>OY282559.1:126281375-126827404 GCA_958295665.1 Tipula vernalis
ATAAAAAATAAACATAAACAAAACTATGTAGAAATGTTTTCTTTCGCTTCTCCATACCAAATGTGGGTAATGGAATGGCTAATATGTATATATATATATATATATATATAATATATATATATATATATATATATATATATATATATATATATATATATATATATATATATATATATATATATATATATATATATATATATATATATATATATATATATATATATATATATATATATATATATATATATATATATATATATATATATATATATATATATATATATATATATATATATATATATATATATATATATATATATATATATATATATATATATATATATATATATATATATATATATATATATATATATATATATATATATATATATATATATATATATATATATATATATATATATATATATATATATATATATATATATATATATATATATATATATATATATATATATATATATATATATATATAATATATATATATATATATATATATATATATATATATATATATATATATATATATATATATATATATATATATATATATATATATATATATATATATATATATATATAATATATATATATATATATATATATATATATATATATATATATATATATATATAATATATATATATATATATATATATATATATATATATATATATATATATATATATATATATATATATATATATATATATATATATATATATATATATATATATATATATATATATATATATATATATATATATATATATATATATATATATATATATATATATATATATATATATATATATATATATATATATATATATATATATATATATATATATATATATATATATATATATATATATATATATATATATATATATATATATATATATATATATATATATATATATATATATATATATATATATATATATATATATATATATATATATATATATATATATATATATATATATATATATATATATATATATATATATATATATATATATATATATATATATATATATATATATATATATATATATATATATATATATATATATATATCTATCTATATACTGTATCTATATCATATATATATATATAAAGTATATATATATATATATATATATATATATATATATATATATATATATATATATATATATATATATATATATATATATATATATATATATATATATATATATATATATATATATATATATATATATATATATATATATATATATATATATATATATATATATATATATATATATATATATATATATATATATATATATATATATATATATATATATATATATATATATATATATATATATATATATATATATATATATATATATATATATATATATATATATATATATTTATATATATATATATATATATATACATATATATAATTTATTTTATGTACATAATTACGAAAATACAAAAACGAAGTCAAAACGAATGAAAAATACATGAGAAATTGAGAATATGCTTTACAGTGAAGGGAATATATATTCCATTTAAAATACAAAATTTCATATCATATGTAAATGAATTTGTTTCCCTTACTAGACACCTAATGTTAGTACCAAAAAATAATATTCAAAGAGTGGCGCTAGGTTCGCACCGGCTTAACATTTTATTTCGGTATAATCTTTCTTATACTTTTGTGTTTTGTGGCAGTAGCTATTCGTCTATCGCTTTCAACATCAGACTTTCTTCGGCCGTGATTCAGAAATTGTGGGCGAATCATCTCAATGCCTGCTTCCGCAAGCTCATTGCTGATCATAAACCCCTTGTCTACCATCACATCATCTGGGCCCTTCACTATATGCGAACACTATGTAAAAGCTTATTATAATTTCAATATAGATGTCACTATTTTTATATTGATACATCGAAACGAAACGTAGAGGGCTCTCGTGAAAGAGTCGAGGTTTACAGAAAAAAAGATACGAAAAAGCGAACGGACGTCTAGTGAAGAAAAGAAAAAAGAAAAATAAATAAATATTATGTAAATAATAAAAAAGACGTGTTTTGAAACTCTTTTGAAATATAAAAGAAAACGACTAAAAAGCTCTACTACAATACAAAAAAAAAATGTTTAAAAATCTTTTGAAATATCCATCTATCGCCGTTCTTGACAGCGATAACCCTTATAGATTATTATAATTTATTTTACCAAAAATTACAAATTGTTAAGGCTGACATCTTTAGAAATAATACCGTACTCAGTTTTCAGGTATCAAATAATACTGCATTATCGATAAATCTGCCTATATCTTTCACCGCCAGTTTACTATGGAAAAGTATAGGTATGACCCCTTGCTTGCGGTGCTCGATTGGAAAGCCACTAATTTGACTGCTGAGGCACGACTCACGTCAGCAGATAAAATATGAGAACCATTTTTGAGCAAAACCCAATAAAGGTCGATGCACAAAATATTGGATTTGACTCCTTGACTAAATTAGAGCTAAGTATGTGGAATTTTACTAACACGTTAACCTCATCGTAAAAATTGCTTCAAAGTTGGTAAACTTTTTTCGTTTTAACGTGTAAAATTAGTATAAAATCCCAGATTTGGCCCTTGGGTCAAAAGAGATTGCAACATAAAAAACTAAAATTATCTAATATTATTTTATTGAAGCAAAATTAAAATGTTTACATTATAAAAAACCGTTTCATTCAGATCCTGAACCACTACGAGAGCCGCTACGTGAACGTGATGGTGTCCTAGAATTTGAGCGGCTGCGGCTTGGTGTACGCGATTTAGATGTTGAACGGCTTCGTGATCTGGAACCACTTTTAGAACGGGATCGGGACGATTTACTGTGTGACCGTGACCTCGACACAGACTTACTACCGGATCGTGATCTCGATGGTGATTTACTGCCGGATCGAGATCTTGAACCATCCGGTGTGGCAGACCTTGATTTTGAAGTGATGGCACGGGACTTGGATCGTGTTTTAGACCGTGAACGGCGAGATGTACCGACCGATGAACGGGATCCAGAACGTGAACGTGATTTTGAGCGAGAATGAGAGCGACTGCGTGAACCGGAACGTGATCGGGACCCAGAACGGGATTGAGATCGTGAACGTGAGCGCGATTTTGATTTGCCACGCACTGAAGCTTTGTCAGTAGTAGTTTCCTTGGCCTCAACTGCTTTGGGTTGTTCTTCTTCCTCTTCTTCTTCATCGTCATCATCATCTTCTTCCTCCTCTTCACCGGGCGGTTCCAGCTGACGTTCGCGATACCGTTGCATGCGATGTTCGCCCGCATCAAGTGGTCGATGTTTAACCACTAACTTTGTATTATTTGGTTGCTGACCAACCTTTTGCCGCCTCTTACTCAATCTTACTCTAGTCTCGAGCTCGTTGTAGAAAACTCCATCGTTACGCATGACCAAAAAGTAGTTTTCTTCGTAACCCTTCGACGCTTTACTCTTAACATTCCAATTATACTCCCGAGCAATTTTATATTCATATTCTTCGTCATCTTCGTATAACACCTCATTAGTGAAATCAACCCGACGTTTTTCGAGCGTATCTTCTGTGGGCAAAAAGTATGCGACGAATTGTTCACCACTCTCGTCCATGACACCCCGAATCATAGCCTGTGACATTTCTTCGATTTGGGCTGGAACATTTTTACCCTGCGGTGCAGGATCCGAATCGAATATAACCTGAGCGCACGGATATTTCCAGTTTGAGAAATCTGGAAATAGTGGAAGCACTTCGACTGCCGTAACATTTGGTTTACTGTAGTGTTTCGTAACATCTTGCTTGGTATCATCGAACGTTTTATTGATCGCCTTAATTTGATCCTCACGATCCATATACAATGTGACCTCTTGTAAACTTTTCTTAACATTGTAACCAACTTTGGCTTCAACTTTTTCCATAGTTTGCGGTTGAAATCTTGTCTGTTCTGTTGAAATATACTCGGATTTTCGCAACCATGATACACTGCGGGAATGTTGTCGCGAACGCATCGAATCTTGTGGTGTATGGGAATCTTCTTCCAGCAGTTTTTCATCGGCTGGATCTAAATGCCCATATGGATCAGGTTGATATAGGTCACGATTAATTAAATCAATTGTTACACCTAAATCGTGTTCCGTGAGTACCTCATATTTATAGCTGCGCTCCAACGATGTAGGATTATATTGGATAAAACGATCGGTCTCAAATGGATATGTGATAAATTTCAAATCGAATGGGATGTCTGGCAACGTATTGCAATATTTGACGCGGCACATCAACTCGGTTCTAGAAAGAAACCATCACCAGTAAGAGGTAATACAATGCTCTGTAGATATAAAATAAAATATCTACCTTCTTTCAGCAGGCTTTGGCGCAGGTCGTTTATCATTCCCGTTTTGTGTTTCCCCATTTTGTATAGTTGGAGGCATTTTTGCAGGAATCAGCGCAAATTGAAAATTCGCCACAAATGTATTACTCTTTTGACACTTACAAGGTTTTCTACACAATCAAGTGCAATTTTAAGGTTATGTTTACTCTTTATGTTTATTTCATAATTTTGTATTTCTGTATATATTTTTACAATTATGTAATTATAAAATAACTATGATTACTTTAAATGCTAATTTTAAATCAAATATATTTTCAATAATGTTTAAAAATCAATTTATTTTATTTTTGTCAATTTACGTTTGATGAATAACACACAATAAAGCGAGATACACATATATATTATAATCCTTCTAAACATATGTAATATGTACATCTCACTTTGTCACCAACTTAACGGAACAAAAGTTGCGATAACAAACATTTGTAAAGTTTTATTATTTCTGATAACCAATCAAATCTTTTGATACTGTCCCTAGGGTTATTCTATTTTGAATTTAAAAAACTTTCTCCATTTTATATCATTTTAGTTAAAGACGTAGCAATTATTTTCCTGATGCTTTTTCAAATGGTTTTTAAGCCGATCGAGTGTTGGAAATTTATCCATACACTCTCGACACTGATATGGCTTCTCGCCCGTATGCCCCCGATTATGAGCAGTAAGCGAAGACTTTTTAGCAAACGATTTACCACACATGTCGCAAACGTAACGCTTTATACCAGTATGAACATGCTGATGGGCAAGTAGAAGAGTTCTTGTTGCAAAGCTTTTATCACATGAGTCGCAATTGTATGGTTTCAAATGCAAGTGCTTGCTTTTATGTTGATGATATTGCTTTCGCGTTTCACACGCTTTGCCGCATGTTTCACACAACAGAGTCAGCTGGAAATATAAAAAGTATGGCTCAAGCGAGAACGATCTAGAAAACAAATTTTTATTTACCGGATGATTTTTTATGTGTTCCATCAATTCGTTCTTTTTGTTAAACGTTTTATAGCATTCCCTACATTTGAATAAAATTCCAGATCGTTCTTCGCCAAAATCACCGGTACAGATGGCACTGTGTCTCTCCAAATCTGCCGGAGTTGTAAATTTTCGCTTGCATTGTTCGCATATGTTGGTTATGACCTTTTTCCGATGGACCCCGTTGACATGTTTCTGATATTGGCGTCGCGTACTAAACACCTTATCACACGGATCACATTTCACGTTTTTATCCTTACACGTGATGCTGTGATCTAAATGCTCGTGTAGATTGTCGAGGGTGGCAAATTTTCCTCGACACCGGGCGCAAACGTATTTTGGTTCGATAATTTCGACAATTGTTGTTTTACTTTGTTTCGAGGTTGATTTTTTACGACGAGTCGCAGGTTTTTCATCATAATCGCTGTCATCTGACTGCGATTCATCATAATTTTCTTCTTCATCCGTCGATTCACTTATAGATGAACGTGTCATCGAATTTGGTTCACAGAAGAACGGACTTGGCTCTCTTTTAATTAATTTTTCTTCCGGGATTACTGAAATTTTGGCAATACTTATGTTTCCTTTTGTTTTAATGTTGCTTACAATGGCACCCACCAGGTCGTCCTGTGAAGAGCCCCTATTTTTGCAATCCGTACTAAACCGCAAAAAATGAATTTACCTATTTAGTAAAAGATTCAATATTTTTGTTTGATAAAAAAAGCTTACCGTAAACTATTGTTCTCGGTTGGCAGACGATATTTGGCTCTTAACAGGCGATCAGATTCTATAATTCGATCGTAGAAATCAACCGTTTCCGTGACTTTTAAATCACACAAGGAACAAATCGACTGTGGTAAACGTTCTTCCATTATTATGAATTTTACTGCTAATATTTGACAAAATCTATTAATTGATGAATTTATAGCAATGGGATGCAGTTCCTGTTGATCATCGCGAGAACAGAACCGGCAAATTTGGTCAGTCATGTCTAAGAAACTTTTCTTACAATTTGTAAACAAATAAAAAAGTTTGACGTTTCAAAACGTCAGATCGGTAGGAGCGGTAGCAACAAAACGAAATAAAAGTAAACATTTGTAAGGTTCCGTACAGTAATGGAACCAATAGTATACATTCACAAGAGTACTAATCAAAAGAAAAACTTGTAAAATATTTAAATTTATTATACATACAAAAAAAAATCTATAAACAGTATTTAATAAATTCTCGGCTTTAAAACAGCATCATCGAGTAGCTTCAAAAATGTTCCTTCAATCTCGTCAAATAATTTTTTTGCGTACTGTGTCCTTTGATTTTGGGCTCGTAATCGTGAACCAGGGCTCAAAGATAGCGTGGGCATTGATGCGGATCTGCCCAGCGCTACTTGTGAATCCGTTATACGTCCCAATTGGAACAGTAATTGAAGACAATCATCGAGTAGCGGTGGGAACGCTTCACCAAAACGTGCTATGCATGGAAGAATCGAACGAAACATTTCGATCCGGATATCACTGGATAGTACGCCGACCAGAGTGGCCAAGGTGTTAAGACAAAGTTTTGCAATACTAAGTGATTTTGGTATGGCATACTGTAGGCATAGTTGAGATGTTAAATCGATAGCAAAAATTTGCTTTTCCATCTCGGCCATGCTAAGTAGCTCTGGGATAAAATCCAAACAGATGTGCATCGATGGAATACCTCGAACTGTCATGCTAAGTAATTCTCGAGGATATCCTTGGAAATGGACTAATTTAGCCAGTGATGGTTCTGATATAAACACATGATGTATGTAGGTGCATGCAATGCCTCGAACTTCACGCAGCGCCCATTCGCGTCCCAATTTTGTTTTATCTTCTTCCGTCTCCAGGCATGCCTCCAATAGTATTTGAACCGCAACACTCTCTTGCGATGCGACTAACGCAGTTTTAAGCTCTTCCCTTTCATTATCATTTTGGCCTTGGTTACCTTTATCGAGCAATGGTTTATCGAGTATATGACGCGCCAACTGGCATTTTGATGCGGCCAAACTAGCTTGTAGTATTCTGAGCACAATCGCTAGGGC
Organism: Tipula vernalis; assembly: GCA_958295665.1. Taxonomy (NCBI): domain Eukaryota; kingdom Metazoa; phylum Arthropoda; class Insecta; order Diptera; family Tipulidae; genus Tipula; species Tipula vernalis. Next base: position 126,288,831 of record OY282559.1, read on the forward strand.
ATCTGGCGTTCGGAATACTCGTTCATCACATCGTAAAACTTGCAAAGGATCGATCAGGATGTTCTCCTGGGTTAATACGAAATTCTTGATGATATGGTCGTTGGGCATAAGTGCGTTGATCGACATGACCCATAATCGACGTGGCAATACCGTATTCAATCGAATCCAGACATTTTTATACAACTCTTGGATGAGGCGTGGTGTTTCTGGTTCCAAAATTTTTTTGAAATACTGTATAATTGTGTTCGCAAGTGGCCATAAATCTGTAGGCGATTTTTTTAACAAATGTCGCAATAGCTTGATCGTCTTCGTAGGCGTTAATTGCATTTCTTCAAACGCTTCGACGATCATCATATCCGTTATCATTTTTGTCGAAGTCGAATGTAATGAGATCGATTCCTCTTCGATCCAATCGTCGACAAGAGATAAATGTGGAAAATGTGTTATAAGCAATTTAAGCAGTGGGCTGAATAAGCCACCAAATTCATGCTGGTTTTTTTGTGCCTGCTGTAGCAGATACTTGATCGGAAGTTCTGACAAAAATTCGGTTGAGTAACTTTTGATTTTGCGACCACTCGCAATAATCGTCACCATATTACTGAGCCTAACATCTTCATAAAGCAGCAAATAATAGAGGAGCAAAAGTTGTGATGTCAGGCTTGAACAACCCGCAGAATCTTCGGATTCTGGTATATTCGACTCGGTTGCACTTGGAGCCGAGCTCACCGCCAACTGTTGCACTTCCTTATCCATATTCATGTCACAGTCAAATACGAAACCTTTCCGCTTTGTATCCAAATGCTCACCAACAACAGAATTTTGAAAAACTTTCAAAATTTCCCGTTCCGACAGTGGTTTGTGTGTATGTTCAACTGGAGTTTTAGCTGTTGGTACGATTATTGAATTTACGTAAACCTCGATTAGGGCGGGCAATACCGGATGTAAGGGATTCGTGGCGTTACAGATCTGCTTAAAAATCCAACTTTTAATGGGTACTTTGTGTTTTGAAAACGCTCGCGATTTAAGCAGCTGATGAATACAGTGAATAGGCAAATATCCTGGTATGTTTGCATTTAAATTTAATGTAACCGGAACTTTAACCGCGTGTGCTGTTACTACTTGTTCAGTGAATATGTCTTGAGTAAAAATTTGCTTCATTCGAGTCGTGGTGTTGGGACGCAGTGGAATTTTCATGCCTAGTGTTGAGTTCACCAATTCACAGATGGCTGAAACCTGGTTACTGTGAAAATGTATAGCCATTAGAAGCAGCATTTCTCCAAAAGATGCCGCAATCCCACTGTTATTTTCAAAGTATGCCTCTTCTTTCATCAGCCATTGTACCCATTCGATCCCTTTGGTCTCCAAATTTGGTTGAGATATAAGCGATGGGCATGCAATGAGCATGCATAAACCAAGAGATACGAAATGTATTCCGGCAGGTGTCGGTGGGGGTTTTGAAGTGACCAGTTGCATAAGGAGATGAATCTCGTCGTCGTTAAATTTAATTCCAGCAATGCCACGTAGGGCACAATAAAGCCGTAGCAAGGCAGCTGCTTGCACTACACACTCGTCAGGAAGTTGGGAATTAAGCGAGAATACAACCAAACTCTGTAATTGCTTCAATAATTCATCTCGAACCATTTGTAGAGCATCACCTTTACGTTTTTGGCTAGATCGTACAAACACCGCGAACCACGATCTTGTTGTTTGATCGTTTCCTAATAACAATCCTGAAACAAAAGCGATTAAATCTTGTGGATCTTTTAGACTAAGTTTCAGCATCAGTGATGGCATTTTACACATATCTATGCACATAGTACGAACGGATAACGCTTGGCCAGGATTCATCTCGCATAAAACACTCAAAGCGGTTAGTCTGAGCTTGCCATCGGAAGTTTCTTCATCACCGTTTGATATTAGCGTGGTTAGGACTAAAACATGTAAGCAGATTTATTTGAAATATTGATATTATGAAATATTTAAACCTGATTCACCTTCTTTGAAACAATCGGGCATATTGGCCACAACCCAGCAAATGATGTGGCATCCATTGTTAACGTACAACAGCGTTTCAACAACCTCTTGAATGCTTAAAATCGATGGTAGTTCCGCCAATGCAATGCATATAATATCGGCAATCTCTTCCAAATATATATCGTTGTTAAAGAGTTCAGACGGTTTAATTGAGATTTCGCTGGAGCTCCCACCTTTAGACACCGCGTTACCAATAATCATATTCTGTTCAGCAATTTGGCTCTGGATCCAGAATAATTCTGACAGGACAATACGAACCTTACGCGTAACATCAGCCCGTTCAAAACCTAATGTTACTCCATTCTGTAAATTATGTATGGTGGTAGAATCCTGCTGCGCACTTGATGACGTCCCTGTAGCTTGAACTTTTTGACGCAACTGCTGTTCTTTGCGCACGTCAACTTCCAATTCATGATAGTTCAGCTGCAGCAGAGCTACAATATTATTAACAATTTCGATTCCAACCAAAATTGATAAAATCTGCTTCCTTGACTCAATCGAGCACTGTGTTGTATCAAGCGGTGTCAACAAACTCATCCGGACCAATGATGGTAAAAGTGGCCGTATTTCGCGAGAACCACATTTCGACAGATCATTTATATTTAGATTTTGTATTGCGGTAAAAGCTTTTGCCGTTACGATTGGAAAATTCATTTTTAATTAAACCATAACTACGGATGTGTAAAGAATACGCTAAATATTCGTGAGATATTTTGAGGTTAAAATTTAATACGAATGACAGCCGTTGTTTTAGATTAGTTTTGTTTATAAACACCCTATAAACACATTTATTTATAGCTGTATTTTGTTGAAAAAATTAATTCGAATTATTTTGGAGTTATTTTTTTCTCAACAGAACAACCCAATAAACATTTCGTAGAGAAATACGTGCGAAAATCGGTACGAAAAGAACGCACGGAACGTGGATGTGGGCTTAAGCCGCGAAATATTTTTCTGATTTAATTTTTATATTCTATGTTGGTATTTCTTCTGTTTTTCATTCAAGCAGTTACGTATTTTATTTGTTCGAGCTAGAATTAAATAACTTAAATTTTTTGTTCGAATTATTTAATTCCTGTCACCTGCAATTGTTGTTGTAAATTTCTCAGCAAAATATAGCTTATGTTGAATTCTTTTCGCCCAAAACCATCAAACAAATGATGTACATACATCGAAAACCATATTCGATTCGTCAAAACACATCAATGTTTCAAACAAACAACATCAATTTTACGAAATATATTTTTTCATAAATCAACAACAACAAATTAGAAACGTCAATTTTTAGTTGTCAAAGTTGTCTTGTTTCAAATCTACAGTGGTTAGATCTATGGGAATTTGTTTATACTTACTGTGTTCCATTGGAAACAATTTGCTACTGCCAAGTACTTGTGAGTAGATGTTCAATGGAACGCAAATATTTGTGACAGTAGTAAAACATAACCTCAATTTAAATAAAACTGCTAGATTTTAATAAAAAAATACGTTGATATATTAATAATAATAAGTAATAAAACATTAAACAACAAAATAATTAAAATATTTTTACGATTTAACAATTGCGCGTCGTATCACAAACATAAACAAAAATTTTTTGTTTTTAACCCTAATCGAACCAACATATTTTTGTTATGTCAGTAAATTTTAATTCTAGTCAAATAATTTACTAAATTTTTGCAGATAATGAGTAGATGTCAAGTACGTTGTATGGAAATGTTTCAAAATAAAATACATACAAGTTTATAACTAAATTAACATTATTTTGAAAATCGATGCATTTATTAAACGAACCAAAAAGGCACAACTTGGTTGGATTAGGGTTAAAAAATGACGTTTCACACAACCAAAATTGGTATAGAGCAATCTATTAGAATTTTTTAAACTAAAATCCCTCTTTCGTTAATTATATGCGTAACTGCTTCTAACAACTACACCATCACTTGAGCATGAGTAGTTGCGAGTAGATACAAGTACTTGTAAGTAGTTTGCTAACGCCAATGGAACACACTTATTGTTTGTAATGTAAATGATGATTACTGATGTTATACTATATATATATATATATATATATATATATATATATATATATATATATATATATATATATATATATATATATATATATATATATATATATGTTTGTTAGGTTGGTAGCACTGAAATAAAGCATTATTGATTCACCGATAGAGCCTACTCCAGTAGTCAGCCCAATGGTCGTGGTTAAAAAGAATAAAAAAATTCGAATATGCATTGATCCGACTGATGTGAACAAATGTATAAAACGACGCCACTATCCTCTAAACACGTTAGAAGAAATCGCAGCAAAAATATATGGCGCAAAATTGTTTACCAAGCTAGATTGCAACAAAGGTTTTTGGCAAATAAAGGTAAGCAAAAGGACGGAGAAATACTTAACCTTTGCAACGCCACGGGGTAGATATTGCTGTACAAGATTGCCTTTTGGTCTATCATCCGCACCTGAGGTGTTCCAAGAGATGATGTCATCGTTACTTCAAGATATCGAGAACGTCGAGTGCTCTATGGACGACCTCTCATTTACGCTACGTCGGAAGAAAAACTAGATGAAATAACGCTAAAAGTGTTTGAAAAATTTAAAACAGCTGCTATAGTATTAATTAATGACAAATGCCAGTTTAAAAAATAGTCCATCAAGTTTTTAGGCCATATTTTAACGGCTGATGGTATCGAAGCTGATCTGGAAAAGGACGAGGCCATAAATAGATTGAAACAACCAGCAAATAAGGAAGAATTGCAAAGAATAATGGGAATGGTAACATACCTCCATAAATTTATTCCTAATTTGTCATCAATAACTGATCCATTACGAGAACTACTAAGCAAAGACGTTGTTTGGAATTGGGAAGCACATCATACAAGCGCTCTTGAAAAAATCAAAATACTATTGAAAACATCACCGGTACTCGCATATTACAATGTAAATAACGATGTCTTACTAACAGTAGATGCTAGTTCAAAAGCTTTGGGGGCTGCTCTGATTTAAGATGGACGTCCTATAGCATATGCAACAAAGGCTTTAACAAAATGTCAACAACTGTATCCACAAATTGAAAATGAAGCGCTGGCGATCAAAATCGGGTGCAATAAATTTCATGAGTATGTGTATGGTAAACGGTTAACCATCGAAACAGACCATAAACCTTTGGAGTCGATCTTCAAGAAATCGATCCATAGTGCACCTCCAAGACTTCAACGGATTTTGTTAGAAGTTATTCAATACAATCCTAAGGTAACTTATAAAAAAGGTACTGAATTATATTTGGCAGATACGTTAAGCAGAGACTGCATCAATGAAACTTCAACAGATGACGATGAACGCAATCTCGAAGTTCAAATAATATTGCCTATGACACAGGAATGCTACACAGACATGGTGGAAGCAACACAACAAGATAACGAGCTACAATCTCTAACAAAAACCATTACAACTGGTTGGCCGATTTTAGAACATCGAAACACAATCGGAAAAGAAGTACAGAAATATTGGAATTTCAGAGAAGAATTATCCACTTATAAAGGACTTATTTTCAAAGATCACAAAGTAGTCGTGCCACACAGTCAAATTAACAGAATGTTAAGTTGTATCCACCAAGGTCATACAGGTATACAATCCTGTCAAAGCAGAGCCAGACAATCTCTGTACTGGTATGGCATGAACAATGACATCAACAACTATGTTGAAAAGTGTTTAACATGTCAAAAAACACAAAAAAGAAATATTAGGGAGCCAATAATGTCAAAAGAGGTTCCACAATATCCATTTCAAATTGTTGCGAGTGATATATGTGCTATATACACGAAAATAATTATATTGTCTTGGCAGATAGTTATTCCGGGCTCTTTGACGTAGAAATACTGAATAATTCCACATCAGAAGAAGTGATAACATTTTTAAAACGTATTTTCTCAGTACATGGAGCACCAGAAATTGTTGAATCGGACAATGGACCGCAATATTCGTCAAAACTATTCAAAGATTTCGCTAGAAATTGGAAGTTCGAACATCGTACATCGAGTTCAGGGTTTTCTCGAGCAAATGGATTAGCAGAACGATATATCCACACTGCGAAAAATATGATAAAAAAGTGTATCATCGATAATACTGATATATATATATACAGTGCTGGTAAAAAAAAATTGGGCAAACATATTTTGTTACAAATTGGAGTCTTTTTTTGCTAAAATTACAAAACTTTTGAAAGCAATAGGCTTATTGTTTCATTTTAAATACATGTATGACGTAATTTTTTGAAAAAAAAATTTACCTGCAATTTAGGGGGAAAACCCGAAAAATGCCAAAATTTTCAAAATGCGCTGATTGGAGTTAAAGTAATGGAATAAATTAAACACTTATTATTTAATTTTTTTTTTGTTTTTTACTGATTTATAGAAATTCTATCTTTAATATTAATATTTTGTTGGACCGCCATTTGCTTTTATTACAGCGATACACCTCTGATTCATTGAATTTGATAAATTTTTAGAGATTTTAGAATTTTTAATACTACAATGTCTTCGGAACCGTTTTAAAACTTCAGCGGACATAAGAGGGGATCTTGAGCGAGCAACGGGAAAGCAAATTTCAGCCAGCTTAGTGAGAAAAAAACTTGTTAAAGCTGGTTTGAAAGCACTTAAACCAGTCCACAAGCCTGAGTTCACATTACGAGTGACAAAAAAAACGTTTGCTATGGGCCCAAGAGCATGTTTCTTGGACTCAAGAGATGTGGAATGATGTGATTTTCTCCGATGAATCAAAATTCAAGCTGCATGTTGGAGATGGAAGAATTCTCATAAGGAGAGAATCTCGCGAGAGGCTTAGCATCGGATGTCTTTTAAGACTTCCACCGAAAAATGAAGGAGTTATTGTCTCGGTATGCCTTTCTGGAACTTAAACCGGTCGATTGTGCTTCATTAGTTCCAAAATTACAGCAGCTGTTTATCTGCAGGTCCTACATAACGAATTTGAGCCTTCTTTGTTAAAGCTTTTTTACGAGACTTGCAGATTTATTTTTCAACAGGACAACGCTCCGTGCCTTAGCGCCAAAGTTGTGATTTATTCATTTTGAATTGTAGATAGAAAAATTGCCTTTCAGATAAACATAAATAATTTGCTAAAAACTTGTTTTTTTTTCTTATCTCTTCATTTAAAGGTAAAAAAGCACTTCGCAGAAAAAATATCGATGTGTTGGGCTGGCTCCCGTACAGTCCAGACTTAAATCCCATAAAAAATATTTGGTCTATAATGAAGCTAGAAGTAGCAAGAAAGCGCCCAGCATCAATTCAAGCTTGAAAAAGTTTGTTAATGACGATTTGGGAATCCATGCCTTCTACGACATTGAAAATTTATCAAATTCAATAAATCAGAGGTGTATCGCTGTAATAAAAGCAAATGGCGGTCCAACAAATTATTAATATTAAAGATAGAATTTCTATAAATCAGTAAAAAACAAAAAAAAAATTAAATAATAAGTGTTTAATTTATTCCATTACTTTAACTCCAATCAGCGCATTTTGAAAATTTTGGCATTTTTCGGGTTTTCCCTCTAAATTGCAGGTAAATTTTTTTTTTCAAAAAATTACGTCATACATGTATTTAAAATGAAACAATAAGCCAATTGCTTTCAAAAGTTTTGAAATTTTAGCAAAAAAAGACTCCAATTTGTAACAAAATATGTTTGCCCAATTTTTTTTTACCAGCACTGTATATATATATATACAGGGTGGCTGAGACCAAATGTTACTAACTTCACTCTGCTGTCATTTGTGTAGTTGTCATTTTCGCGCATTAATTTTTTGACAGATTGAAGTTTGGTTAGTTGTTTATATGTGGTCAATAAATAATTGTTCTAAATTAATATCTTAATAAAAAAATCGTAATGGAATTCAAACGTAATAGTGTAATTGCACTGTATTTGGGTGGAAATTCACAAACAGCAATAGTTCGTCAGCTCCAGCATTTGAATGTGAATAAAATGTTTGTGTATCGAACCATAACTCGATACAACGAAACTGGTAGCATCGCTAAACGCAACAGAGGCGGTCCTAAAAAGACAGCAACATCAAAAGAAATGATACGAAAGGTGAAGAAACGAATCCAACGAAATCCTCGTCAAAGTGCCAATCAATTAGCCGCACGTCTACATGTTTCACGATACAGCATTCAAACCATATTGAAAAATGAACTACACTTGAAGCCCTACAAGATACAAAAAGTTCAAGATCTTACGGAGGCACAAACGAATTCAAATCAAACTACACAAGTAAATAATACAGAGGTTCCTACGTCATTACATTCGGAAGCAATTACCAATGCTGGTAACAAGGAAATACCTGAAACTATTAATATCCCATCAAGTTCAAACATTTCGAAGACAACTAGATCCGGTAGATTGGTTAAGCCAATAAATAGACTAGACCTATAATTTCCACAATAATTTAAAATTTCAATCCTTTCGTTATTATTGAATTGTATTCGTATTGGGAAATAACAATTGCTGTCTTAGTTTATTCTTATTGATATTATAAGGGGTAGTAGAGTAAGAAATTGAAATTATTAATTAATGTTTAGGCATATCAAAGTATTACTTATAAGTATGCTTTATTTTGAATTGTAAGCTGTAAGTTCATAATCTTATATAAAAAGGGAGATGTAATGTAAATGATGATTACTGATGTTATACTATGTATACATATGTATGATAGGTTGGTAGCACTGAAATAAAGCATTAAGTACTTTTCATACCAGGCGCCTCGCCTCGAAATATTTAGTTACCACAAATTCGAAGCTGAGACCTTTTCATACCGGTGGCGTTGGCTTTGAACATTCGGTTGCTATCAAATATTTTATTTAGGTCTATTTTACACGTGAATTATAGCAAGAACTGAGATATACTAAATTTGTAACGTACATATGAGCTAGATTTTTTGGTAAGCATGAAATATTTGTGCAGAAAATGTGATTTGTAGGTTATGTTGAGAAAGCACTTGGCTTTGTACTACTTTAAAATGTCGCAGTCGAGTGTGGAACGCATTGCCTTGGCTTTGTAGATAACTTCATTGTAATATATTTTGTTTTTTTTTAAATTATCACTTAAAAATAAATTATTTTTCAACAAATAGAATTTATTACTATAAAATTAAACGGTATCAATCGAATAAAACTAATTTACATAGTTAAAAAACGAAATAAAATATTTTTATTTACGAAGCTCAAAGCCGAGGCGCCTGGTATGAAAAGTACTTTATTCCGGCCGGCTGTTCACACGCAGTTAACACTTCAACACATCATTTCCTCGTTTCTTACCTCTTTGCCTATAAACTAACTGGAGGGGGAAAGTAATTTATAGGCAAAGAGGTAAGAAACGAGGAAATTATTACTAAAGATACATGTTAAACCGAAAGTGGTCTGACTGAAAATGTCTGAGATAAATTCAACATGTAAACGGCGGCTTGACTGAAAGCAAACATTATTAACATGAAGATCTTCATGTTAATAATGTTTGCTTTCAGTCAAGACGCCGTTTACATGTTGAATTTATCTCGGACGTTTTCAGTCAGACCACTTTCGGTTTAACATGTATCTTTAGTATATGTGTTGCAGTGTTAACTGCGTGTGAACAGCCGGATTAGCTGTATTTTGTTGAGTAAAAATTAATTCGAATTATTTTGGAGTTATTTTTTTCTTAACAAAATAAGCCGCGAAACATTTTTTCTATTTAGTTTTTATATTCTATATTGGTATTTTCCTGTTTTTCATTCAAGCAGTTACGTATTTTATTTGTTCGAGCTCGAATTAAATAACTCAATTTTTTTGTTCGAATTATTTAATTCCTGTCACGTGCAATTGTTGTTGTAAATTTCTCAATAAAATATATACTAAAGATACATGTTAAACCGAAAGTGGTCTGACTGAGTTTTATCTGAACGTGATCTGACTGAAAATTTGGGTTGGTGTTTACATGGGACTTTTTTATTTGATCTGAGCTGACAGTTCAAATGTCACTTTGTTCTAAAATTATTAAAAAATTATTTAAAATAATTTAAAAACCACTTGGAAAATGTATAAAAACATTTTGCCCTTTTAACGGTTTGAAAAAATCTGTCAGTTCAACTAAACTAAAGTTTACATGTTTAACTCAATATACAAACTGACTCAACCAACCAAATTTAAGTTGACCGAACTCAGACTACTTTCAGAACACTTTCAGTCAAGTCGCCGTTTACATGTTGAATTTAACTCAGACGTTTTCAGTCAGATCACTTTCGGTTTAACATGTATCTTTAGTAATAGCTATTGATTCACCGATGTGCGTATCATTACACTGTTGGGTACGTTCTGTACTTCCACCATGCGACATAGTATAATGCTACACGATTAATATTGACTCAAATGCGATATCTGAAACCATTATGATATAGTTCCAGAAGTGATTCGATTCTTAAGTGATATTTGTGCTTAAAGTGCTTTTCCTTTAAGAGTAAAACACACCAATTGAGTTGAAATTACATTTTCGTTAATGTTCATCGTTTCCATGAATTAGTGGACTAAATTTAAATTGTTATGAATAATTGTTGTGTTGCATCAAAAAAACTATTCTTTTCGTAAACATTTTTCAATAAAAGTTACTATCAAGTCAAGCTATGTAAATAGCTAAGCAAACCGCACCGAAATGATTGCTAAAGGTGCTATCCACTTGACTGAATTGACTGATAGTAAAATTAAATAAAAATAAAAATATACAGTTGCTGGATGGGCAAATGAAACAAAGCCCTTCTCAGTCAAAAAATATTTGTGTCTGTAGTAGTGTGACTGCAATAAAAAGTATCAAATTGAGGACATTTTATAGCAGTCACACTAACACACATGCATAAAATCAGCAATATGATGAGAAATATTTCCCGCACACTAATTATTTTTTGGTTATTATATTTTTATACCGTTTCTCCTTAAATTTTGCTTTAAAAAGTAAAACTAAAAAACACATAACGTTTTTTTGGTAGAGATTTTTTTAATTTTTACGGAAAATATACTAAAAAAGATATATGATATGAGTATTAATAATATCTAATTTCTTAGATAATTTTGAGATGTAAAACTAACCAAATTAATAGTAATATATAATTTTTGTTAATAATTATTGATTATGTTTTTGTGTGCTGTCAAAATTTCTCCTGAAAATTTTGCTATAAAAAAAAAACGTTGTCTTTGTCTATTACATAGAGTTTCGAATTTATTTCTCGTTTCCTCTTTTTTTACTATCAGTCAATTTTTCTAGCACTTTATTGCCTCAATTCCACTGTGAATCAAAGTTTGTCAGTAAAAATAACTTGAGATAAAAATATAAAATCGGTGGTTGTGTGAACAAGACACACAAGGGAGTCAGTCAAGTTTTTACTTACAAAAAATGTGTATCTGTGTTAGTGCACTGAGATCAAAATTAAAAAAGTATCAAATCGGGAACATTTTATGGCAGTCCAACTAATAAATGTACATAAATAATAGAAAATATTTCTCGCACACACTGATAATTTTAATTGTTTGGCATTTTTATGGGAAAGATTTTTTTAATTTTGTATTTTATGACGAAAATAAATAAATTTGAATAAAATAATTCTGATATGAGTATTAATAATAATTAAATTTTTAGATTATTTTGAAACTTGAAAATAATCGAATTAACACTAATACTTAATTTTTCTAATAATTTTTGGTTATTCTACTGTCAAAATACTAAGACAATTTTAATGTTTGCAATTTTTATGGTAAAGTCTAATGTGTGATTGAAAATATTCGAAAAAATAATTCTGATATGAGTATTAATAATAATTAATTTTTTAAATTATTTTGAATTGTAAAAATACTTCAATTAACACTTAAGGCTGATTTTCATTATGAAACATTTACTGACAGTAAAAACAAAATGGGATAAAAATATATATTCGCGTGCTGTGTGAGAGAAAGAAAACACTTTTTCAGTTTTACAGTACTGAAAAAATTATTATAGTATACTGACATTTTTATAGTATACTGACAAAATTTACTGAAAAATATATGAAACGAAGTATATTTTTTCAGTACTGGAAAAATATTTCAATTTTTCAATGCAATTTTTCAAAAAAATTAAAAACAAAGAACATTCATTTCTCTGTCACTTTAATGATATTTTCGATTTTTATGTTTTTATTCAGTAAAAAATACTCTCAGTAAATATTTCGTAATGGAAATCAGGCTTAATTCTTAATTTGTTTTAATAATTCTTGGTTTGTTTGTTTGATTTCTTGATTTATTTTTTACCGTCCTACTTTACGCCTGGAGTAGCCAAATCGAGGACGGGCGGCTACAGATCCGTCTTTAAAAACCACCTGCACATTGCATTGCTTCATGCCAACCTGTAGTGGTGCTGACATGAAAGGTGGGTCGGCCCATGGATTCTGCACTCTCAACAGGGGGTCATAGATGTGTTCATCTTCATCACCGATCGTAATCAGATGATGAAAAATCCCTTTTGCATCCCGCCACTATAGGGATTCGAACCCAGTACCTCCCGCTCCAACCGCCGCAGCTTTAACCACTGCGCCGTTTGCTCGGTAATAATTCTTGGTTATGTTTTTGTTTGCTGTCAAGATGTATCCATAAAATTTGCTATAAAAAAAACAATAACCAAATACCTTGGCTTTGTCTCTCTGATGGATTATTTTTTTTTGTCTCCTTTCAACTTCAAGTCAGCTCAAAAGCGGTCTTCCAAAAGACATAATTTTTTTCGATTTGCATGTTAAACTGAAAAGTTAAATATTTCCAAAGATACTACGTTTTGTTCTTGTATTGTTTTTAGCAATTTTTTTAGAATCACACACAAGTGATAGAAACAAATCAATTTTTTTTTGTAGATGTGGAAAACCTTTCATAGGTAAACATAACGTGTTTATACGACATGAACGCACCCACCCTACACAAATAATCGTCAAACGTCAACCGGCTGCCATTGCATTACCATTCCAAATTAATTTTTCTGTCGAGTTCAAGAAGTGTTGACGTTTTATTAAAGCAATTAATTCGTAATAAACCAAAAAAAGTTATAAATTCCTTAGAAGAAAAAAAAAAAAATAAGAACAATTGTAAATAAAATAATACGTGAAATGGACAGTTCACAAGATAATAATCCACCCTTATTCGATAATGTTGATATCACAACCGATGAGGATAATGAAATTTTTGAATCACCAACACAGGTATTTTTTGCATTTCGTACTCTTAGCATTAGTTTAGCAATCTAATTAATCGATTTAATTCACTAATTAACGATATTAAAAATATTGTTTACATTTTCTTTATATGGAGTCTAATCTGTCATCTTGCTAAAATGTGGTCGGATTCTAGTATTCGTGCTACATTTAATGACAAATTATTAATTAAAATTTATGATTAATTTTTATTTACTTAAGTTACTTTTTAAGTATTAACTTTCAATATATTAACGATAAGATCATGAATAAAATATATGGGCGTATTGTTTTGATTTATTTTGACAGCCTTTATCACCAACCCTCGAAGAGGTAGCAACAGATGAATCGGGTGATGTTTTTGTCGAGATTAGCGTTTCGGAACCACAAAAAATTGGCGATGGCATGGGATCGTACGTGGCTTATAAGTAAGTAATTTAATTTTTATGATATCTTCCAGATATATGAACTCCTATTTCCATTTTAGAGTTTCCACACGTACGAACCATCCGAAATTTAAACATCGACAATTTCATACTTTAAGAAGATTTAGCGATTTTCTCGGACTGCACGATATTTTAGTCGGGAAATATTTACGTTCGGGCCGCATAATACCGCCTGCTCCACAAAAAAATCTGATCGGCACGACTAAAGTTAAAATGTCACAACAACAAACGGATGCGGGGACCGGAATGAATATTGAATTTCTGGAGAATCGTCGTGCTGCGCTTGAACGATTCTTAAATCGTACGGCACAGCATCCAATACTGGTGGTCGATACTGAGTTTATGAATTTCTTGGAAAGTGAACTAGATTTGCCGAAAGCCGTTAATACGTCAACATTATCGGGAGCAGGTGTTATGCGACTTTTTAATAAAGTTGGCGAAACTGTTAATAAAATCACATATAAAATGGACGAAAGTGATCCATGGTTTGAGGATAAAATAGCTGATATTGAAAATTTGGATGCGCATATGCAAAAATTGCATAATTCGCTTAAAACCCTGGTGATGCATCGTAAAGAATTGGCAATCCTAACTGGGGGTGTAGCTAAATCGGCTGCTATGTTAAGTACTTGTGAAGAACATACCGGATTATCGCGAGCTTTATCTCAACTCGCGGATGTTGAAGAGAAAGTTGAGCTGCTACGATCGGAACAAGCTAATTCAGATCACTATATCTTATCGGAAACTGTAAAAGACTACATCGGTTTATTCGGTGCAAATAAAGATGTTTTCCACGAACGGGTTAAGGTCTTTCAAAATTGGGAACACGCACAACTGCAACTAACCAAAAAACGTGAAAATAAAGCTAAACTCGAATTGGCCGGGCGCAATGATAAAATTGATCAGGCGCAAAAAGAGGTCGAAGAATGGGAAGCGAAAGTGCATCGCTGCCAAAAGGAGTTTGACGACATTTCAGCCGAAATCAAAAAAGAAGTGGAGCGTTTTGAAGTCAATCGTAATAAAGATTTTAAATCGATAATGATACGTTATTTCGAAGATCAGATGGCTCACCAGCAGCAACTAATAAAATACTGGGAATCATTTTTACCATCAGCTAAAGAAATTGCCTGAAACGAGGCTGATAATTCATCAATCATAGAATTTTATGATAAAATTTTGTCGAATAAAGTTCATTTATCTATTGATCATTTAAATTCAAATGCAAAATTATCATAAAACAAATTATTAAAATACTTTATATTTAAATTATATTTATTGTTATATTTGTAATTAACACAAATTACAAATACACCAATTGGGTATTTGTTATTTTGCGACCATATAAAAATCTCGTGACCAAAATTCGATTGAACTTTTTCAAACCCCCTTAGTTCGATTACCAAATTGAAATGAAAAAAACGTTAACATAACTGACACCACAATAATTTAATTTAATTTTCTTATAGCTAAAATAATAGTTAACGTACATGTTTATTAAAAAAAATATATATATTTATCGTAATTAATGTAAATTATATCGCAAAAATTAAATATTATATTTTGTTCATCATTCCATTCGATTTGGTTTTCTACATTTTTTTTAAGAAATTAAAATTGTATTTGTGTTTATTTTGATTATTTTGTACTATTATAAATTGTGAATTCTTATTCTTGAGAAAAAAGTTATATATTGTATTATAAATAAAATACGTATTTGAATATAAATATATAAAAAAAATTACGTTCTGTTGCTTAAGTGCGAGTTTACGACCATTTTCTGTTGAACAATTTTCAACAGGCAACCAATCGACGTAGTCTATTTTGTAAACAAATTTCCCCTTCCGAACATAATTCTTTTGTTTTCCATATAAAATATTTTTAATCTGCTGAAAATTTTTCATCAGAAAATGGTCGTAAACTCGCACTGAAGGCGCCATTTTATTTGTGTCAAGATGCTTACCCCTGGATTGCATATTCTAGCAAAAATAGCTTGTAGTCTTAATGGAGAATAGCTTCTAGCCTTAATGGACTACTTGGATAATTGGGTTATCCAAGTAGTCCATTAAGTTGCAATTCATTTCTTTAAAAGCGTCTATAATTAACTTTTTACAAAATTTATCTTTTGCAGTTGCAGAATTCAATTGCCCCGCACTCAACCTTAAATCGACCTAAATCTTAATCCTCGATTCAACTGTGTATTTAACGCTTAAATCTTAGTCCAAGAAACTACATGCTTATTTGAACTCAGCTCAGAATAACTTAAGCTAACTTCCTATTAAAATCTCAATACGATCAGCAATTAAACCCTAGGTTGAAACAATCCCAAGTCAACCCGAATCCAACCCTAACTCAATTCGCAACGCGATACAAATCGACGAAATCTCTAATTGAACGAACCCTTCATTCAACTCCAACCCAACCCAAAGCTTAACGCCGAACTCAACCACTAAATCAATAGATCAATTATTTATTTCACAGCTAAAATATATCAGATTTTTTTGAATGTTTAGGAAAAAAAACAGAAGTTTATAAGAGCCTCATTTTGTACGCGTTAAGGTGGATTTATATTATCAGTTCCTTTCAGTTCCTACTCGTATCGTGTCAGACATCATCAATTTATACTATCCGTACTTTTCAATTCAGGAATTTTCTTCGTATCTTTTGGTTACGTATAGAGTAAAGATCACACAAAAATGTTTTAGCAGCAATTTACAATTTTTGTTTGTTTCGTTATTCTTTCGTATTTTTTCGCCTTCAAATATCAGACAAAACATTCTTTTCAACAATATGTGTCTGTGTCGGTACGAGTAGGAACGGATAGGAAAGGATAATATAAATACTCCTATAGAAAATATATGTAACAATGTTTTTTTTGTCTGACACGATACGAGTAGGAACTGAAAGGAACTGATAATATAAATCGACCTTTACGGGGCGAACCAAAAATATGTGGAAAAATTAAGTCGCAATAAGTGGTTCCGGGTACTGCGTATTTCCGTATAAGGCCCATAATTGCGTACGTAGAGCGAAGGAATCACCATTTTTGCGACTTATAAAAAAACACGTTTGTAAAAAAGACTCAGGATCTGCTCAATATTAATTGATGCGATCCATAATTCATCGTACACGTGATCACATTTTACAACCAAATTACTTTAACAAATATAAAATAATTACTATTAAATACTACTATTAAAGACAAACAAACAAATAAAAATCGTAAAATGTTTCAAAATAACTTAATTTTAATAAAAATGAACTACGGAGATAACCCAAACGGCACAAGATTTAACCTAAAGATAACGAATTTGCCTTCTTTATGTTTTTATTTTGTGATTCATTTTTACAAAAAAAAAAATTATCGGTTTACATTTATATTATAAAATATTTGATAAATGTCTTTAATAATAAAAATTAAAATTGTATCTGTACCACTTCATGCAAAAGATATGAACAATACTTTGACGTTCAATTTGTTTTCCTTAACACAAAATTTTACAATGGAAGTTGTCTAGAATTCAATCGGTCCGAAAACTGCATGCGTTGAGCTCAGCTAAATCCTAAGTCAACCTCCAATCGGCCCTAAATCCCAAACTCAACGCCCAACTCAGCTCTCCAATCATCATGGTCTGAAAAACTAAATGGTTATTGATAATACTTATGCTTAATTGTACGGTATTACTTTGGTCTTTGTCACACTCAATTATATTAATTAAAACACGGCAATTTGACGAACACTAAATTTTATTTTATTTTACAGGTATGAGCAGAAGGGAGGAGTTACCAAAGTGAAGTAAGCAACGCTATATTGTTGAAACAAGGTTCATATTTCATCAGGGTTGCCAAGACCTTCCCTTTTTAAGATGTATCGTAGTCTTTGTAGTACCCTAGACGACGAACAGGTCTTCTAAAGCATCCTGTATGAGTTAATATAGTACCAGACTGCTCTCGCGGTAGACTAAAGCTGTCTCTTCTTTTCGCCTTTTAACCCAAAGTGGCTGACATCTGGTGACTTAATTCGAACTAGAGCCAATGGTGGTGAACATTTATTGAAGTGTCAAATAGTTGTAAATTAATAACACAATAACACAATAATTTAATATCCAAAACCTGTTATATTGGTTGCTTAAGAATGTACAATATGTACACTATTTTTTTTATTAATTTGAGAAAATCAATTAATTCATCAAAAGACAGTGGAGGTTTTGTTGTACTGACATCGTTATAAAACAGCCTACAAATTTTCATTAAATTTGAGAATGGCTAAACCTAATAGTAAAAGAATGTGTTCTGTGCTTGGGTGTCTTAATTATTGTGACCAAATAAATAAGGTTGCCACCGCAATGGCGAGCGTAATAATCAATTATTAATGAAATAGAAATGTCAGATGTTTCATCCGTCATCTTATTATATAAACAGTTATTTTCAAGGCACTTTTGTAATTAATTCTTAATTGATTTAGTGAAAATAGTGTAAGCATATATTTTATAGGTATTACCACTGTTAATAAAATATGTTTTTGGGAAATAAATTGTTGTGAATTAATATTAGTTTAAGAATAAATCTTACCTTACACCAATTGTGTGTGCTATTTGACATACACATAATTTTTAACCACCATTCGATCTTACGACGGTGGCGCCTCTAGCGGCGCTTTAAAGGCGAATTGAACCAGAAACTCCTGTTACTGATGAATCTGCGTAACTGGACTGTAACTGATCACGTTAACGGCTAGTTTCCTTGGTTGGAAATAGTTGTAGTTCACTAATAGAGGCTGGCACTACATCTTCCTCTAAGCATTTTTCGGTAATTTACCATAATTCCTACTTCAATAAGCTTTCTTTTTCGTATAAGTTTACGCGTGTACCAAATCGCATGGGTTGTACGATCGATGTTTAGCTGCATGCCGTCTACATATTAAACTATTGATTTTTCTTGTCGTTGATCGTAATATTGTTGGAGATTTTTTTCTTCAAATGAACAAGGCTGCAGGTGCCAACACATTCGGTACGTTTCGGTTTGGAGTAGCTTTCAGTAGATGTACGTTTTAACGTGTCCACAAATCTCTCAGCCTGACCGTTAGGCTGAGGATAATGTTTTTTGATGATACGGTGTCGTTTTAAAATGTGTAATGTCTTTGGACTCGATGAACTCGTTAAATTTTGCACTGACACACTGTGTGCCTTAATCAGTCACAAGTTGCTTGCAATCACCGAAACTGGCGAAAACTGATATAAGTTTATCGATGACGTCCGATGATGTGATGTGAGTCATATGATGTAAGCAAGTCATCTAATAAAGCGATTGCTTTCGAAAAAATTGTATAATAAAAATCGCCAAAGTCAGATATGGTAACGAGCTTTCACGATACCCGATGAAAGAAGAGTAACATCCACGAAAAAAGCACGAATGAATATCGTCGTGTCCAAATAAGAGTATTACATCTGCAAATCATTAATTTTTTGGAAGGGCGTGTCAAGTTTTTAATGTTAAATTTGGGTTAATTCTTTTTAAATAAAATTCTTGCCACACTTTCTGGAAAGAACTTTATCTAAAAAAAAATTAAGCCGAAATTAGCAATAACAACTTTAAAGTCTCTTCAAAAAAAAAATAGCGATTTGTAGATGTAATACTCTCTCTTATTTGGACACGACGATATAGTTTTCCAGATATCAATGGATCAGCACCGATTAAGATAAACATAATGTTCAGTTTAATTTAAAGCCAATCATTAGGCCGGCCCTAAATGCAACGTTTAGTTGGGCAAATAGAATTATGCGTTTATCGCTCAAGTCTAGACTTGTAGAAGTCATCGTCTAGACCATTCAAACTATTATTGGAACTTTAGCTCAGTTTTGTGAATATTTCATATTTTCAAAACAAAAATCTTCTCGACCTTCTTCTTCAAGCAACAATTTGTCGATGGGATTGCGCAAGCGAAAACAAAAATTCAAAACGTTTTATCCCGTACAAGTCACTTGCACAATGTTGCAAAACTGTGCAGTTTTGCTTCCTGTAGCTGTAGGACGGCCCTAGACGTAACGTTTAACTGGCCAAATTTAACTGAGCAAGTCAATCGTTCCAAGTTCACGTAGGGGCAGTTCTGAAATATTCAAGTGGCTTGTGCAATACAAAAGGTTTTGACTTTTTGCTTCCGCTTGCGTGTTTATCAAGACATCGTTGCACGAGTCTTCGCGATGTATCATAACATTCAAAAGCGAGTAATTGAAGCGCTTCAATATATCAGAGCGCTGGCAAACATCGATGAACTGCCCGATTTTCTTTGTTAGTTAAATACATCGGACGGTTAATTCCTGAGGCAGTAAATTGTTTGAATTTTGTGGTAAGGAAAATAAGAGGATAGATTTTAAGAGTTAAATCACTGACTCAGATAGATATGTATATCTAACTTTGGGATATTTAGTTCCAAATAACACAACACGGGTTATCGCCGATACAAGCCCATTCGCATTGGGAGCTTTACCTATTCAGTTGCGGAATGATCAACCAAGAGTAATTTCATACGCGAGTGAAGGTGCGCATAAAAATTGTAATGTCACGTCACGTGAGCTAACAAGCTATCACGTTGACAAATCTAAACCGCATACTGCTGTGCTGTCGTACCTTTTTATACCACAGAATACTTTGTATGGTCGCTCTAGCTGTTTGTCATTGTTTTAGACGATGAAAATAGAGGGATACGAAATTCTGGCTGAGTTTTCAGTTCACGGTGGAAAAAAATAACGACGAATCTTACACAGTCAGTATTTTTGTATCTTTGCATTCTACAATTTTCTATTTTAAATTTATTCAGATGACCCATGATTGTTAATAGTTCATGTTTCCTGACTTTAAGTACCCGTGCCCGTAAACTTACGAGAAAGCACGCCGCGAGCTCACTTGACATCATAATATTGTGTTTGGGATTTAAGATTTTCAATGTGTTTAACTGGTTTGGAATTCGAGTTAATATAACTGATCATGGAGCACTAATGCACACGATAAATGGCAAAGAGTTCGACGAAGATTGTCTTCATTCGTACCATTAGACACCGACGAAAATCAAAAAGCTATAGTCGAAAGGTTTTCGTAAAAGTGAAATGGCATATCAAATATGCCTTTTGCCAACTCTCCCTGGATGGATATCGCAACTGGTTGTTTGGGCCCATTACCTTCTGGTGACTCCTATTTTAGCCGATTGGATTTTCCATTTACTGAGAGGTTGGACAAAGCGAATTATACTGTAAAGAGGACATCCACCTTAATTTGTCTGCGTCATACTGGCCGCTTGTTATCAAACGCCTAAAAACTTTCCAATTTTATGGCCGTAACTGAAAACCTCCACATTCGACAACGTGGAAATCTCCAGCTGATCTTATGGTCAACCAATTTATGACAAATTAAGACTAATTGTTGATGGCAGTCATTTCGAACTGGATGGCAACGTTCGAGATAAAGGTGGAATTTATAAAGGAAAGCATAAGGAATTTGCTGACAACAAACGGTGGGTTACTCAAGGTTCTTATGAAAGTTGTGTTTAACACAACGTCACTTGGAAAGAGGGAGTGAAATCCATAAATTCGTAATCCCTTTCATTTGAAAAAGATAGGGGTGGACATACTGTTGTAAAATTTCCCATATTTTTAAATTTGGTAATGTTACCGGTAATATTACCGGTAGCACGGGTAAAATAGGTAACACACTTTTTATTCAATATTTTAATTCCAACTTGTACCAAAGAAAACTACTAATATTTTGATGTCTGGACAAAGGTAGTAAGATGTTTAAATAAAGCACAAACGGCTTATAATTCTTTCAAATATATTTCAACCTCTTCAAAGTAACCTCCTTCGAAGAGAATACACTTATGCCAACGGTTTTCCCAGTCTTCGAAACAGTTGTTAAAGTCTATTGAACGTTAAAGTGTCAAAACGATGTCCCCGGAGCGGCTTCTTGAGTTTCAGGAATATCCAGAAGTCAAGCGGAGCTAAATCCGTCGAAGGGTAGTTGCGAAACAATATGAGTCGAATTTTGGCCAAATAGTCACGTACAAACAAAGCAGTGTGAGACTGGTCATTATCATGATGCAAAAAGCAAGAGTTTTTTGCCCAAAATTTTCGTGATGTCAACAAGATCTCTAATTGTCAATCGACGATTTTTGAGCACCAAATCCTTGACTTCCTTGACGTGGTGTTCGTTGGTAGGCGTCGAAAGACGGCAAGGTTGTCGCCTTCAACGCCTACAGTAAATAATAAATATTACGTTATGATCAATTAAACTCTTTAATCAATGTATGGTTCATCCTCACTGACGCATTAATCATCCTCAGCCTCAACATCATATATAACCGAATTATTCTTACTTTCCTCCAAGTCATCCTCTTCTTTAAGCGAATATGATTATGCAGCTTCATCCATTAATAATAATTTGTATTTCATTCAGCAGGAATAACTTCATCCTCGTTATCCAGACTTCTTACGTTCGATCTCGACAGGTTTAAGTTGTGCAAAATTTACGTTAGTTTTCCTGCACGATCAACAGTGAGAGCTAACGTGTTGAGCTATGTTTTTAAAACCATATAGGTACTGAACGTGCTTTCCATTGCAGCTCTCGATGCAGGCATGCTCAAAATATCAACCGCCAAGCACTTAAAGATGAAGTAGAACACACTCTCTCCGACCAAATTTCATCAAAGTGCTGCTCACTTGCAACCACAAACGGTCGTGAAAAAAGTTCAATTCGAACATTGTAATGCGCCAAAGACACATATATTTTGTTGCCCTTCTATTTTTTGTCCTTATATTTTGCGTGAAGTTCTGCGACATTAAAAATAAATTCAGTCGCTTCAAGTTTCTGTGATTCCGAAAGGCTCTTGCCTCGAATAGCTGGTTCAAGCAAATTTGAGAATACTTATAAGTTCTTCGTAATTGGCGCATTTATTTTGTTTAAAAGTTTGTTTTATATTAACAAAACAGTATACCACTTTAGACAAAACAGCAAACTCTCAAAAAATGATGGCCAGTTAGCAATCGGAGGTAGTACACAGTGAACAATTTCGAATAGGAGATTGTAAATGCTTTCATAACTAACTTCACTTCGTCTTCGATAGCCAGCGCCTTCAGGGCATACCTGACGTATCATGATGCGATTAGAATCTTGTATATTACGTTGGTGCGCTCGCAATTTGATTATGGCGTAGTTATTTGGGACCCATTTTATCAGGATTCTTCTGATCTTATAGAAAGGGTTCAAAGACAGTTCTTAAAATATGCCTTGCGTAGATTACCTAGGGACAATAATCTTCCCAATTATATTCTTTCCCCTTATAGGGGACGATGTAAACTATTAAAATTGGAACCTCTATCTATTCGTAGAACTGCGACGTGTGCCACTTTTGACCGTGATCTCCTCGTTTCTAGAATTGATTGTAATGAGATTTTCGATTTGTTTTTTATTTACGTTCTAACATATGTGTTACGATCGAGTGGGGAGTTTGTTCTTAAATTACCTTAAATTATTCTTAAAATACAGAGGAGTAATTTAGCTATGAATGAGCCTGTTTATAATGTCTCGGTTGCTTTTAATAAAGTACGGTCGATTTTTGATTTTAATTTGTCAAGAGATGCATTTAAGGTTTTGATGTCAGATTTTCTTTCTAATTTTTGGTAAATTTTTTTTTTTGTAATGTAATGTAGAATATTTTAAAATTGTAACCAGATTTTTTTTTTAAAGTTGGTAAATAAATAATAAGACTGACTGACAATTTCAAACTGTGGATAGACTGAATCTTGAAGATATCGACAATGAGCAAGTTAAATCCATGGCAGATGCACTCATACTCGGTAATATAGGGATAGCTTTTGTTAACCATTTTTCGGAACGCTTTATTGTTCGTTCCATTATCAGTAATAAGTACAATAAATTTATAAACCTCGACGTCTCTTAACACCGCTTCAACTTTCTCGAAAAGCAACTTTAAAAGCCAAATGTCGATTTTCCTTAGTGAGTAAATTTATAGAAAAAGGCTTTGGGTGTATTGAGCAGACCAATACAAGCCGACTTTGTTGTTGAGTCTAATGGAGCACCAGAAACGAAAATTGCTCGAATAATAGCTCATCGACCATCTGGTGCTACTTTGGTCTCATATTCTCAACGAAATTCCTGCATACTAGAGCTTTTCATCGACTAAGACGTTGCAGCTACTTTTCTAGTTAAAATAGTGATTGGTGTATTTTCCAGACAGAGCGATGAATCATATTCAAGGTCAGATTCTAGTTCTATTACGTATTTGCCACAAGAATATGTCAATGAAACAGGAAAAAGGCGTAGATTATTATATTTTACAGCAAAAACTTGCTGTAGTAGGTTAATAGTACATAGGGAAGTTGAATGCAGTGGCGTCACAACTCTTTTTGCATTTAGACTAGTTGAGTTGTTTGGAAAAACATTTTTAATTTATGTTACCGATATTACCACGGTAAAACCACTTAGGGTAATATTACCTAAAATTACCTATTTTATCGGTAATATTACCACCGAGAATATTACCATTTACATCACTAGGTGGACATATAATCTTCGAATCTTTATAACTGTAATTTTATTAGGAACCACCAAACAATTGACTCAGTGCCAGAACTACCATGCTACCGGGACCGTAGGATCACCAAACAGTGATGCAAGGATCAGGACCGCTCATAAACATAAAATTTAAGAAAAATTTAAACACGGCGGGATGGCTCCCGCCCTTGCTTTTTTTCAGTAAAACAATAATTTTCTACTTTTCCTTTTCTCTTGTCCTTGTGTAATTTGTTTCATTAAAATTCACTCAACGGTTGTCGAGAACTAAAAACAAAGCACGGCGACATAGAGTAGG
This sequence comes from Tipula vernalis, assembly GCA_958295665.1. Lineage (NCBI taxonomy): Eukaryota > Metazoa > Arthropoda > Insecta > Diptera > Tipulidae > Tipula > Tipula vernalis. The sequence continues at coordinate 126,313,446 of OY282559.1, forward strand.
CCAAAACCTCGCTCATTTTTCGATGTCATCACGTCACAGGCGCTAAATTCTATATTTCCCCCCTCTTATGAAGCTCGGATGAGTTTTAAGACATTTTTTTAAACTGCACGATATCTTTCAATTAAATTTGGTTAAAGCCCATCTGTACGAGTATTTTAAAATTATATACAATAGCTTGCTGCAGCGCTTAACATTTTTGAAGCTTGAACTTCTACTCTACTCTATCCAAACGTAACGAAAAATAGCGATGAAAATGTTTGTTTTCGTTAACATAAAAATGTTGTATTTACCGGTAAACACAAAATCAATAGCTCTATAGCGACCAATCGTGTATCAACAAATAAAAATTATTCAAAAAATAACTTTAGGCGTAGTGTGGATAAAAAATGAGTGAAATAATCTCGTATATATGGGAAGACCGTGAAATTAAATTCGATGTTCCAAATCTGTAAGTTAATCCAGTGTGTGATACATTCAGAATTTTTAATGAAAAAATTTATTTTGTAAAGGCAACATAAATTACGTGGGGGTGAAAAGATTTTGGATGCTATTGACTTAATTGAAGATACAAAGGGTACGCCCGATGATCGGGGCCGAATATTACTCACAAATTTACGTATCATATGGTATTCACTAACAACGACAAAATTTAATTTATGTAAACTAAATCCCCGTATATTGTAACAAAGGTGTAATACAATTTGCTCTAATCGCCTTAATAAATTTCAGCTATTGGATTCTCATGCATACTAACAATAACAACAAAAGCCGTACTAAATAAGCAGAGGGGTACAACACAAGCACTGTATATTTTAACAGTGCACGATACGTCTCGATTTGAATTTATTTTTACGAATTTACAACAAAATAATCCAAATGTTTTTCAATCTGTGTACGAAATTCATCGATCATACCAGCAATCGTATTTGTATCGTGAGCTAAAATTACGTAGTGTGATACTAGCGTCAGGCCAATTAACCGTATTACCCCATGAGCAAGTGTATTCAACGCTGAATGGTGTTTGGAATTTATCGAGTGATCAAGGTAATTTGGGTACGCTGGTGATTACTAATGTACGAATTATATGGTATGCAGATGTGAATGATATATTTAATATTTCGCTGCCATTTATGCAAATATTAAGCGTAAGTTTATCTCCTTTTCTGTATATATTCAATTAATAATTTTAATGTTGCCACTTGTAAATTCAGATACGTGTTAGAGAATCGAAATATGGTCCAGCACTTGTACTAACTACACTGGATACAGCCGGTGGTTATATATTAGGTTTTCGAATCGATCCACCGGAACGCTTGGGTGACATTTACAAAGAATTAATTTCATTGCACACGATTTATGGTGAAAATCCTATATTTGGTGTGGCTTACGATCCAAAAAACAAAGTGAGATTAAATTAAACCATTTAATGTATAGACATGACAAAACATTATTTTTTCTTGGTTTTCCACATAGGAACGGGTCAGACATATTCATGAGAATACATTAAAAATTGATGAAATTGAGGAGGTTGATGAGAAAAAGAGTAACGAGATTAATGTTAAGTATTCTCAATATTTAACGGAATTCAATCAGGAACCAAATCGGGAACCATTTTATTGTAAGCAGCTTGGATTTGCTATGGAAAAAATTAAAGATGGCTACACGCTAAAAGATTTGTGGGAGGTTGTAACATAATTTATAATAGGACACTATATACTTAATTGGATTAATATTATGTTAGTAGCCTAATAAATTAATTAATAAATTCATTAAAAAATATATTTAGTGGATAAAAAGGATATAGGCAGATATTAAAGGGGTTTTAATTAAATTTATCACCAAATTTATAATGAATGTATCGGATTAATATTGTTGAACTAATTTGTCAAATTAACAATTTCGAAAATAATTACATTTCGTTATTTAAAAAAAAAACAATTAATTTCGTATTTTTAATCCATATGGTTAAAAGGTGAATATTTTAATAAATTGGTTATCTGATTCGTTTTTATTAATTAATTGAATAATTAATTGTACATGGATTGTATTTGTAATGCATTTATAGAATTATTCGTACATGAATGGTTTTAAACTATTCTGTGCACAGTTTTTTTGTAAACATAATAATCTTAATAAATATTATTATGTGGTAGTCTCAGAGTCAACCACAATTGTTTTTGTAATTTGGATTATAATAGCACTGGACGGCTCGTTTTCCTGGTTCTTCCGAATCTGTACTTAGCACATCAGTAGGTAAAAGGGCTAGTAGCCCCACCCAGTAAACCTTAAGTCATTTTAATTTTCTTGATTGATCACATGTTGGTCCTATTTTGGTCATCTGGTGATTCGAACGTCACAAATTAGTCATTATGTTGACCACAAAATCTGCAGTGGTCATATATCGGTTTTAAACTTGATACAAAGTCATTACGAATCAAATATTGATCATTAGATTGACTTAGACTAGATGACATCTCATATTTCAATTATAATTTTGGTCGGTCATTTTTCGAATACGTATTATTTTATATTGTTTGATATTATGATCGAAGTACAACTCTGCCTGATTTTAAACCACAAAACAGTCCTAAAGTAGCATATTTTATGACTGATAGATTGCCGCATACTTGTAACAAATCCATTTCACAAGTGACGTAAAAGTTTGGCAATTATTATATTGTTCATTTGCTCCAGCTTCCAAAGTATACAAATATAATTAAATTAAAAATATGGATAAGCCGAAAATGAATCAATTTAGTTGGAAACAATTAAAATACAGCGGAACATACAAAAGACATTTTCGAAAAATAAGATATGATAAAATGTCAAAGTTTACTAAGGATGCATAAATAATATTTAATAATAAATTCAGCGAACCAGTACATAATTTGGAAAATGAAAACTCGTCCATCGCCGGCCCATCCACACCAGGATTAAATAATGTATCTATTCAGCCATCGAATACAGAAACTATGGTTAAGCATACTGAAGTTGAGAGAAGCCCTTTTTACGAAGACTACTGTGACAGCGATAGTGAAAATCCTGATGCTACTTTTGACGTTGATTATTTTAGTCCAGAAGAAGATATTTGTGATGAAATTGAAGTTAGTGGTACGTGATAATGCTAGTGCAAATGAGTTATCTGGTTGCAGTGATAGCGAGGAAGTTGACGTACCATTCAAAATTTTTTTAAAATCATGGGCACATCAATATAATATAAACTAAGCTGTTTTAAAACCGTTAAATAAAAACGTTAATAAAAGTTTCGGAGCTAATTTACAGAACGATCCAAGATCAATAATGCAAACTCCACGTCAAACAGCTCAGAGCTTTATAAAAATAGAAGGTGGTGAATATTGGCATCAAGGATTGGAAGTTTGTTTAAGAAGTTATTTTGCAAAACTTAAGGAATCTATTGTGATGTCTTTAAATATTAATATTGATGGTTTACCTATTTTTAGAAGTTATAAATCCGAATTTTGGCCTATACTGTTTAACATTTTTGAAATTCCGGAATTTCAACCAATGGTAATTGGAGTATTTTATGGAACCAGTAAACCACAAAAAATAGAACAGTTTTTAAAACCATTTGTTGATGAAACCATTCCAATTCTGGACAATGGAATACAAATAAATGGCCATAAAGTATCAGTGAAAATTCGATGTTTTATAAGTGATACGCCGGCACGGTTATTTATCAAAGGAACAGTTTATTTTAATGCAGTGCACGGTTGCCTAAAATGCACAACGGTAGGCCACTTTTCGCATAATTCAAATACAACCGTATTTCATAATCAAAATGCTCCTCCCAGAACTAACGAAGGCTTCCGATCGAGAATATATGGATTACACCACAACAACTATAAAATAAAAGTACCTGAAGGACCAATTTTACGAACAAAATTGGAACCAATTATATCACCATTACTACGAATTCAGTCGCTAGATATGATAAAAGATGTAATCGTTGGAGATCCGCTACACATTCTACATCTCGGAATTGTAAAAAAATATTTACTGGATTTTAAAGATGGTAGTTTAGGATATAATACAAAGAGGGATTCTAAAACGATACATATCCTCAATGAAAAATTATTGAAAATTATTTTACCGGACGAAATACATCGCGGTGTTAGAGGTATAGACGTTCTTGCTTTTTGGAAGGGAAGCGAATTTGCTTCTTTTCTTAATTATATCGGCATAGTCATCCTAAAAGATCACTTACCTGTAGATGATTATTATAATTTTGTTGTGTTATTCTGTGCAACTACAATTTTCTCCTCTAATTACTATAAAAATATTGGTCATTAGGAAGATCTTTGTCAGATCACTTTGTAGAAAACTACACATTCTTATATCCCGATCATTTGACATCAGACCCACATAATTTTTCGCATGTACCAGATGAAATTGAACGTTTTGGACCATTGCCAACAATTTTCACATATCCTTTTGAAAATATGTTGTATCAAATAAAACAAAAAATTAAAAATGGTCGCCTGCCGCTAGTTCAGTTAGCAAACAGACTATCCGAAATAACCAAACGTGTCGAACCCCATAAATTCAGAAAAAATTATCCATTTTATAAATATCGTTTAAAACTAGATGAATCGAATATAAAAAAATTTGGGTGGATACAATTATTTATTTATTTATTTATTTTTATTTATTTATTTACTAACCAACATATATGCAAAAATGGCTTACATAATTAAAAAACATTATAAAAAGTTAAAAAATGTATACAATAAAAGAATAAAAGATATAACGACATCAATAGATCAAACAATTAACAACAAAACAAAAAGAGATTTAAAACAAAATCTTAGCGATTCGTTTTTTAAATTCATCCCTGGAAATATTGAAATCGAAACAATCTGCTACGGCGTTGAGATCTCGTTGAATGCGCACTATAGGGCCATGGAAGCTGTAGTTGCTACTTGCAGTCGGAATATGAAGAAGTTCCCGGGGGCGTAAGTTGCGTTGAGGAGCATAAATATTAAAACATGAAAGAATGTCAGAACAGTCTATTTTACCACAAATGATGTCACGCGCAAATGTGGCACTTGCGCATGTACGTCTAGCACTTAGAGATTGGAGATCCAGAAAACGGCATCGGTCTACATATGGTGATAGTCTGAAATTATTGTTTCGCTCGAAAGATGGTAATTTTCTGAGAACAAATACCAAAAACTGTTTCTGAATACTTTCAATTCTGATTGAATGAGACTCATAGAACGGAGACCATATGACAGTCGCGTACTCAAGCTGTGAACGAACAAATGAAGTGTACAATGACTTGAAAGTTAATGTGTCGTGAAAATCCTTCGAATTTCTTTTAATAAACCCCAACATCGAAAAGGCTTTATTAACAACCGCATCGATGTGAGAGTTAAACGTTAAATCCGAGCTAAAGATAACGCCCAAATCTGTAACCATATTAACTCTCTTCAAACTAACGTCATTTAGATAATAGTTAAAAACTACAGGAGACTTAGATCTGGAATAGGTGATCACGTGACACTTATCAACATTCAGAAACATAAGGTTAGTAACACACCAACCGCAAAATGTGTTGAGGTCCCGCTGAAAGTGATCGCGATCCAATTCACATGAAATATTTGCATATATTTTCATGTCGTCAGCAAATAGAATACAGTCTGCGAATTTGAAGCAATCAACAACATTGTTTATGAACAATAAAAATAATAATGGACCCAAGTGACTACCTTGAGGCACCCCAGATGTCGCAATAAAACATTCTGAGAACGTATCGTTGATCTTGACAAACATTTTGCGATCCGATAAATAAGACATAAGCCAATTTAAGGGAATAATGTCGCAATTAAGTTCACTGAGCTTATTCACTAATAACCTGTGATTAAGTTTATCGAAAGCTTTAGCGAAATCGGTATAGACCACATCGACTTGAACTTTCGAGGCAACATAATTAATTAGATTATTTTGGAAGACCGCTAAATTTGTGACCGTTGAGCGGCCAGGAAAAAATCCATGCTGACGTGTGCTAATAAGTTCCTTGGAGTGAAAGTAGATCACTTTGTTGACCATTGACTCGAATACTTTAGGAATGCAAGACAGTATTGCAATTCCACGATAATTTGTTACATCACTGCGGGAACCGCTTTTGTGGATCGGTATGATACTTGATGTTTTCCACAGATCAGGAAATTTGCCTTGGCTGAGGCTCAAATTAAATAAATGGCACAAAGGAGCGGCAAAACCAAATGCACACTGCTTCAATAGAGACACTGGTAAACCATCTGGTCCAGGACCTTTAGAAACGTCCATGTTCATCAAAGCCGTCATCACGTCAAGTTCTGAAAAAACAATTTTTGAATTATTGGTGTTAGCTACTTTAGGAGATAATGAGCTATCCTTAACAAAAACACTGCTAAAATATTCAGCGAAAAAACTACAGATTGCCTCTGGATTATCTGATTTTCGACCATGGAATTCTAAAAATGGCGGCAAGCCGTTATTATGGTTCTTATTTTTGACAAATCTCCAGAAATTCTTCGGATTACATCGCAAATCGTCTTCAATATCAATTATGTAATTGTTATAGAGGAATCGGTTGAGATAGCAAAACTGCTTGCGCAAAGACTTAAACTGGATATAGTCATGGGCCAACCCTGTACGCCTATACTTCCTATGACATTTATTACGTAGGACTTCAAGTTGTTTCAGTTCTTTGGTAAACCATGGGACGTTGCGGGTATGAGACTTTCTAATTAATTTTTTAGGAACAAATTTTTCAAAAGCAACCTTCAACAACTCATTGAAGGTATCTAATGAACTGTTGATATCAATGTTTGACAGTGTACCAGCCCAATCAACTTCAGCTAACAAATCATTTAATGAGCTGTGATCGGCGTGCGAAAAATCAAATACTGTACAATTTTTGGTAAAGTTTAAATTATTAGAAGTTTTGTAGAACAACTGAAATGAAACCGGGGTATGATAAACACTCGAAGATCCGGCAAAGTCGTCGCATGATTCTAGTTTAAAAGAACTATTATTAGTGTAGAAAACCAAATCCAGATAAGTGCCGTGGCTGTTTGGTACACTGTTTATTTGTGAAGTACCCATGTTTGCCATAAAATCACAAATTAAGGCGGAAGAATCATTCGTATTAGCAGGAATGAACATATTGTCAACCATCATCCAAATTAGATCTGGAAAGTTGAAATCGCCGAAAATAACAAAGTCAGTGTTATCAGAAATAAAAGGTAATAAATTACATGAGAACTTGTCAACAAAATCTTGACAAAATATCGAGGATGGCTCTAGAGGAAAGTAGACTGTGCTAATTATTAAGTAAAATGCACCTAGTTTGAGTTTAACAGCAATGAACTCAATGATTGGGTCGGAAAATAAAAATTCACAAGAATAAATATTCCGAACTGCAATAAGCACACCACCACCTTTACGTTTTGTACTAAGGTTATATCGATCGCGACGGAAAACGCAAAAATCCGAAGGGAAAAACTCCGCATCATTGAAATCCATTGTAAGCCATGTTTCGGTCAGAATTATTACGTCGTAATCAGATTCCAATATTCCAAGATAGAAATTTTTTGATTTTGATCGCATGCCACTACAATTAAAATAAAAAATTGATAAGCTATTGATGCAATTGTTAGATCCATTGACGACATTGTTAGAATTAGATAAACATGAATTTAGAATGTTAGGATGAACTGTGAACAGATTATTGTTAAAATTTGGTAGATTAGAATTTAAAATATTGGAATTTAATGCATTTAATGAAATTAAATTGACACTTTGCTGCGAGCTCCTTCCTCGTTTTTTGAATCGCGCCTTTCTTGAAAATCGCGAACTAGAACCCCAGGTGGCCAAAAATCAGGATTTTTCAAGGTACCATGCAAGTTATTGATGACTCCAATCTTGAAAGACACAAACGTCAGTTCTGCTGGATCCCGGTCTCTAGGGAACAGCGAGAAGCAGGACACGTTTGATGGATTAAAAACGCTGTTTTTGAACGTAATGTACCGGGATATCGATTCGGAAGTAGTTGTTGGATGAAGACCGGAAATGTACAAATACTTCCTTCGAACCACAGGCACTGTACGCAATTCCATGACTGGACAATCCGAACCTGGAACATCAGACCTCTCAGCTCGAACGGCATCCTGACATGACAGTAATGGCGAAGAGTTCGATACGACAGATGAAGAAATTACCGTTGGAATGTTCGTAATAACACAATCGGACGACAACGGCGGGTAGTGTGGAGGCTGTAAGCCATCAGTGACCTGGACGTGGCGCTGGGAACTGCCATCAGTTATTTCAGATGTAGCCGTTGTAATGGTATTATTACCATTTCTCTTAGATCTTGTTTCCATATTAGTTTGCACAATACTTTGCGTAGCTTTTTTTCTTAATTTTGAAGACGACGGCTGCTGCGATGGTGGTAATGGTTTTAATAAACTCTCCACGTTACTATTAATAGCGGCAGATGTCTTGTTTATCAAGCACAAGGACACTGATAAAGCGTCAATAGATTTACTCATGTGATCACTCTGTGCCCTGATAATTTTAAAAACATCAATGCACCCACCGCATCGCCAAGAAAAACTCGGAATCACCGAAATGGCGTCGAACACAGGCTTTTTGATCCCTGTACACTCAAAGTGAACGAGTTGACTGCACTCACTGGCACACGTAAAAAAGTTTCCAGCCACTTTCATATTACACACACAGCACAGAGACATTGTTGAGAAATAACTTTAATAGTTTATAACACAACTCACTTTTATAAAAATATATTTCGATTGAACCACAAATTAAATTTCAAAATTTTATCAAAATTATTTTTATTCCAATTAAAAGAAAAGTTCAACCTCAAAAATAATTTTGAGAATAAGTGGTTCCTGAATATAAACAAAGACATCATTGCAATGGAATATGGAACTGAAATCGATGCAAAACATTTTATTTTTGGACAAAAGATAAAATATCGGGATGATTTTTTTTTCAGACCCCATAGAATCATCTAATCTTAATATTTTTTATATCACAAATTCTACTAAGTTTATTTCTAGTGATTTGTATCCAATTGAAGAAATATTGTGCAAGCTAGTAGCAATAAAAAATGAAAATAACAATAAATAATAATAAAAAATGAAATAATAAAAATGAAAATAATAATAAAAAATGAAAATAGAAAAAAAAAATTCTTTTAACTTTAATTTGTCAGCGGAGTAGATGGAGAAGAAGATGAGTCTGACGATGGAATATTTCTGGTTTCCTGTACCAACTCTGTCATGATTTCTTCGTCCAAATCTGGCGAATTTCTGTAAAAAAGAAACATGAAATTATTGTGCTATTACAAAACGAAGGAATAAAATCAAACAGCATACAAATCTGAGGAGCACGTGATAAATACGAGAAGAAATGACTCAATATTTAAAGCAAATTAAGGCATTTATTTTAATTTATCACTTATTGAATTTGGCTAACATCTAACGTGGTAGTAGAAGTCGCACAACGCAGCTGTCGAAATCTGAGCTTTGCCATGAACAAGTAGCCAGAAATGAGCGCGCAAAAAATCCGGTCTAAAATATCATAACAAACAGTGCGCCCACTACCGTTGCATTGGCCATTGAAGCATTTCAATCGATTAAACTTAAAACATAAAAATAATTATCTTAATACATAATGTAAATTATTGAATAAATTGTAAAATATAAATGCATTTTATAAAATTACAAGCTAAAATATGGTTATTTGGGCGAGGTCAAAAATGCATACGCTGTACCGTTTACGAAGCACAACAGTATCAATGGCGAAATACATAAAACTTGCAAGCAGAGTGAACGTTCACTTTAGTTGCAACTCTTAACATTCCATTGGCTTGCAATATAAACGGTGCGGCGCCTAAATTTTCGACTACAGCATTTAAATTATATGGTCGACAAATGGTAGCATTACAAATATGTTTATGTATGTATATAAAAATGAGTATACTGCTTACCAAATTTTGAAAATAGTTTAAATCCTTTAGATTTTCCTCGAATTCCTCTAGTTTCGATAATGAATCGAAATCGATGATAGTAAATCCAGGTAAATCAGTTGGTGTTACCGAGGGCTCGCAAAATAATGGATTTTTGGTATGTGACTCCTTGCGGGAATAAAATTGCTCCAAAGTTGTTTGTATTTTTGCTGATTCTTCCAGCAAAGGCCTAAAATTAGTAAAATGTTAATAAAACAACACATTATTTATTTCTAAATGGACCGTACTTGGCAGCTTCCGTCATTAAGGAAGGTAATTTTCCAATCTGATTTTCGATGGAACTGACTCTCATTTCCAATGCTGACATCCTAGTCATCATGTTGTCTCTAAACGAAGTGACGTTTTCCAAAATTTTGTGCAAAATCGATTCAGAACGATTTACGAGGAATATCGGCCTGGACATAAAGATCGCTATTGGTTTCTGGAACTTGTTGTTGCTCTGAATCAACAGGTATTTTCAATAACGAATTACTTTTTTTAGCTATAGGCGCGGGCGTTTTTTTGATGTATGAAGGATGGCCGTATAACTTTCGAATTAGTTTTGGTTTCCTCTCTGCATTAGACGTTACAGTAGGGCCTAAAATATTTGAAACGAATGAATAAACAATGTTTTGAAATAAATGAATTTTTACCATTAATGTCTATGAGATGAGAATTAAAATTTTTGTTTGAAAGTCCAGAAGTCCTCATTCCATCAAATTTTTTTTTACCTCTTGATAATTATCCTCCTCCGTTTCTGAAATTTCCATCATGACTTCTAGAGCTTTAGTAGCCTCTTCAAATTCCAAATTTCGCCTCTTTATCTTGCATCGCATTGTCTAAAATAAATAATTCAATATAAATAGCGATTAAAGTGAATGTATGGACAAGTAAAACCATTCAAATATATGAATATTATTTTGTAAGCTTTTATTTATTAATAAGCAATTTTATTGGTTTTGATTAGATGTGTTAAAATTAAAACACATTTACGCTAAAACCAATAAAATTGTTTATTATTCCCCCAACTCGGTTGCGGCACACTTTCTGCTAGTTTTAAAAGTTCTTTAACCTTTTCTGGTGGCCAATACAACAAATCAATGCCATCTAATTTCGCAGCAATACCTTCCGAACACCCAGTAATACATTTTTCCCAGCCATTTTCGTCTACCCATTTATTAGGCACAACCGTAAGGTATGGTTTATTATTTTCGTTGGTTTGTACAATACTATACGCCATATTTTTGATTTTAATATTAAATTTTTTAATTAAAAAAACACACGTTTATATACTCTTTTATATACACTCATTAAATGCTGTCACTTAAATACCGCTAGAATGAAGGCTAACTCTATTACAAGCAAAAATTAACCGTTTTTTCTAGTCATAAAATGATCATATGAATACTTTATATTAGCTTTAATATATTTTCAAGCCTGTTTTTGATCATATTACAACTTCATAATGGTCATATACAGAAATATAGATATCTCGCTCTATCGCGCTATGTTCCACAATAATGATATCTTGCATCTATTTTCTTTGTATACGTTTCGTAAATTAAACAATATTAATACCGAAAATAAACAAGTTTTGTTAGGAGCAGCAATAGCAAAGGTGATTAAGGTGTAGCATATATTCATACATTTAGTATTCTATTCTTAGATGGCACGAATTCGAAATACAGCGAGAGGATATATCACAGGTAAAAAAATAAGGTGATTCTCTAATCCAAAAAAATAATAATATAAACATTTCAGTAATGCTAGAAAAATTAATTAACCGAGCAAACGGCGCATTGGTTAAAGCTGCGGCAGTTGGATCGGGAGGTACCGGGTCGAATCCCTATAGGGGCGGGATGCAAAAGAGATTTTTCATCATCTGCCCACCTTTCAGGTCAGCACTATAGGTTGGCATGAAGCAATGCAATGTGCAGGTGGTTTAAACGAAATCGGGTCTGTACGTCCTCGATTTGGCTACTAAAGGCGTAAGGTAGGACGTAAACAGCGAACTGCGAAAGAGTTGGGAGTGCCTCGAGCCCAAAATCAAACAAACAAACAAACAAAATTAATTAATATGTAATAACGTAATAATTGGTTGATTAAGAAAAAAAGGGAAAATTATGAAAATTTTGAAAATCATATATCAGCATTATATAGTAAAACTATTGCTGATCATATTTAACAATCATAACATATTTATTTTGTGATCCGTCTTTTATCGATCATTAATTAGCCACAAACAAAATAATACAATGTTCAACAGGGTTCGCTATACAGTTTTAAGTGATACAACAATGACATACTGAACTTTATATGTTTCTTATTGGACCATTTTTAATCATATAATTTGGGCCATTTCGATCAGATATAAACATCACTATTTGGTAAATGATGATGATTATATAATTTCTTTTAATGACACGTCATATAAGATAATTCAAAATTATGTATGTATAATGGAATTAAATACTTTTTATGTGATTTCTGGTTTTCTGGGTATAGGCCAAATTATTAGCAGAAAAAAGATCCTGTGGGCGATAAACAGTTTTAAACCATATAAGTCACCTGGACTCGATGGAATTATCGATGCGGATATTCAACAAACTACGGATCTAACAATTTCCTGGTTAGAGGTAATTTTCAAAGGCAGCCTAGAACTAAGTCGCATTCCTAGTAAATGGACAAAAGAGAAGATTGTTTTCATACCTAAGGTGGGAAAACGCTCACACTGCAATCCCAAAGACCTTAGACCGATTAGCTTGTCTTCCTTCTTTTTTAAAACACTGGAAAGACAAATAGAAGCTCATATTAGAGGCACGATTGTGTCGGAAAAGCTGTCTAAATCTCAACATGCCTATTGCAATGGGAGATCTGTAGAGATTGCTCTTCATTCTCTTGTATATTTCATTGAAAAATCTTTCGAATATAGAGACTATGCAATGGTAACCTTCGTGGATATTGAGGGGGCCTTTAACAATGTGTTTCCAGGGGCTATAATTCGGGCACTTTCGGATCTGGGAGTGGATAAATCATTCAAGGACTGGATAGATCAAATGCTAAGAGGCAGGATCATAAATGCTAGTTTTAGGGAATCCTCCGTCAGAAGATTTGCAAGCAGAGGCACACCACAGGGTGGCGTACTGTCCCCCCTACTTTGGAACTTGGTCATAAATGACCTGTTGCTGAAACTGGAGGACGGTGGCTTCAAGGTGGTTACCTATGCGGATGATGTTGCTATTGGTGTCCGTGGTAAATATCCCGGCACTCTTAGTGAGCTTATGCAAAATGCCCTGGGCACTCTTTCACTATGGACCAATGGCTGTGGGTTGAATGTGAATCCACACAAAACAGAATTGGTTCCCTTATCTAGGAAATATAAACTTCATCATATCGATCCTCCCACTTTAAATAGGTTCAGCTTGACTTTTCCAGTTGAAGCGATGGTTCTGGGTCTCGTTTTGGAAAGCAAATTAAATTGGAAACCTAATATTCTGGGAAGGGTAAAGAAAGCTACGGTAGCGCTATACTCTTGCAAAAATGCCATTGGGAAAGGATGGGGGCTGGAGCCCCACATCGTACATTGGCTTTATACCGCAGTAGTCAGACCCATACTCTTGTATGGGGTAATACTCTGGTGGCCTGCTCTGGGAAAAACTGTCAACCAAAAGCTGTTGAAAAAAGTTCAGAGAACAATCTCTCTGTAGATCAGTGGTGCACTGAGGAGCACATCTACTCAGGCACTAGAGACTCTGCTATTTTGGACTCCTCTAGATATCTTAGGGAAACAGTTGGCAGCTTGTGCTGCCATACGGCTGAAATCCATCTTAATGTGAACCTGCAACAATACAGGGCACTCATCTATTTTGTGCAACAAACAAATTCCCAAGACCACCGGCTATACTGTCCCGTCATTATCTTTTGACACAAAGTTCCGGACTAGGATCCCATCCAGGGAACTTCTTCACTGATAGTTCAAAACAGGACGGAAAAGTCGGGGCTGGAGTGTTCTGCGAGGAACTTCTGTTAAATCTCTTCTTCCGTCTCCCCGACTACTGTAGCATTTTTGAAGCTGAAGTAACTGCCATAAAGGAAGTCATAGACTGGTTGACTACTGGTGGTACAACGGACCACTTCTCAGAAAGCAGAAAGGATATTGAAATGCCTCTTGCGGTATGCAAACTGCTGCTTCAAGAAGAAGATAGCAAGCTGTCGAATGACAGATGGTCAAGTATTACCTCTTGCGTAATAACTCGGCAGGTCTGGCCAAAGTTGGACTTGGCGAGATGCAAACAGATGATCTCACTTCAGGGAAGTCAGATCAGTGTGGTTGTTGGAGTGATTACGGGGCACTATCTCATAGGGGGACATGCGAGTAGACTTGGTGTCTTCTCACATGACTACTGTCGTAGTTGCGAGGACGAAGAGGAGGACAGTACTTCATCTTCTTTGCACAAACACTTTTGTGTTTGATATAATTGTTTGTTGTCCCAACATTTAGGCCTTGATCAGTTACTACTTACTATGGGTGTTAGGACTCCGAATCGTGCGATCCAGTTTTTTAGTACAGTCACTGCGACAGTTTCGGCTCGTATATTCGACACTGGTGCTGCCTCGGTCCATCGTGTGAACCGGTCAATTATAGTGTCACTCAGTATTGCTGACCCTCAATGGACACCATGTAAGCGGTTCAGTTTGGGCAGTTAGGCCTGAAGTTGCCCGCTGCCTCCTTGAAACGATAATGAAAATAACTCAGGCGAGGTGTGTTATTGGTTTGTGCGAAATTCCGTTCTGGTGTTGAATTACTCGTTGAACCTCGATTGCTTGACTGACCCGGGGGCGTCGATTGCTCTATGAATGACTGCGATGGATCGATCTCACTTATTTGTGTGGTGAAGTTGGTGTCGTGACTAGGGCGATAGGCCGCATTATGTAGGAGTATGTCATCGTTTAAAAAAAAAAAAAAAAAAAAATGTCATCGTTTGATGCAACCGGTTTGATATATTGCCAAAATCTCCTGAGCACAGAAGGGAAGACGCTTGAGCCATATCGTTTTTATAACTTCATCGTCTACAGCAGATCCAGCACTGGCTTTCAACTGTCGTAGTAATTGCGAAGGCTTGAGATCGCCTAACTTAATTCCTCCCCGCCCATTCTGTCCGAAATGGCCTTTTTTTAATCCGTATAAGGCGCCTGGGAAATCGGTCCGGTGATTATATCACTCACCTCGTTACTTATCCGATCTTTAAGTGCACGGCGGAGATGGGCATCTTGTGGTCTCCAGCGTTATTATCCAGCTAAACGCGAATTATGCCCCAATTATATGGAACCATAGCCAGGGGTCCTACATACGTTGTCAACGGGACAATTCTCAATGATATTCTCAATGATGAGTAAACTCAATCTAACTTCTAACTCAACTCCCAAATCAATCCTTAATTGAACACCTTAACTCCTTACTCACTCCTAACACATTCTCCAACACAATCCAAACGTAATCTCCAATGCAACCCCAAGCGACTCAACCATAAACCTAACTGTAGGATCAACTCAAACTCAACCTTCAAGTCAATCAATCAATCCCTTAACCCCTACATTAATCCTCACTGAACGCACAACCTCAACTAAACACCTTACTTGACATCTCAACTCAACCCTCAACACATTCCCAAACTGAACAAAATCCTAAAATCAACACGCTCCGAAAAACTAATGCATCACATTTCAACTATAAAAAAGTTTTATATAATTGAAATGTGATGCACTCGAACTATAGAAAAGCAGACATAAAAATTCCGCCCAAATTATTTATTACCAAATTAGAACAAAAATTTATATAAATTAATATTTTGTCCAAAATCCTTCATTTTCTATAACTACGGCTAGTCTTCTAGGCATTGAATTTATTAATTCAGAGACAGTGCCTCCGATTTCTCACAAATTTGTCGCAATAAATTGTCTGTGTTCCGATGAGCTAGTGATTCCCAATTTCTCACTATTCTAACCCACACAAGCTCAATTGGGTTTAGGTCGGGGCTGTAGGGCGGCCACCCGAAGAGTTCAATTCAGGGATGATCAGCGAACCAATTCATTGTATGCGCCGACGTATGTACTGATGAGTTATCCTGCATGAAATTGAATAGCCCACCTGGATAAAGTATTCTTGAACTCGGTAACATTTGAGTTGAAATTGAGTTAATGGTTGACTTGGCGGTCGAGTGTAAATTGTGTTGAGATTGGGTTAGGCTTGAGTTGGGGATGAGTTGAGGTTTAGTAAGAGGTTCAGCTGGGGATTTATTTAGGGTTGGGTGTTGAGTTCGGAGTTAAGTGGAAGGTTTTTTTGTAGTTCCAGTAAAGTTTGAGTAGTCCCGCTTCTTGAACATCATCGATGTATAAAAAATTGGTCAACGCTGATCGAAAAACACGCGGTAATACCATGTGATAGTAACCACATAGTTTTACGGTAATGACTGGCAGGTAGTCGACCCTCTTTACGTAAACGTTCAAAAAGTTTTTCAATTCCCCGCCTTGACCATAGAAACAAGTTAGCGAAAAACAATTCCAAATCTGACATGGAGTTCTCGAGATATTGACAAAATGTTGATTCGGAAACTGAAACGACTGCTATATGGGGCTGTAACATAATGAAATTGATGTTTTTTAAAGCTTATCTGGAAAACCGTCTGGAAAATTCTAAGTCTTGTGCAGCCATAGAAAATCTGGATGATTGTTCATATATAAAGCTACCAAAAGTGTAATGTTGAATTTTGCGAGAAGTGTTTTGCACACTAGTTGACATCAGAAGCAACGGTAGCTTAATCTCACGGAGAAAATATTGTGCGGGATCCATAGATGATTAAATAAAATTGTTAAACATGATGTGATTCTGGCTAAGATGGGCTTAGGGTTAGTGCGGTTAGGGCGGTTAGTTTGGAGTTGAGTGAGATTTATTGAACTTTATTGAGGTGTTGAGTTGAGATTTGATTTGGAAGTCACTTGTTCTGAGTTGAGCTCATGTACGCATGTAATTTTTAGGACTGTGTTGATATGGGGATTGAGTTGGGCGTTAAGTTAAGGGTTTCGTTGAGGGTTGAGTTGACGAGTATAGTGTTGAGTTGGGGTTGAGCGATAGGATTTAGTTGGGGATTTATTTGGGATTGAGTCGGGGGGTTACGGTGGATATTAGATTAAGTAGAGTTCATGTATGCATGTCCTTTTTGAAACGTGTTGTTTTAGGGTTTGAGTTGAACGTTGAGTTTGGGTTGAGTTGATGTTTGAAATCGGGTTTAGCTGGAGGTTCAGTTGGGGTTGAGTTTGAGAACAGTATAGATATAGAATTTGAATTGAAGTTGAGTTGGATTTGATTGAGTGGTAGAGTTAGGGTTTAATTTGAGGTCGAGTTTAGGGTTTAGTGGGAGGTTAGGTTGAGTTGATTTTAGTTGAGTTCATACACGCATGTAACTTTCGAATCTAGTTGATTTTGCGATTGGGTTGGCAGTTAAGTGTGGAGTTTAGAAGAGGGTTAATATTTGCCTCGAGATAACTTAGCTTGCGCTGGGGTTAAGTGAAGGGTTCGGTTGGGGAAATATTTGGAGCTTGAAATTCTTATCATCTCCTGGGGTTTCAGTCCTTTATATTTAATTTTTCTGTTTTGAGTATTAAACATCTAGTGTTCTTATAAAATAAAATCTTGGAGAACATTTTGTAACCAAGCAGGTGCTGAGATTCCAGGCAATGATCACGTGTTGTGACAGTGTTTAATTTACGATAGTTAGCACATATGGTCTTTCTTTCCTTCCGCTGGTGGTACACCCCATGAAGGGATTTGGTCGCCTCAAAGATGTTCCACTAAATAGTTCGTGTTTAGGTCTCTTTCAACCTAGTACATACATCGGCTATGAGGTTTCCCACGAGGTCCTACCTTCGTTGGTGTCTACTCCAAGTCCTGTTTAGTGGTCCAATTTTGTGAACAAAGCACGTGTCCAAGCCATCTCAGCCTTGACGATTTTATGAATCCGATGATGTCGACTTTATCGATATCATTTCTGATCTCGAGATTCATTCGCATTCTCTACGTGGCTCTCTTTTTAATGGAGCCGAGAATTATTCTTATGATCTCATATATGGCCCTCCAATCTTGATATTTCTTTTTAACCATGTGAAGTGCGGATTAGAACGAAAGATGTTAATGGTCTATTTCACCATGTGTTGGAATTCTATATGAATTAGCTTTGGGATGCATTTGATCTATTTTGCTTGGTCTACTAACTATATGATGAACCGTGTTGTATCTGATTGGTAAATTGTAGTTTAGCTTCGTTCTTAATGAAGTAAACTTACAGCATTATTCCGAACCATGGTGCTAAATTTACCGTAATAATCAGCGCCCAATATCCATGGTGCTAAATTTACCGTAATAATAAGCGCCCTGCAGGTTATTATTTTGACGAGGATCCAAGTTGCTGCGAAATCTAGATTTCGATGATGATCGCTAGTCCCTTGATCGCCGGATTCTTGTTAGTTATTGTTAGTAGACAGTTGAATGTTTGTTTCGCAACAGAAAAAACCATCTAGGCAGCAATACTAACCAGTTCCTCTAAAAGAGTATATTTATTAACGTGGTTGGGCCGTTTTAAGTGAGTGTTGATCTTCTAGTCCCGTCTTAAGCTATTCTTCCATATACATTTTATCATTGTGTGAACCTCTTATTTCGCCTACCCGACTATCGCAGTGTTTTCAGGTTGAGTTATTTGCGATAATGGAGGCCGTGGATTGGTTGATGTATAATATAGTATTTGTAAGGTATTGAAACGCTACGAGCTAATTTCCTTACGTCGAAGGTAGCCCAGAGCTGTCTCTCATCTCTTAACGAGATGGCAGATCATTTCAACATCCACTTAAAGTGGGTGTCAGGGCACTTTAGCGTTGCGGAGAATGAAAAGTAGATGTATAGTAAATGTTGATGCAAACTCTTTTTTCAGGAAGAAGCTCAGAGAGCAGCGAACTATAGATGGTCCAATGGTACCTCGTGTTTTATAACTAGGCAGATTTGGCCAAAACTATATCAGGCAAGAACTGGACAGCTGTTACACTTCAGTTGTTATAGAATACTGTCTCATAAATAGTTGAGAAGGCGCGGAGACTAGGAGTCTCCTCGAATGATTACTGTAGAAGCTGCGAAGATGTTTAGAGGAGTAAGAAACTGTACGCCACCTTCTCTGTACTTGTCTCTGTCTAGCATTAAGCAGATGGAAATTTTTAGGAGCTACTCTGGAGCTCTGGATAGTTCATTAAGTAGGTTAGGTTAGGTTAGGTTGGAGTGGCTACTTAGGCACAATTAGACCGAGACGGTCCATTGTGATACCACAGAATATATCTCCTTTACCCCTATTGGAACTATTTCGAGCTACTTATATAGTGTAAGACGTCCCGCACTTTAATGTTTTCGAGATCCGACAGGCAGTCCATCCGGAACTTACCCAAATGTTTGTGCCTTTTTAGTGCCAATGCTGGACACGAGTAAAGGAAGTGGACCAACTCTCTTCCTCCTCTTCGTCCAAGCAGCTTCTGCAGAAGCCATTTGCCTCCAGACCAATCCTTCTTGCATGTTCTCCAAAAAGGCAGTGTCCCGTGAGAATTCCTACGACCGTTCTTAATCCACGTCTGCGTAGAGATATTAATGCCCTAGTGCGCCCCAAGTCCAGCTTTGGCCAAACTTGCCTTGCAACTCTACATGTGAGGGTGTTAGCCCACCTTTCCCCCGCTGAGGATAGCGCCTGCTTCCCAAGTGCTTATCTCAGCGCTGTGATAGTCCTCCCCAGACTTGCCTTTTCCTGTTGCAGCTGGAGAGTGACCTGAGAAGTCCCCATGACGCCCGAGTGACCTGGGATTCAGATTACCTGGATATTGAAATGCTCACCCATCTCATTTAGAGATGAGTGACAACTCAACGCCACCCGTGACGCCAAAGACACCGATTCTAACGACCGGATCACCGCTTGACTGTCCACATAGATTGCGATATCATCTGAGAATACCACATTATGCTTCAACCACGTCATAACCTCCTCAATCGCTACGACTTCAGCTTGGTACCCGCTGCAGTAATCAGGGAGATGAATAGAAATGTTTACATTTAATTTTTCACAGAATACTCCAGCTACCACTTTGCCGCCTAGCTTGGAGCCATCTATGAAGAATTGTAACGCTTCGATATCCGATAACGGTCTATCCCTCCAGGATTCCCTTGAAGGGAAGGAGGTCCGAAATCGCTTCTCGAAGCGAGGTTTAATGTAGTCAAGATTCGCCAGCTCATCCTTCAACGATCTAATGATAGTAGAGTGTCCTCCACTACTATGATACTAAGATACCTCCACTGAGAGACGGCTGCAAGCCGTACAGCCGTATTTGCCGCCATCTGTTTGCCAAAAATGTCGACCGGAAGAAGGTGCAACATAACCTCTAAGCCACTTGTCGGTTTTGACCTCAATGCCCCGCTAACAAGCATAAAGGCCGTTTTTTGCACCCTCTCAATCCTACATTTATAAGTTACCTTGTCCAGAGCTGGCCACCAAACACCCACCCCATACATGAGTACAGGTCTTACTACAGCGGTGTAGAGCCAGTGTACCAGCTCCGGCTTCAGACCCTATCTATGACCAACGGCGTTCCTACAGGAGTACAAAGCTATAGTAGCTTTGTTTATTCTCTCCAACATATTGGGCCTCCAACTAAGGTTACTGTCTAAGATAATGCCCAGATATCTAGCTCTATCAGTAAAAGCAAGTCTCGTGCCATTTAAGGTAGGAAAGACAACTACCGGGATTTTGTATTTTTTAATGAAGAGTACCAGCTCTGTCTTGGACGGGTTAATACCAAGTCCACGTTTGCCAGCCCATTTCGTAACGATGGTAAGCGCATTCTGCATTACGTCTATAATCGTGCCCAGGGATTTCCCGGTAACAGCTAAAGCTACGTCATCTGCGTAAGCGATAACTTCAATACCCTCTCCCTCCAATTCTAGTAGTAACCCGTTTACCACTATATATCAGAGAAGAGAGGACAGACCCCTCCCCCCTACGGGGTTCCCCTAGTTACTCGCTTCTTGATGGCGGAGTCCCCCAACTTCGAGCTAACAATCCTGCTTCCCAGCATATAATTGACTAACCTTCTCAGAGGAACGTCCACCTCCAAAAATGACAATCCCTCTTCGATTGCCACCACTTTCACATTATTAAAGGCGCCCTTTATATCCAGGAAGGCCACCAAACAGAATTCCGTCGAATTAATCGATTTCTCAATCGTACATATCAAGGCGTGCAGAGCAGTGTCCACAGATCTACCCTTTGTGTATGCATGCTGAGACGGTGTCCACTTCCTGGCACCTATTTTATCTCTAATGTATATATCCAGCAGCCTTTCCAAGGTTTTCAAAAGAAAGGATGATAGAGTTATTGGTCTTAGGTCCTTAGGATAGACATGTGAGCTTTTCCCCGCTTTCGGTAAAAACTCCACATTGACCTCCGTCCAGTACCTAGGAATATAGCCCAGCTTCAAACACCCTTTGAATATAGCTTCCAGGTAAGGAAGAATAATTACTGAGTTGTTTTGAAGTTCCGCTGGTAAAATTTGATCCGGACCAGCCGATTTAAAAGGTTTAAAACCCCTCAGTGCCCATAGGATCCGTTTCCGGGTTACGATATCCTCTGTGAACACTGACAGTGATTCCTGATGATTGCTATGCACCAACAGGTCTTCAAAGCTCCCTGGGAAGTGTGTCTCGAAGAGAAGCTCCAGATATTCTCCACTAGAAGCTTTTATCAAAAAACTGGGACTAGCTGTACTTTTGGAAAGAATCTTCCTACGGCGGGAGGTTTCGGATACCTCTTCCATTTTATCACAGAAGATTCTCCAAGACCTCCTTTGTGCCTTTCTTAATTCTTTCTTATAAATTCCGAGTTTCTCCTTATAGGAGTCCCAATCCTGAACCTCCCCTGTATTTTTGGCTCTATTAAAGGCTGTCCTACAAGCCTTACGATAGGTTACCAGTTCCCTGGACCACCATACTGGTTTTTGCCTACCTCTAGGCTTAACCAGTGGGCAGGCAGCACGGAAGGATCTGTTGCATGCGCTAGTAACGCTAGTCACCATGTCCTCCAGCTCCCCATCGGTCGTCGGGGGCTCCAGAGCCCTCGACGGCAGCAAAACCTCCAATAATTCCCCATATTTGCTCCAGTTGGTCCTTCTAGGGTTCCCGAAGGCTTCCCGGGTATCAGGGTGAATATAGAGGCTACAGGTTAAATATCGATAATCAGAAAAGGAGTATTCCTTATCCACCCTCTAATTTTTAACCATATGAATAATATCATTTGAGGCAAGGGTCACGTCTAGAACCTCCTGCCTGTTACTAGTAATAAATGTTGGTTCCCGCCCAATATTACACACTGAAAGGTTAGTACTCATCAAATAATCAAAAAGTGACTCACCTCTTTCATTAATGTCCGTGCTTCGGGCCATTTGCCATCACGTCCGGCCCATTTGCCATCATTTAGCGTGACTCGCCTTTTACCTAGGTCACTTATTAACACCCGCTCAATGAGCGTGGACCCGGAGGCGACGGCAATTATAAGGCTTCATTAAGTAGAGTTGAGAAAATTTTTATGTGGTATGATTACGGACCTTTTGGTGTCTATGTCGGTCCTTAGGATAACTACTCTAACCTAACCTAACCTGAAAGTTAAAAAAGCACCGAGGAAGAATCTACGTTAATAATAATGGATATACATAAATATTTCACCACACAACACATTAAATGGTATTTCTCTTTCTAATTCTAGTTCACAGTTTCAATGTATTAAAAAAAAATACAACGTCTACATTATTGTGTTACAGCAGCCTAAAGCAGATTGATATCCCTAAAAAAATAGAAAACCCAATAAAATAGAAAATAAAATTCTGTCACTCACTCAAAATAGCTACTTGTCGTACATCAATTTACAAGAACAAAAACACTTATGAATGAAAAATTTTGAATTTGCCAATCAATTCGAAGAAAAACTCTCGTCTGTCAATTCGTGTCAATTTAACTAATACACACCATTGCTATACCTGGCTGAACAATTACTCTAACCCTGCACAAAATTTTCCCATTCGCACGCATAATGCCTATATACATCAGTCGTAAAGATTCCCTCCTCTTTAAAAACCTTTAAAATGAAAATCATCATCAAGTCATCATTTTCGGTTTTTTGCATTTAAGTACTCTGGTGTATATATGTATAGGTATTATGTATGTATATACATACGAGTATGTGTATGCTCTTGAACTTGTAAAAAGTGACATCCCGGGTTTATTTTATTTTACTTTTAAACTCAAATCCGGCTTCTTTTTAGCATCGTCTTCTTATATATTTTATGTTCTATTTATTGTGTTGAGATGAAAATTTTTCCAGGTACAACATACGAGAGTACTCACATTACACAATATACGTATTCGGGAAAAGCCAAATCGAGAATGAAAATTGTGTAGATGTGTTTTTATTTATTTTTTTTTTGCTTCTTTGGAGAATTAGATTTTAATGGTTGGAAAATAAAATGTTTCGTATCTAGCAAAAAATTTACGTTTTACAAAAAAAAATGTTTGATATGTTTGTATGCGTGTGTATGTACGTACGTGTGGGGGTGGAAAACTAAGCTAAACCTAAAAGGTATTCCATATCCTTAATAGTAGGGCACTTTAGGGAAATAACAACACGATTGATTCAACAAATCGGATATACCTTAAATACTAAATAAATCGTAAATAATAGATTTAGACAAAATTGACACATATTTAGGGTTGTCTTGTTTGTATACATACATATATGGTACGTGATGATTTAATATCAGAAGCGATATTCTAGTTTTTAATTATTAATTAATAACTTTTAATTAGTATTATTGTAGAGTAGCGATGTACAATTTATTTCAAAATATCATCGCAGTCATTAACCGAATAAATTTCAGAGACTTTAACCTTGATGACAAAGCGCGCTGCTTGGAATTATTAAAATATGCATTCAGCGATTTACGTTTTTTTTGTATTTAATTAAATTAATTGATCAATTGTTTTATGGCATAATATCATAAATTGTGTATACCAACTATTATTTATTATAATGTAGTTCAAGGTTGTTATGGTGATAATGGTAAATAATATTAAAGTATTTCTTGTTTGTTCGAGGGGGGTCCCTCGAATTCCTATATATATTTATACCAAATTTCCTATGCATATTATGCAATGCGGGAATTTGAATTAGTTTATTTGTTTCATAAGAACTAGGCCATCCGAAGGAAGATTATTTCTAGGGAAAACCTACGGTATACAGCCTAGATCAGTGATGCAAAACCCGCGGCCCGTCTACCGATTTAATTTCGATTAAGAATGAAATTTAAAATTTAAACAAAATTATTTTATTGCTTTATTTTTCCTTATTTAAGCTTGAGCTCTCAATCCCAATTTTTTTTTCATAATGAAAATTATTTCCAAAATGAGTTCCTTTTTGATTGATTGATTAGGATGTACGGCCAAGCATTATAGCAGGAACTCCTGGACTCCCGGGCACACGTAGTAGTGTGTTTAATTAATAGAATTTAACTTATATAAATTAGTTAGAAGAGAATTCACCAGTATTTCTGAAGCTCGGAGACGATCGAACAATTATATATAATTAAGTATAATTTATATCAGCTGCATATTCTAATAATTTCCTTCACATTTAATTTTCGCAACTTAAAATTGTTGTTAAGCTCACGCGAATGAAGTATTTACTAATTCTTACTAAATATAAATAAAAGTATTAGCTACTCGAATGCATACATTCAGGGGTAATTCATCAATGAAAGGAATTATTAAAATTAATCTTGCAAATTATATTTTGATAATTTAGAAAAACAACTGCACCAATTCCATGCTTAACGAATTTATTCATTGCATAAAAATACATTAAAATGAAAATTTCGTTTACCTAATTTTTATTTTTATGTTATGTAAAAAACGAAAAGTTAGAAATTCATGAATGCAATAAACGCAATAATTTTAATTTTGTAAGCAATAGTAGTTTACTACTATTGCTTATAAAATTAAAATACCTAAAAACCGCTATGTTAAATTATTTGTCTTCCACAAATATGGATCACTTGGCTGGATTAATAAATAGGTTCAGCTATATCTATTCCAAAAATTGGGAAGTTCTATTGGACTTTGCTACCCTTAGTATTAAAAACTAAAAATCTCAATTTACCATAGAAGCCGATACATAAAATTAAATGTTTAATTAAAAAAACTTTACTGGCCCAAAATCACACGATAACTATCGGTTAAGCAATAGGTTCAGCTATATGTATCTATGCCAAAAATTAGGAAGTTCTATTGGACTTTGCTACCCTTTAGTATTAAAAACTAAAAATCTCAATTTACCATAGGGGCCGATACATAAAATTAAATGTTTAATTAAAAAAATTTTACTGGCCCAAAATCACACGATAACTATCGGTTAAGCAATAGGTTCAGCTATATCTATGCCAAAAATTAGGAAGTTCTATTGGACTTTGCTACCCTTAGTATTAAAAACTAAAAGTCTCAATTTACAATAAGGGCCGATACATAAAATTAAATGTTTAATTAAAAAAACTTTACTGGCCCAAAATCACACGATAACTATCGGTTAAGCAATAGATTCAGCTATATCAATGCCAAAAATTAGGAAGTTCTATTGAACTTTGCTACCCTTAGTATTACAAACTAAAAATCTCAATTTACCATAGGGGCCGATATATAAAATTAAATGTTTAATTAAAAAAATTTTACCGGCCCAAAATCACACGATAACTGTCGGTTAAGCAATAGGTTCAGCTATATCTATGCCAAAAATTAGGAAGTTCTATTGGACTTTGCTACCCTTAGTATTAAAAACTAAAAATCTCATTTTACCATAAGGGCCGATACATAAAATTAAATGTTTAATTAAAAAAATTTTACTGGCCCAAAATCACACGATAACTATCGGTTAAGCAATAGGTTCAGCTATATCTATGCCAAAAATTAGGAAGTTCTATTGGACTTTGCTACCCTTAGTATTAAAAACTAAAAGTCTCAATTTACAATAAGGGCCGATACATAAAATTAAATGTTTAATTAAAAAAATTTTACTGGCCCAAAATCACACGATAACTATCGGTTAAGCAATAGGTTCAGCTATATCTATGCCAAAAATTGGGAAGTTCTTTTGGACTTTGCTACCCTTAGTATTAAAAACTAAAAATCTCAATTTACCATAGGGGCCGATACATAAAATTAAATGTTTAATTAAAAAAATTTTACTGGCCCAAAATCACACGATAACTATCGGCAAATGTGTTATTGGGCAAGTAAAAAAATTTTATATTTTGGTCTTACTAATACACAATAACTTTGAATGGAACCTGACCAACTTAATTCCCCTAAATGTCATTATTTGAGTAGCATTAATTTTGTGTTTAGTACTGTTTTAGTAAAATATTCATCCCGTTGTGGGCCCAAGTGAAGAATTTACTAAAATCATACTAGAACAATTTTAGTAAAATATAGTATAAACTTCATAGGCATGTTAAGCTCAAACTACTTTTATAGTTGAAGCAATTCCACAAATTTTCCACAACTACCCTACCACTCAACCTTGGTAAATTAACTGATAACATCCTACAATCCAACAATTCCTTCCATTTATCTCTATTTGTAATCACAAACACAACCCTTAAAGATGTAAACTATAAAACTTTCAAAACTCATAAAAGTACCACTCAATAGTTAAAGTTACTAAGGACGTAACTAATTAAATTCAAAATCATGTTCATTAATATCTCTATTCGTTATTTGTAAGATAGCGATTAGCGATCATCAATATTTTAAAACTATATTTAAAACTTATAAAACAGTAGAGTATCGAAATAAAAATTCAATTAGCATCATTCACCTATTGAAAAAATCTCTGCCACAAAATTTACCATCACCACTTAAAAATACAAGTTAGTAAAATAATAAATCAATGAAAGGAAGTTGAAAAATTGTATTCTTAACAATTTTATCGGTGTACCATATAAGTAATATTGATATTTGTGTGTGAAAACTGCAACCTAAACTTCAATAAATCCATTAAGTTAATTGATTAATTAAAACGTTACGCCATTCAGTGTTGATCTCTGGGTTCTGTGTTGATAGGGGCTAAAGAATCTTTACGATATTTCTTTGAATTATGTTAATGCTGTAAGTTGTTTTGTTATCACGAATGTGAATGCATTTTAAAGAACTTAAAATTATAAATTCGTACATTATGAACTTAGATAATGTTAGTTTTTATGTGTCTTTAAAATTTAAATTTATAAAATTTCTTCGTTTGAAATTAATGTTTCTATATTCTAATTTTCAGAAGATTCTATTTTTCGAAAGATTTCATTGCAATAACCGCAATTTAACATATAGAATTATTTTAAAATTATGAATTCTGAAAAATTCAAAAGGAGTTTGAATTTTTTTTTTTTTTTTTGAATCAATTCTTGATCTTGATAAATAAACTTTACTTAATTAAATTTAGATTAATAAATTCTAAAACATTTAACGTTAAATTTGTTAGTGATTTAAGATTAGCATGGAAATTTAATTAGTTGAACTAACCTTCAAACTTGGAATTTAATGACAGACATCAACTAACGTACATTTCATAACTATGAATTTTTTAAAATTTTAATTTTTAAATAAAATTTTGAATTGATTTTATGTTTGTAATTGGTTTGGCCAGTCTTAAATCGAATTATAAATTAATTTTATTTTATGCAAAAAAAAAACTTTATTTTTGCATGCCTTGAAATTTCAACAAAATCTTAGATTTACCAGAAAAAAAATCCTTTGTGTTTAAAAAAAAAAAATCGGTTGTCCGACTGAAAATTTCGTAAGGATAATCAGATATTTAGAAGTTTTCAAATTTTTAAAAGTCGAATGTTAAGCGTTTAAATATTAAGTTTACATTCACGAATTTTATAAATATTTATTTAAATTATTTTATTTGGCATTCGATAAATTTATATAAGTTTGTGTAAAATTGAGCATTGAGAAAAATTGTTACAAGATGTTCATTTTATATTTTATAATTGTAAAAAATTAAAATTTTTTTTATTTGGGAGAATTTTGCTAGTTTTTATTCATCAAATGAAGTTTCAATAAAAAAATTGTAAAAATGTTGAATTCAGAATTAAAAAAATTTATTCTCATTTTGATTTATTGAATGTCTCGAAATGTCTACAGAATATTATGTTTATGTTAGAAATTTTAGATGAAGAAATTTTTATTTTTTATGAAAGTTCAAAAATTTTTCGATATATTTGTAAATGTTGATTCTCGGAATAAAACCTCGATCAAATTTATCGAAATGTTATCATTGTTTAAACAGAATATTCAAAATTTTAAGATTTCAACAAAATTTTAAGAATTATCGTAAGGAATATCAAATTTGGTTTTATATTTCTTTTGTTCTAAATTACAAATTTTAAATTTGGTTGGATTAACGAAAAAAAAAAAAATAAGTTGACCATTTTCATAAGACAAATCAGATTTTTCAGAATTTTTTTAATTTGGAATGACTAAAATTAAGCGTTTAAATATTAAGTATATACCTACTCACAATTTTTAAAAGGTTTCGAAATTTTTAAGAAATTTTCAATATTAAAATTTCACAAAGTAATGAATTATGGTATTTAATCCGAGATTTAAAAAATTTATACAATTCTGTATAAAATTAAGCATTGAGAAATATGTCAACAATTTCGATTATTGAAACGAACTCCCGATAAACTTAGTTGAATTTCGGATTTTTAGAATTCCGACATTTATGAATCGCGATGTAGTTAATTAAAAATTTAATTAGAACTATGATAATTCCGAGTTTGTTCTACTCAAATTTTAAATTTTAACTTAATAATTTTTAAATTTGTATATTTTGAAATTTAAAAAAAAAAAAAATTCATTATTTGGGAGAATTTTGATAGTTGTATTCATTAAATAAACTTTCAATAAACAAATTCTGAAAATTTTATATAAATATAATTAAACATTTGTTTATTTTGTTTCGTTAATTGTCCTAAAATTTCGACACAATAAAATTTTGAATTAGAATTTCGCAATTGTAAATATTTCGATACTGGTTTATATACTAAATCGAATTTTAATGTTTAAAAAACTTATCGAAGTATATCGAAGTCAATACATTTAGCAACTCGATTTTCATTTACATAATTCCACGTTGTTCACATTCATTGAATCAAAATTTTGCATGCATAAATAAATACGTCATTATGTTGCAAACCAAATCTCAATTCAATTCAAAATTAATATTTTCATATTAGTATTTTATTCATATAATTTAGTTAATTTATAATCTTTTAATATTAATTAAATTAATTTAATATAATTTAATGCAGTTTATAATACCCAATTAGCAGTTTCCGATTCGACTCAAACTTACTCGATTATACGAAGTATAAGAATCCAATTTGAATCGACTACATTAAAATTTTCGTTGTGTTTGTGTAGTTCATGTTTTACCAACACTATAGTTGTCTCATGAATACAAAGAACACAAAGAGAGAAAACAACATCAAAATAAAAATAACAGAATCATATATACTAAACCACCAACCCCATAGAGAAGGTAAATAGTTTCACACAACCTTCCATGTGCGTAGCAGGAGACGTATCATGTTTTCATTATATTACATACAAATAATACCCTTATAGCGCACATACAAACATTCCTGTTCTATGTATCAAGGCACAGGAAAATATTTGTGACGATTATACCAAAACCAACAAAAATGTCTCTCTGTTTTTGTTGTTGTTTAAATATTATATGACAAAAACCAATAATGTATAGAGTACATTTTCTAGATAGGATCTGTGTAAAGAGCGAACGAGACGGCGTGTATAAACATTTTTGTTGGTTTTGCTATGTATCAAGCTTCAAGGATAGATTTGGTCAGTTGTGCATAAAATAAAATACCAAAATATGTTTAATTATTAGTAAAAAAATAAAATAAGACATGAAAATAAACTGCGTATATCAATTTGAGTCAATTTTAATTTTAATTCTAATTCGATCTAAAATATGAGACATTTGTATTGAGATTTTATGTACAATCACACAAACATTAAAATCAAAATCATGCAATTAATCAAGAAATCAAGAAATTTGATTTCTTTCACAATAAATTCAACACATTGCCTGATAAATGCATCCCGGTGGATTACATTTTCCAAATTCACATTAAACCACTTATTAAACATAAAAACACATAAAAATGAAAAAATTAAAATTAATTTAAAATCACATTTAAAAACATGATTTAATAATTAAAATTAAACAAAATAAAAATAAATAACACTAAAAAATTTTTTTATTTTACCGAGCAGACAAAAAAAGGTCTGTCTCTTTCGAACGTTTATCGTCCACCATTCTCAAAATGATTTTCTTTATATGGTGAACGGAATGTATTATAAAATATTCTCAGTATAGTTAAATGAAAAGAATTGTTTCTTCAAAACGTTATAAAAATAATCCAATTTATTTTTATTTATTATTTAATTGTATAAAGGTTGATTTTCCAAAATTTTGTTGTTTACAGCTCGCTCGATATTGTAAAAGTGACCGAGAAATCGTAAAATTGTTAAGTCATAAATTCATAAAACTAAAAACGGCATTCACCAAAATTTGCAATAAAAAATGGTAAATAAAAATATAATAACTTATATCTATTCAAACATACTAGGTGGTAAGACGATTCGTAAGTGAAAACCTTTATGGCAAGTTAAAGTTTAAGAAACAGTGACCAGCTGTCAAATGCTAATAACAATAATATGAATTGGATAAGTTGGTCGTTATTAGTTTTTTTATAATGATTACGTTTTTAAATACAAAAATAATTAATATTTAAATTAAATTTCAACAAAATTAATAAATCAAATACAATAGGTGTAAACTACACAAAAAAATATGTAAGTATAAACGAAATTATAATAATTCAATAGTACAATAATGATTATTGTTAATAATGTAATTTTTCTATGCTTTCAGCTTCTGATGATTCCAAACATCCCGCGCCCATTGACTCAACCGAGTCAGAATGTAAAATGCAAATTTTTGATATTGACCGGGTTATTTCGCCACGTTTGGTTTGGATGCCCACAACTCGAACAAGTCCGTTTGGCCCTGGAATTACCTTGATTATGCGGCCCATCAGCCATTTAGTAGGTGGAACATCTTCTTCAATTATAACTACCAGGTCACCTAGAGTTGGATTTGAGGTAGGCGTTTTCCATTTTTGACGTTGTTGTAGTGATAACAGATATTCCCTATGCCATCTTTGCCAGAAGTGTTGAACCATTCGCTGGATGTGTTGCCACCGTGACAATCGATTTTCTTGTATATAGAGTAAATTTGGATCCGGTAATAATGTAATGGCATGACCAATTAAAAAATGCCCCGGTGTCAGAGGATCCATATCGTTTGATGTCATCTCACACAGCGGTCGTGAATTTAGAATGGCCTCTATTTGCACCAACAATGTTGTCATTTCCTCGTAATATTTCGTGGATTTTATGCCCGCCTCCCATAAACCTCCGAAATTGGGTGAAGCAGGTGGAATAAAATGCCATTCGATGTTGTTAAGTGTACAGTATTTCATTATTGATGGATCCTTAGACACCTTCATTAGACTTGATGGCAGCTCCCTTTCGGCGCCGATGAAATTGGACCCATTGTCACTATATATGTGTCCACATATTCCGCGTCCACCATGAAATCTTCGTAAAGCTGCTAGGAATGCCTCGGTTGTCATATCGCACACCAGTTCCAAATGTACAGCTTTGGTTGTTATACACACGAAAAGCGCCAAATACGCTTTGATAATTTTTGCACCCCGCAATCTAGATGCCTTGATGAGAAGTGGTCCTGCATAATCCACTCCTGTTTTTAAGAAAGGCCGATGATAAGTAACGCGAGATTGCGGCAATTGTCCCATAAGCTGTTGTTGTTGTTTTGCTTTCAAACGGATGCACTTAACACATCTCCCAATCACAGCACGAACTTCATCCTTACATCTCATAATGTGGTATTTTTGTTTCAATATTGACATCAATACCTTTGGACCAGCATGTAATTGATTGAGGTGTTCATCTCTTATAATCAAAGCTGTAATGTGATGCCTTGCTGGAACGATAATAGGATGCTTCATCTCGTAGGAAACATCTGCATTAGTCAATCTGCCTCCAACTCGCAGTAAACCCACTTTATCTATGAACAGAAAAAGATTAATTAATTTCGAACTTTTATTAATTTGTTTGTTAGTAGTGAGGGCATTGATCTCCGAAACAAAGCTGTAACGTTGTACTCGACTCATCACAAAATTGAACGCATCTGATTTGGCTTCATTGAATTCTCTTGAAAATTCGAGGCTCTCAGCAATTCTCGACGATGTTCTCTTACGAAACAATAACAATATTCTGGCAATAACGAAGAGCACCTTTGTAAATTTTGAACATCTCTCGACGAGGCTGAGAAGCCAATCACTTCTGCTGTCAATGTTGATCGATACCACCGAATTAAGCTTTTGTTCCTTTAGCACTTCTTCTGAAGTTTCTAAACTGGCCGTAACTTGATTTGGCCATTCTACCTCTGGTTCCTTTAACCAATGTGGACCATTCCACCATAAGTTGTGACCAACCAATTCTTCCGGAAACACTCCTCTCGAAGCACAATCAGCTGGATTAGTGGTCGATGGTACATGGCTCCATTGACTACGGTTTTTGTGTTGTAAGACATATGACACTCTGTTGGCCACAAATGTCTGCCATTTCCTCGGACATGACGATATCCAATTGAGGACAATGGTTGAATCGGTCCACAATCGATACTTTATTTTTTGACTGTTAAATATATTCAAGACTGATAACATCAACTTTGTCAGCAACACTGCAGCGCACAGCTCAAGACGTGGTATACTAATAGATTTGATAGGCGCCACCTTTGTCTTAGCAGTAACGATGTTTATTCTGTAGCCGCCTTCAGTCTTCACTCTGCTATATATAACTGCCGCGTATGCCAATTCAGAAGCATCCGCAAACCCGTGTAGCTCCAATTCTTGACCTCTTGTGTATAGCCATCTCGGTATTCGAATATCTTTCAATTTGTGTAAATCCCTTCTTATTAATGCGTAATTCTCTCCAATTAGGGGTGGTAATGGTTCATCCCAATCAACACCTAGCAGCCACAATTTCTGAAAAAGGATTTTAATAGTAATTATTGCTGGCGACAACCATCCAATCGGATCAAATATCTTTGACGCCTCGGATAACATGTGACGTTTCGTCAGTATGTGATTTTCCAACTTCACTTTGAATTGGAATACATCGTCTTTGGGCGCATATCTCACACCAAGAATTGATATGGCTTGAGAAGAACCAAAACCTTCAAAATCTTTATTCGACGCATCTCTATCGACTTCTGGAATACCATGTATAAGCTCTTCATTGTTGGATGACCATTTGCGAAGATTAAACCCTCCCTTTCTCAGCATACAGATTAAATGTTGAACAATCTGTCGAGCATCCTCTAAATTGCTTGTTCCGGACATTAGATCGTCAACATAAAAATGATTTTTTAGCACCTCTGCTGCTTCTGGATATTCATTCTGGTAATCTGATGCGAGTTGGTTTAACGTCTGAGTCGCCAAAAATGGCGCGGACGCTGTGCCATAGGTAACAGTCAACAGGTTGTAGGTTTTTAGCTGGTCTTGTGGTGTTTCTCTCCATACTATTTTTTGGTAATCACTATCTTTCGGATTGATCCAAATTTGCCGAAACATTTTCTCAATGTCGGCAGAGAAGATGATTCTGTGAATACGAAATCGTAGAAGTATTTCTACCAAACTGGACTGAACGATCGGTCCCACTAATAGTTGATTATTTAGTGAGCTTCCATTTGTTGTCTTGGCCGATCCGTCAAAAACTACTCGCAGTTTCGTAGTGGTGCTGCTTTCTTTCATCACTCCTTGATGTGGCAAATAATATTGGCCAGAACCAACATCTTCTGAGATTTGCATGTGCCCCAGTTTAATATATTCGTCCAAGAATCCAGCATATTGTCCTTTGAATGTATCATCACGTGCAAAACGTTTCTCTAAACTGTACAAGCGTTTTACAGCCATAAATTTGGAATTGCCAAGGTTCGGTATACCGTTTTTGAATGGTAGGTTAACTATATATTTTCCATCTGCCGCCCTTCGAACCGTATCTCGATAGTGTTGTAAACAATAATTCTGCTCTTCGTTGTAGAGCATTGACTCTGAAATCTCCTCTATCTCCCAGAACTTTCGTAGTGTTAAATCGACATCAAGATGAAGATTAACTGGAACCACATCACCTTTGCCACCTTCATTGTCAATTCGCGTTCCTGCTATCACCCATCCTAAGTTGGTATTATGAGCAACCAGTTTCGATTTGGGAATGTGTTTTTTGCCATCACATATTATATCGAAAAATAGATCACTTCCAAGTAAGATGTCTATTTTGCCTTTCACATTGAAATCTGGGTCTGCTAGCTTAATGTTTTCGAGAAACTTTAGCCCTCTAACTGCTTTGACAGATGGTTGATATGCTGAAATAGATGGAACTATTAGTACCTTTGCTGATATTTCATAGGTCTCATCCTGCAATCTGGGTCTGATGCGTAAATTGGCTACCCCTTTTGATACTCCAGAGGTAATATCATTGAGTCCCTTTATTATTATTCTTCCATTTCCTTTTTTTAATCCTAGACGCTGGAAACATTCTTCTGTGACAAACGATGTTTGAGATCCAGAGTCGAGCAAAGCTCGACAATGTTGCCAGTCACCACTATAACGTTCGACTTGGATTTGGGCAGTTGGAAGAATTGCGTTTGCAACTGAATTGGAGCGACCACATGTTGTTGCTCTCAGGCTGCTGGCAGAAACTTCTAAGTGTAGAATTTCGTGATGTTTCCTTTGGCATAAATTGCATTTATGTTTTGATCTGCACTGGTACACTAAATGGGTATCACTCAAACAATTGTAGCATCTATTGTGTTTTTTGATGAATTCTCTACGCTGCTGAATATCTGTTGCACGGAACTCGGCACAATCAACGATTTTGTGGTCTTTACCACAGAATGCACAAGTTACTGCCGGTGCAGTGTGCATTGATTTGGAACTCTGGGGAAATTGCTTTGGAGGTAAGCGCTTTGTTGTTTCAGGTTTAACGCCTTGTAAAGCATCCATTCGCTTATTTAGAACCGCCAGCAATTTATCGAACGTTGGATATTCCAATTCGGATGACTCTAACTTCCACATCTGCCTTGTTTCAGCATCCATCTTTTGAGTGGCAACGTAAATAAGCCAAGGGTCACGACCTTCCGCTTGAGGACCAAGTGCCTTTAGTCCACGTACCACCTCATCACACGTATCATGCAAACGTGCTAGTGTTTGTGACGTTGCTTGCGCTATGGTTGGCTGTTCAAAATAAGTTTGGATGAATGAATCCACTATATACCTCTTTTTGTCATATCTCTTACATAATTTTTGACACGCTTCGATATAATTGGCGTCGTTTATTGGGAAATGTCGAACAAGTGCTAGTGCATCGCCCTTCAAAAGACCTTTAAGATATTGGAATTTTTGGGCGGGAGAAAGTGTTGCATTCTCGTGCACGGTTGAAACAAAAAGATCAAAGAACGATTGCCATTCCTTGTAGTTCCCATCAAATGGGGGAATGGTAGTACGAGGTAATCGAAATTCACTTGATATTTGCGTCGTGTTTAGCGTTTGATCTAAATTTACTGGTTGTGGACTCAATGCAGTCCTTTTCCTTATTGCACCTTGCAGTTTTGGCACAATCGAATAGTATTGTATATCCACGGCTTCTATATCAGTTTGAATCACATCAGATAGATCAATCATTTGATATTCCACTTCTACGAAATCTTTATATAGTTGATTTATTTTTTCTAGACGCACAGTTAAATCATCTAAACATGTGTCGTCCTTAATAGTTTTTATAAAATTCTCGATTCTAGTAATTTGACCTTTAATATAAGTTCTTTTCCCTTTTAGCAGATCCATTTTCGAACAACCGATGCACAATTTTACGATGAATCACTACCAAAATGAACAACTCGCAAACACGTGGAAACAAAACAAAAAAAACGCTTAAAGTGGCAAAGTATTGAGTAAAATATAATCGAAAAGTCTAATCAATGATTTTAACACTACACTTGAATCAGGAATTTTTAAATCACTTTTCACTTCACATTACGTTGCTATAAAATTTTGGTTAATCACGAAACAGTTCGGCAACTACAACAAGCGGAAACGAGAAAAACGCCCAAAGTACCCAACAAAGTACGAGTATAATATAATTAAAGTCTAATCAACAATTATAAAACACTTTATTGTCTAATTAGAAATCTTTCTAAACCAAGATTCACTCAAAAATATCTCGGATAATACACTCGAATAAGCACTTCTATTATTCACAACGTAATTGTCATAAAAAATTGTATATTATGTAATATATTTTAAATGTTGTTTAAAAATATAGTTTGTAATAAATGTATATAAAATAAATTTATTTAATTAAAATTATACTCAATGCGTTTTCTGCTCTCTATAGATGTTTCTCGATTAATTGTTTTCAGCTTCTGATGATTCCAAACATATGGTATATAAAAATTCCACATAAAACAATCAAACATTTGTTAAACTGTACGCAACCAAATTATCACAGCACCGGTATGTTATAATTTTGACAAGTCCGTAATAATTCTTGTTTCTGTGCCGATGAAGTAAACAAAATAAATTTTATATAATTTAATTTAATTTTATTTATATAATATAATAAGTTCCAGCATTTTCTAGTGTCTAGCATTTTGTGAACAATATCACAAACTGTGGATCTTGACATGTTCATTGCTGCATCTACAATTCTATAACGAGTCCCACTTGCCAGCCACAGCAAAAATATCATTAGTTCCATTTCCGGTCCCCAACCATGGTTTTTATTGGGCAATAATTTGCTAATAGCTATGAAAGTGCTAGACGATATCCTTAAATGCATTCTCGCCACAGGATTATTATAACTAAATATTGAATTAACAATACTGTTTGTTGAGGGAATTGTGTACATTATTGGTTGCTGCAAAGAATGAATTTTGTTAATATTTATAAATACTATAGAGAGCAATATCTAACATATATACCTGGGCCCTATTCTCGAATTCCACATCCATTTTCCACATGTGGACATCTGTCAAAATTCATAAAAATTAAATTTTTTCGGTACTAAAGGAATATTTCTGAATGGATATAAGCAGGTGGAAGAAATTCCCTATATAGGAAAATGTCCATGCCCCATGTGTTTTGTATACGAATTAAAATTTCCGAACGTTTTTATGAATTTTGACAGATGTCCACGATATGTAACCCGAAATTATTAGAAATAGTACCACATTTGGATCAAATTCTGCCTCTATCATTTTTATATATCGCTACCTTGGAAGAATACCGGAATAACTCCAAAAATTGGAAAATTGACTTTTTTACATAAAACAGTCGTATTATCGTCATATTTTTATGTTCTAGAACGGCGCAACTGAACTACACACGTAAAACCAGTAGGCGGCAGTTATATCGCTATTGCAAATTTGCAACTATTTCTATTCTATGCATCAAAACTGTCATAAGTTCAGTTGTATCCAATCCTTTAAGCAGTGCACATACAAATTTTTGTTCTGCACCACCTCCATTAAAGTCGGCTAAAAGTACTTGCATTACAAAGGAAAAAGCAATTGTCGCTCCGACTTTCCTGGGGGTCTGATAATAGAACTTCAGTTTAATTAAAATTTTCAAATGCGATTTTCTTGTGATTTGTATTTTTTGAGATGTGCCGGTATTCTTCGAAGGTAGCGATATGTATACACTTTTAAATAACTCTCTACGTACAATTTGTCGTTTTTTGTATTTCCATATGTCAATTTTATTATGTCAAAGTTATTTCAGTATTCGGACAGCAAATGAACTTATTTCAAATATGGAAGAGAAAATTATTTCACTAATGTCAAATTTATCACAAAAAAATTGTTTCATCTTGCAAAGCAGATAAACAAGAAATATTTTTTGCAAAAGTGCCTAAAAGAAAAAGTTTTTTCAAAAACCCGGAAGTTAAAAAATGAAATTGTTTTTAAATTGTTGAAATTGTTTTACACAAATAAAGAAGTCTTCCAACGGTTGGAAAATAAATTTGTTTTCGGAGTGATCAACGAAGAAATTGCACCTACAATAAAAGACATTCTATTCACAAAAAGGAATCTGATGTCACAGCCGTGCTCTTCAAGATGGTCTACCCAGCAATATATATGAAGAATTTCATCGCAGAGCAGTTTTAAATTTCAATTATCATTTTGATAAAATTTAAGGTGAGATAATTTAAATGAAATAACAAACGGTTTATTTTGTACTAGTGATAAATGGCCAGTCAATATTTCCAATATCGATCTACCTACACACGTAACATTCTTATTAAGATTAGGAAATACATTTTGCCCACCTACCATTGGTACGGCGGTGCCTTTTTTCAAAATTATTTCAGACATTGAAAGTGCCTTTTTAATTTAGAAGACAACGATCGTATTCGTATTCGTAACAATTTTATAAATATTTTGACAAATTACAAAAACAGCACAAACATTCAAAATTTGACAACAAAAGAAAACAGAATTATGACATACGTGAAACAAACATTTTAGTGACAAAAGTAGACAAAGGAAACGTAACGGTTTTGACATTACGGATGGACTACACTGAAAAAATGTTTGACTTACTCCACGACACCTAGACATATGTACGTACAAATTTTTAAAGATATTCTACGCCGATACAAACAAAAATTAACTCAGTAGTAAAAGAAAGGGAGGTATTTGGCAAAATCGATTTGGTGACAAAGAAAAAACTTACAAATTATACAGCAGTGATTCCAAAATTATATTGGTTACAAAAAATTCATAAGCCCAATGTACCATAAAGACCAATTATAAGTTCGATAAATAGCCCGACATACTTGTTATTATCATTTTTAGGCAATGTTATTAAACCAAGTTTAGGAAAAACAAATTCATTTATCATTCTAAATTCTGAAGATTTCAAAAACAAAATTAATAACATTACGATCCCACCAAATTCCATGCTAGTTTCTTTAGATGTTAAATCTTTGTTTACAAATGTTGATAGGCAAATTGGACGAAATATTATCAAACTCTGTTAAAATTCGATATATAGTATTATAATATCAAGCCAGAATTCGATATGTCGTGCTAGAACTAGAATTTATGATGTCAGAACTGATATAACATATGTTTTAATTTGATACGTCATGTCAGAATTTACATTTTTGCTGTCGGAATATATTATGAATCATTATGTCAATCATGGCATAGTACAATACAGGGTTGCTCAGAATAACTATCGCATTTCTTCTACCTGATTTCTCCCCCTACATTACGCAGATAATCCTTTAAAATATAATGGATTTTTTCCATAACTTTGTCACCACTCTAAACGTGTCACACTAATTACAGTCGCTGGTCGTAAACATACCATCAAACAAGATGAAAGCAAAACGTGAGTTAGTACTACATTATCTTTTAAATTTTTTAAAACTGTTGAAATTGTGAGTGCTACAAAAAGTGAAAATATGAATCAAAGATTTATTGAGAGTTGCATTAGACGATACAATGTAGGAACTGTTCATATAAAAAAAAAATTAGGGACGAAAGAGAATTCGTGCGAATCCTGCCAAATTCATAACAAATTGGTTCGTGAGTCAAATATACACGGTAGCTCAATCAATGTATCATGAAAAATAGTCTATGTCTCTCAGCTTATAAGAAAAGCCGACGTCATGGCCTAACCACGAATCAAGAAAAAGATTGGAAACGAAAATGTAAGTTTCTCCTACAGTGGGACGAAGACAGCGATGTCATTTTCTTGGATTATAAACTATTCATGGTTCAACGTGGTTCAACCATGAATAGAGTTACAACCATTGAACTTTCAAAATGACTGTATTTACGCTTCATCGATTAGTGATATAAAGACGACAACAAGAAATGTTCAACGGTTCAACAGTTATGGTGTGGGGGATGTTTCTATGCAAGGTAAGCTGCCCCTGTTGTTTATTGACAAAGTAATAAAAATAAACCAT
Organism: Tipula vernalis; assembly: GCA_958295665.1. NCBI lineage: Eukaryota > Metazoa > Arthropoda > Insecta > Diptera > Tipulidae > Tipula > Tipula vernalis. The sequence goes on from OY282559.1 coordinate 126,353,813, forward strand.
GTGGTCTACCTGAATGACGTCATTAAGAGCCATTTAGTTATTCACACCAAGATATTGTTTGAAAATGAGTAATTCTGCTTTCAATAGAACAAAAATTGTTCAACAGTAGATGGAACAAAATTTACCGGATTTCATCACAACGAAGAAATGGCCTTCTAGTTTAGCAGATTTAAACCCATTAGGTTAATCCATGTGGGGGATTATGGAGGCGAAACTAAAAGATTTACCAACAATGAGAATTGAGGGATTTAAGAAGCATTTGGTGATGATATGGAACGATATACCTGATGAAGTGGTGCGTGCCGCCTATAGTGGATTTGTTCCATATTTAAAGGACATAGAATTGAATATTATTCAAAATATATGTTAGTCTTAAGATAATTACTGCAATAAAATTTCGTTCAAATATAATTGATACAGTAATATTAATTCAATATTATGACTACGACAGTTATTCTGAGCAACCCTGCTTATCAAGTCAGGATTTGAATTTATGATGTCAGAGTTCGATATATAATGTCAGAATTCGAAATATCATGCCAAAACTTGGTAAATCATATCAGAATTCGGTATATCTTGTCAGAATGTGAATTTATGATGTAGTATATGTTCGATATATCATGTCAAAATTTGATAGCAAAAACTCAATAAATAATTTTAAAATTCGATATGTCATGTCAGAATTCGAATTTATGTATTGTTACGTTTTTGCCTTGTCAAATAAGGTTCGTATCACTGGATTGTGAATAATACAAAATCAATTTAATTTATCTCCAACGAATTTATTTATTTCACAAAATTTATTACAACACAGTTTATCAATAAAAATTCACAAAATCACTTTATATAAATTATTCTTAAATTTTACTGATCACTTTTACTTTATTTATCCCACTACAACACTTTTTAAATCACTTTTTAATTCCTTTTAATCTTTATACTATCGCTTACCAAATATTACTAGAAAGAGTTCTCCCGATTTTTATTTTTACAATCTTTTTGCCTTTTATTATTGAACTATCTCCAGTTGCTGTTTGTAACTTCAATCCATTAGCTGGTTGTACACCTCCATCGATCAGACCTTTCCGGACAATCGTGCGATTTGCTCCCGTATCCAGGGTGATGATGCAGTCCGTGCCATCAATGTCGCCATTGATTGTTAAGCTGTCACCGCCTCTTGCTACTTTCGAAACGCGGATGGAGGTTATGGGGCAATCGGTTGTGGGAGTCAGCTTCTGCCCCTTTAAGCTGACTCGTTCAAGTTTAACGACTCTGTCGTCATTTGGCCTTCTTGCCTGGCCACTGCCTGCTCCCCGCTTGGTCGTCGCTGCATAGGAGATGGTGATCTTCCCCTTTTTCTTCTTAATTCCCAGCAGTCCCGTGAGATGTGACCGATTTTATCACATGCCCAACATTTGATTTTGCCGTTTCCGTCTCGGTATCTTTGTGTTGACCGTTCTCTGTTTATACTGGTGTAGATTTCCACTCGGCGTATTTTCATTGACGGTTTGGTGATGGCTTGTGCAGTTTCATTTGTTAACGCACAAGCGATGGTTTCCGCGAAGGTTGCTTTGGGTGACAACATCACCGCCCTTCGTGTCTCTGGATCTCGAATGCCGTCAATGAATGTGCCAATTTTTAGCCTTTCCATATAATCGGCCGATGTACTGGTATGTGCTAGATGTACTAATCGTTCGATTGCCGATGAAAATTCCTGTAGCGATTTTCCTCCCTTTTGATAGCGGCTTTTCAATTCCATACGATATATTTCCCGCTTGTCTTCACTGCCGTACTTCCGATCCAGCGCCTTCATAATTTCGAGCTAGATAACTGTTGCAATCTTTTTTTGAATTGTTTGTAAGGCCTTCGCTGCTTCACCTTTAAGGGCCACTATTAACGCTGCGACAAGATGTTCATCATTCCAACGGTTTTGATTGGCTGCCGTTTCAAATTGAAATTTGAAAATGCCGAAAGATGTTGTACCGTCGAAGTTTGGTGGTTTTAACTTAACTGATTGAACGGTTTGTACCACTTGCGTCGTTGTTCCACTTGCTTTGACGTCAATTAGCTCTTTCTCGAGACGTTTAACCTCCGTTTGAAATTCAGCTTGTAATTTATGTTCCACATCTTGAATTTCCATTTTAAATTCCGTTTTAGCGTGTTGAATTTCAGTTTGCAATTCCGTTTGCAATTTTACTTCTACTTCTTGACGTAGCGAAGTGGATAACTCGATAAATTTTTCGTCCATTCTCTTTTGCCCATCTGCAATTTCCTGGATTGGTTGTTCAATTTTCTCTATTTGTTGTTTCATTTCGTGTTTTATTTCTTGTTTCGACTGTTCTCCTTGTTGCGCCATTTGATTTTTAATTTCTCCTGTCATCTGGTTCATAGCAGCTATTAACTGCGACAAATCGAAACTTCCAGAATGTTCTTGTGTCTTTTCGACCAACGGTTGTTTATCTTCTGCTTTCTGCTCTACGGTTGCCGCATGCGTTACTTTATCTCAAAATCATGATGTTCCGCGTCCAGCCCTTCGTTCTGCATGGCATCACGTAGTCGCGCTTGTAAAGCTGCTTTAGCACCATCAGTGGCCAAACCCCGTTTCTCAAGAGGGAACTTTAATTCTGGAACTTTTAATTCGTTGAGAATCATTTTCTTTATCTTTTTATTCACAATCCCAACGCTGTCACCAATTGTTACGTTTTTGCCTTGTCAATCAAGGTTCGTATCACTGGATTGTGAATAATACAAACTCAATTCAATTTATCACCAACGAATTTATTTATTTCACAAAATTAATTACAACACAGTTTATCAATAAAAATTCACAAAATCACTTTATATAAATTATTCTTAAATTTTATTGATCACTTTTACTTTATTTATCCCACTACAACACTTTTTAAATCACTTTTTAATTCCTTTTAATCTTTATACTATCGCTTACCAAATATTACTAATCCAATTCGACTTCATTCGCCTTTTTATATACACAAACCAAACTTGTAGAAAGCTCATGATTTTTCTAGTTAGAATAGTGTAGAACCAAATATTACTAATCCAATTCGACTTCGTTCGCCTTTTTATATACACAAACCAAACTTCTAGAAAGCTCATGATTTTTCTAGTTCGAATAGTGTAGAACAATTTTATCATGGAAAATTCCATTTAGAACAGTTTAACATTGAGCTATTAATTTTAACTTATTCTATTACACACTAGGTGTCACCGTCACATTAATTAAGATTTCGATTTGTCCTGTCAATGTTAGAGTTAATGCTGTCTAAATTCGATATATGTATCTGAAGTCAGAATTTGAATTTTTGGTGTCGGAATTTTATGTATCAGAATTGTACATAAGACTTTAAAATTCGATATGACTTGTCAGAATATGTATTTATAATATCAGAATTGTATATCTTATGTGAAAATTAGATAAATTTTGACAGAATTCGATATGTAGAGCAAGAATTTGGGTAATTTTTGTCTAGATTCAATACAAACAGAATTCGAAAGATCTAGTCACAATTTGATAAATCTCTCATGAAGCCTTCAGAATTCTGAATATCGTCTCAAAATTCGATATGTTATCTAGAAAAAATATATGAATTTCAATTTTTGGTTTTAGAACTCTACATATGACGTAAGAATTCAATATCATAAGTCAAATTTTTGACTTTTTCCATATTTGACATATTCGGTCAAAATTCGACAAGCCTTGTCAGAATTCAAAAGGCCTTATCAGAATTTGATATATCATCTCATGACCTCAGAATTCGATATTTCTCATCTCAAAATTCGAGATGTCATATTAGAATTGGTTATACATACATATCACCCCAGAATTCAACACAATTTATTGAATTTTGATACTGTATATCGAATTCTGACTTAACATCCCGAATTTTGGGATGATTTATCAAATTTTGAAGTATTGAGAAGATATATCAAAGAATTCGATATCTCATATCAACATTTTCGATATCTCGATTCTCACTTTATGATGTCAGAATCCGATAATTCATGTCAGAGTTTGAGTTGTTACTGCTTTAGACATTGTTCTGAAAAATTCAGAATTTTCTTTTGATAACAAAATTTATAAACAAACTTTTGGCTCCCCTAAATTCAGTGTTAAACTCTTTGGACTTTCAACCTTTATTCTACTTTAGATATGTGGACGACGTAATTACTGCGGTACCGATAAAATCGATTATTTTTTAGAAGCGTTTAATTCAGCAAATAATAGAATGAAATTTACTTTAGAAAAAGATGTGGATAACAAAATTGCTTTTTTGGACATTTTATTAATTCACGAACCAAATAGCAAAATTTCGTGTAATTGGTATGATAAAGATACCTAGTCCCCATCACTTATAAAATTAACACTATACAAATTTTAATCCAACAAATTATAAAGCTTTCCGATATTAAATTTCATAAACAAAATTTAAAAATTCTAAAAGATACATTAGTGCTCAACCAATATCCCGAAAAATGAATAAAAATGGTAATTTGGAAAACAAGAAATTTTCATAGAAATACTATATCTGGACCAGAAAATGAAAACAAAAACTTTTTGGCCATTCCAAATATAAAAAACCTTTATGAAAAAATAAAACGTCTGTTCCAGAATTATAATTTCAAAATTGTGGGACGTGCAAAATTAAAGATAAGGTACCTTTAAAAAAACAATCAAATGTGAGTTACCAGGTCCGTTGTAATTGCAACGCTACGTGTACTGGACAGACAAAACAATTTTTGGAAAAAAGAATTTATCAACACAGATATGACACAAACAAAGATTTAAATTCAAATATTAGCGCACTTAGATGGCATCTGAAAATTTCAAATCATTCAATCAATTTAGATAAAGTGAAAATTCTCGATAAACAAACCAATTTAAATCAAGTACAAATTCGATTAATATTGTGGGTTATACTTATATTGGCAACTCGTATGATATAGGCGCATTTTATTTGACCATTTAAAACTGTAACCAATACCATTTTGGTATTCGTGAATACCCACTTGCTGGGTTCCAATTAATGTGGCAAAGTACACACAAGTACTTCTGACTGCATGCAGCTACTCTTGCTAAATTTTATGAGTAGTTTGCTTTTTGAATTTATGGCGACTTCGTTACCAGAATATTTAGTACAACTAATCGGTAAGAAATGGCTGATCAGTTTTCAAATTAATAATTAATTTTCCAACTTTCCATGTTGCACGTAAATTTTTTTAAATTAAATTTTATTTTCGCAACTAATTTTCTGCGTTCCATTTACCATCTACCCTCAAGTACTTATTTTTACTTTGCCACGTCAAATGGAACGCAGCAAACGTATATCAAAAATATGACTGAAAAATTTAGCCGTGATTTTTTTTTCGAAATTCAGTAAAGGGACGCGATTTCGAAATGAATATCAATTTGAATTTGGTCAAATAAAATACGCCTTATTTAAGTTTTTTGTCTCACACTCATTTTATTTTTATTCAATTGACAATTGGAAATAGAGAGAAAGCACTAGCTATCGGAATAAAATAAGGCTGTAACGACCACCAAAAATTAGCATCAGCGCTGGCAGAACGACTAAAATATGGTACAGCGGAAATTTTTGAAAAGGTGTTAATTGTACAACCTTCCTAAAAAAAATTGTCTAGGCGTTCCATTTGACGTGGCAAAGTACAAATAAGTACTTGGGAGTAGATGGTAAATGGAACGCAGAAAATTAGGTGCGAAAATAAAATTTAATTTAAAAAATTTACGTGCAACATGGAAAGTTGGAAAATTAATTATTAATTTGAAAACTGATCAGCCATTTCTTACCAATTAGTTGTACTAAATACTCTGGTAACGAAGTCGCCATAAATTCAAAAAGCAAACTACTCATAAAATTTAGCAAGAGTAGCTGCATGCAGTCAGAAGTACTTGTGTGTACTTTGGCACGTTAAATGGAACGCAGCAAATAACTAAAAAGTATTATTGGATTTTGAATACCTCGTACACAGCGGATATTCACGAACACCAAAATGGTATTGGATACAGTTGTATATGGTCAAATAAAATGCGCCTATTGATTCCCTTCCAAACTCCGTAATCAAAAATAACATTCGGTTTCTCCTGAAGTTTGAGACAATAAATACTGGTGAACGTAATCGAATACTTAACTTCGATAATATTGAAGAAATTTCGAATACTTGGGGTTTCCCTTTGACTAGGGCCCTTAAAAGAATCATAACAAATGTAGCTAGGGCAAATTTTCAATTGGGAATGTCTGCAAATGATCTTATAAAAGGTATAAGGATAAGTCAGCAATAGTATTGTGAAATGTAATAAACAGTCTGACGAAGTCAATTTTGTTTGATTACTACGGAAAGGTACAGTCCGTTGCTGTCCAGCGGACTTATGTTGTAGAGGAGAACAAGTGGCAGACCGAAGTTCAAAAAGAGTAAAATAAGTCAATAATGAGTGAACTAATCCAAGGAACTTACCGGATTGTGACACCACACTTTCAGACCTTTGGTAAACTGCCATTTGGAACTACGATGCCGCCCTCTTTGTAAACATAGGTACTGTACTCGGCACGTGGAGCAATAGTTTAATCTTAGTTCCGTTAGTTTCATAGCAAATGAGCCTATATTTTTCATTGAGATTTTTTGCTTCATGGAAGCTTCTGTTAATGGTTTTGTTAATAGTTTATAATATTATCTCATGCTTAGTAATAAATAAATAAATCGAAGATAAATAAACTACCTTAACGAACATAACGACTAAATCTATACGATTTCAGCAGGTTGTAGGCTTTGATAATTTATAAGTCTATTATTATTGCATGAATTGGTTTTTGATTTTCTTATAAGCCGGCAGCAAAAATACCATCACGATTGTTTTTTTTGGCTATCTGCAGGGGTTTCTCAGACTCATCGGGGAGGCTTAAATAATAAAAAATAATTGTTTTGCGGGTTCAACGGCCACTTGCTTACTGAGCAGAATAAGAAAAAACAATTTCATTTTATGAAATATCAAATCATCAAAACTTCAGAATCTGTCATTCTATAGTTGCTCACTATGATGCGGTCTTAAAAGATATGACCTGCACTAAAACAAATGAAAACATGTTTCGAGTTCAAATACATAAATTTGGAAGCATATATGTATGTACTATATACGTACATATTTTCATTTTGATTTCGTTTATATATTTGTGTCAATCTATTTTTATGGTAGTTTAAAAAAGACGTCTTCACATAGATAGTACATGATTCGAATACTAAATAACATTCGAATGGTATATAGTCAGTGGAAATAGAAAAATAAAATCCAAATAACAATTTTCATGCTTAGTCGCTTACCATAAATATATACTAATACCATATATTATCGATTGTATATTATTATATACGGATGCGGGATTGAATCTGTTTGTCGACTCGCACAAATCTTTAACAGATAAGAAAACAAGATAATATATAGTATTCACTAAAAGTAGTTTTATTGAATAAATAAATAAATAAACAAATAAATTATTATTGTTAAATTTATTTATTTATCATCTCTATGAGTTTATAAGAGGGGTTTAGCGGAAGAGTATTTGCGGTTGGTTAATATTGAATTAATTTTTCGGATTAATAGCTTGAACTTGTATACGGATGAACATTGAACAAAATAATCGCCAGAAATTAGATTATCCTGTTTAGCATTATAGCAGAACAAAGTAGACAACAGCATGAGTTGTTTCAATTATTGTAGCAAGTTTAATATGAGCATGGACATGGGGACGGTCTTATACACACATATGTAGCGTGTGCACGTGACTTGGCTACATAAATTTTACATGAGCTACACAATTATTTTGTGGTGACGACCTATATGAGATTCAAAGTGTCAATAAAATTTATTGTGTTGTATCAAAATTAAATTGAATTTGTACCTACATAGACATTCTGTATATAAATTGGAAAAGGTTTTGTTAATGAAATTGAAAGCATTTAGTATTCGGATTTTTCTATATAATTGACATTTTTTTTTTGTATGTATCCTTGCCCTCGTCCAATCATATAATTTTATATGTATATGCTTTGTGTATTATTATCAGGATTTTGTCAAAATGTCAGTAGACTAATAGTATTTAGGGAAATTAATTTATTTAATTTGCGATACTATCTAAATGGATTAGAAAATAGTTTGAAGTACGGTAATCATATGTAATTTATTCAAGTGGACGTTTTTTGTGTTTATTTGATAAATCTATCTTCGTATAATTTTGGTACATGTTTTTCCATGGAATACATTTTAGAATCATGATCCAAATTCATACAGACGCCAGAGATATATGCATTTGAACTGCAAAGTAAATACGAATTTTAAATGTTTGCAGAAATCTACTAACATGCTGCCAAAACCGGGATTTTTCAATTTTTATTTTTTTCGTTAAATTTTGGCAACAGTGTTGTTTGTGTGTAAGTTAATAAAACTGAAAAATTCGATCAACCGGGATCTTTGAATATCCGGGAAACGTTCGGTCCCGAGCATCCCGGATAATCGAGTTACGACTGTAAATAATATTTGGTACTCTTGATAGTCTTGATAATTTATTTGAGTACCAGCAAATTAATTGTGAATAGAAATGTGTACGCAGAGGTTTTGCATCTCCCAACCATGTGATTCTACACAATTTTTTAAAATTGGAAATTATTTTACCAAAAATGTATTGAAGTACAGCTACCTGATTTATTTCTCACAAAAAGGTTCATCTTAATTTTATTTTTTTCATCTCTATTGACCATTATCTTCCGAATTATCTGGAAATCATCACATATAGTACCTACTTTGAAATCGGATAACAGAAATGTAGTATCTAACTCCATATTGTCACTCATGCGTGCTCCGCCACAAAGTATCACTCATAAACGTAACGTCTTCACGCCGCTCAACGTTGACATTACCATTTGGGAACACACACATTCAACCAATGAACTACTGTCTCTTCCACTGAAGATACAACAAAACAAAATAAAATTAAATCTTTTTTTCACTTCAGTGTTCAGTCTGCCCTGCTCTCGATTTTTAACAAGGCGACATGTCGCCAATATCGCGCGGTAATAGAAAATAAATTTAAAATGGCGAAATATAATAAATTAAAATATGTAATTTTAAATTAAAATAAAATAAATTAAATAAATAAATAAATTTTAATAAATAAATCAAATAAAACAAATTAAATTGTGTGTGTAAATTGTTATGAAGTGCACTTTTTATTTTATGCACTTTAATAGTTTAAAACATTGTAACATTATTCAATTGTATCGCCTCTCTCCTTTATTACGCACTTCAGTCTTTTGATGACTTCTAATGGGATTTCATCCCAAATACCCAAAATTACCGTCTTGAATTCATCCAAATCTTGTATCGGTAATCCTTAAGCTTTTGCACTATAAACGCTCAGGTAGAAAATCCATGGGCTTTAAATCTGGTGAGCTAGGCGGCCATTTGTATGTGACTATAAAGTCAGTTAAATTAGCCACACACCGCTCTTGAACTACATTCGCCATATGTGCTCGTGCTCCGTTTTGTTGAAAGCAATAATATTCCTCTCCGTACATTGTTTGTGCTTCTGGCAATAAATGTTCCTGCAAGGCCTCTGCGAAGTAATATTTCGCGTTTATTTTAATACCCTTAATAAATAAAAACAAGGGGAAGAGTTCCTCTTTTCGATATGGCTTCCCAAACCACTACTGATGACACATTTTGTTTTGGTACCTCGGTATGTGCTATTTATATTTTGGGACATCCTTTATTGAAACCGTCTAAACTCGATCGTTTTGAACATTATGCTGAACTTGAAGTACAAAAAGCGTTTCACCTGAGAAGATGATATCGTCACCCGCGTGTCACGAAAGCAGCTCCTGACTTCTAGCTCGGCGTTTCTCTCTTGTGGTATCCGTCAGCCCATACATTTTTTTTCCTTGTAGTCTGACATTTTTAAGTTGTTCTTGAGTATTTGTCGGATTGATTCGCGCTTCATATTTAACTTTCTGCCATTTTCATTTCCGATCCCGTACTATCTTTATGTTTTTTTTGTTCACACACTACGTATCACAGAAACATTTCACTAAATGGTAAACAAATGGTCTGTTGATTCCAAGATGTTTTACTTCTCGAAAGGTCTCTCCACATTTCAACCCACTTTTGAATTCATTCACAATTAATATTTTTGACAATTAAGTTTGACATGGTCACAACAACGCTATTATGCAACTAAACTTACTAAATTTTTTTCATGTACATTTCAAGATTATTTAGCTTCGTTTCTTTTCCGCGGCTACTCAACCTTTGTAACCGTCCCTCTATACAAAAATTCGTATCAAATTTGAGAACAAAAATTGACACCACAAGTTTTATATGAAAACACGACATTCTCATGCACATACATGCATATATACTTTTATATTCTCTTACGAACACCGATATATTTTCTTGAATATTCATAATCTATCAGCCTCTCTACACTTTAATTCTTTGCTCATCATTCTTTCTTCGTTTCCTTCCTCTTTACCTACAAACTGCGGCGGGGAAATTTTGCAGCGGGAAAATCTTTAATTCTTTTTTCATCAAAAAATATTTTTTGATTCTACTGATTTCTCGCACCACTACGAAGATAAAATATTTCAAGGCCATTTTGTTTATTCTTCAAGTTGTCAAATTTTTTTCATTATAGAAAAATAATTTACGTGCGCACATTGTATTATAACCTAAAAAACAAAGCGAAAAAATTTTTTTTTTAATAATTTTTAAAAATACTTTATTAGTTTTCATTAATATTTTTTTTAAATATTATAAACATAATGTCAGATTTATGTGAGAATTGGAGTCGGGAACAGACACTAAAATTAATTCAAGAGATATAAAAATATCCGTGTTTGTTCAACCCGCTTAACGTTAATTTTTTAAATAAAGTATTTAAATTTAATGTTAGTTGAAATTAAAAAAATCAAGCGACACGTAACAATTGATATTATAAAACGAAAAATTCGAACGCTAAAAGCGCAATTATGGAAAGAAAAGCGGAAGATAGACAATTTGAAGAAAAGCGGCTGCGGCATTGATGAGTAGTATGAGCCCACACTTTGGTGCTACAAGGAATTGAGTTTCCTTCTTCACTGCAACGATGCGGAATCAAGTTCTTCAAATTTATTGTTATCAGATGTTAGTAGTTTAATGTAGTATTTTTATATTAAGTATTTAACGATATATTTTATTTCCAGATTGGGATAAGCGAATCCGAAGACATTTCCGAAAATGTTCAACGCACCCGTAAGGTAAGTAAAAATATTGGAGTAGGATGAAAAACGAAATTTTAGTGAAATTTACAGCAGTTTTGTTCATGTCACATATAAAATCATTGTTTGTTTCAAATTTAATTTGTTTTAACTTGTAAAATTTAAGCTCTTGATATAATTAATTAATTTTTTTTTTATTTATTAGTTTTCAGAAACCAAAAACAACAGCACAAACTAAACAATTAGAAGCAGAATGCCATAGTGCATTACAAATGTCAAGGGAGTACTTTCAAAATCGAGTGGCTATACAACCATTCGGCAGAGAGGAGGAATTCTGCCGATACCTATGCAGCCTCTTAAAAAAAAATAAAATCGAAGGATGTTTTTGACAATTTAACGCTCGAAATACTGGGGCTTGTGAAGAGAAACAGAACAAAGAGAAACAAAGACAACAATTTTTTACCATACCACATCTAGAGTAAAATACCACTGTATCCTATCATTCGCCCTCACCCACCATACCCACAGATAACCAGTCCGTCTATCCTAATCCGTGTCCTACCTCAAAATTTAAAACAATTTATAAAATACCAACTCCAACCAGTGATCTGTCAAATGATTTCTCTCCTATGTCAAAATATTCTAAACCATACCGAGATTTGGAAACACCCTCCTCCAGTTCCGAACATTCATTTATTAAATCATATAATACCCCACCCTCACCCTCTTTCATATTATCTGATAATACCGCAGCCCAATCCACAAGACAGTTTCATTTTCCACAACCTTCCTCATCCTCACCCTTATTACCTGATCATGCCGCAACCCAATTTAAACCTTTTCCACAAACATCCTCGCCTTCTCCCATATTACCTGGCCCTTTTAAAGATTCCCTCGACACCACATATAAGAGACCAAAACCAATAATACTATAAAATATTTTGCTAAAGCAGCCGTCAAAACATCCGTCCCTCATATTACAAAAAACAAATTATCAAGGAAACAGAAATAGCGCAGCCAACCGATTTATTACAAATAGCCATAGACCACGTATTTCATGAAAATATTATCGAAGACTATGAATTATCCGACGAAGAATACCCTTCAAAATAAAACTTAATAAATAAAAAAAAATTTATATTGTTCTTATATTTATATAAAATATTTAAATTACAGGGCTTCTTCGTTGTTGAAATACTCGGTTAGTTGTTGTATAACTAATTCACCGGATTTCGAATTATGGATATTTAAACAGCCATCTGCCTTCTTCCGTTGCTGATCTGCAGAATTACCAAGTTCCTAAACATGAGCTTCATCTCTGTACCACCTACTCCTTTCTATTAAGACGTTATGAAGTACGCAGCAACATTGAACAATAATCTTCACTTTATCTTGATGAAGATTAATTGATCTCTGAAAAATTTGGAATCGATTACTCAAAATTCCAAACGCACGTTCAATATTTTGACGAGTCCGGCTTAATCTTCGGTTGAATATTTTTTTTCTTTCATCCGTTGTTGGGAAGGGGTAAGGCGTTATTAAATTTTCAGACAACGGAAAGGCATTATCTCCAATAAACATATGCGGCAGTAATCTTGAATCTCCAATGTATTATTTTGATGGGGAATATCTGTCGGGTTGCTGCAGCATATACATAAAATTGGGGCGTTGCAAAACACCACTATCGCTAATTGAGGAGTGTCTGATCAAAAGTCGCTAATTACATTTTCCAAAATGATATTTTTTTTTTCTATCAGGGCAGAATTTTTTAAGTGAAATAGACCAAAAGTGGCTATTTCCAGCATGGACCAAAAAATGCCAATTTCTCTATGAAAAATCTCCCTAAAATTCTTGTTTTTGGCCAAAACAAGCTATTTACTACAAAAAAGTGATCAAAAGTAAGTAGCAAAAAGTAAGATGTAAATAGCGACTTTTGATCAGACACTTCTCACCATTGCACCCAACATCAATATAAATAAATTTCGCATATGCGTCTGCTACACCGAGTAGAACAATACTGTTAAACCCTTTATAGTTATAAAACAATGGCGCAATTTTTTTGGAAGACCTAAATGCAACGTGCTTTCCATCGATAGCACCTAAACAGTTTGAAAAATGCCATTTAAGACTGAAGTCGTCCGCAATTTTTGACCACTCTTCTTTGCTGGTTGGAAACTGAAATAAAATATAAATATTATAAAACGTGTTACAAATTGATTTTGTTTCAATTACCTTTAAAAATTCGTTCTTTAAATTTTTATATATGGCCTCGCATACATCTATAATTGATGTGGCCAAGAATGATTTCGATAACTTGGAGCTATAATCTAGTTCCATGAAATTTTCTCCAGTTTCCAAGAACCTTAATGCAACGGAGAATTTTTCACTTCCACTGATTGCCGGCCTCATATATGTGTCTTGTTTCTCAATATCAGACTTGATTGTGGTTAACACAAGATTAAAAGAATCCTCATCCATTCGTATAAAATTCTTATAATCGGCTGAATTCGGTTTCAATTCCTGCATTAGGTGTTGGGTGTTACCATTTTGGTTTCTGGTTTTCCTATAATCTTTAACCCAGCATCGTCTTTTCGTTTTCTGTTCCTCTTCCGCTTTTTTGCAGCTATTAACAGCAAACCAGCGGCAGCTATTGATGTCATTATCATCATTGCAGCATCATCATTTTGTCCATCATCGGTCAGAAAACAGGCATTATTATTATTAGGTAAATTATTCATTTTTATTCCCACGAGTTTTGTTAACAAATGTTAAATTTTTGTTATACGAAACGTCAAAAATCATTTTACACACATACTTAAACAAAGAAACGCGCAAAGAAATGCGCAAATGTGCATAATGTGGACGTCGAGTGATTTTTTATTATCGTAGAAGCAGGAGGAAAAAATTAAAATGTGGTGAGGCCGAGTGTTTTCTATTTAAAAGTTAAAATATGCTGCACGGACGAAATTTTAAGGTTAGTAAATTTTATAATGGTGAGGTTATCAGAGAAATCAGAGGAATTTACGATGGTCCACGAATAGTACACGAAAAACAAGAACAATAATACATAATTGACTCACCTTTCAGAAGTTAAATTAGTACCAAAATTACGTGTCAAAACTAATTCACTTTTGCAAAGTAAAATTGAAACAGAATTTTGTTTCGACAATTTTTCTAATATTCTCACGTTGTACTCACGGATAAAAAGTGACACACAAACTTGAATCAAATTTGAACTCGCCATATGTTAGATAATTGAAAGGACAAAAAATAAATCAAAATTAAATTTATTTACATTTTTCTCAACAATACCATATACCGCTAATGATAAACAAAAATTAGTAGTTTTATAAAAATTACATTTCACATAACCAAAATAAGTATAGAGCCATCTATTGGATTTTTAAACTAAAATCCCTCTGCCGTTAATTGTATGCATAACTGTTTTTAACAGAGTAGTTGCGAGTAGATTACGAGAACTTGTGAGTATTGCTCACGCCAATGGAACACGCTTAATATTTCATTATACTATTGTATTTAACAGTGCAAACATGACAGTGTATTTTTATTTTGTTAGGCTAGTCGTAATGTGGTTTTAATATTTTTTCTATTTCTTGTTTGATATCATTATAATTAAGCCCAAAATATGGTTTTTAATAAGTTTTAGTCATCAAAATAGTAGATTACACCTAAGTTCACTTAATAAAATGTAAAATGCTTTTAACTTCACACTATGTGGTGGAAATTCAATAAAGAATAATAGTATAATAGTATTATACTATTATGCTATTAAACTATTGATAATGGAAACTCGGTATCAGTTGGAAATTAGAAAGTCATTGTACAATTATTATTTTAAACAAGAAATGCAATTATGTATAGTTTTTGTAAATTTGAAGCTGTACTGGAACTCATATGGTTTTCAAGAAAATCGCATTGCCCGTGAATCGAATGCGTATGTTTGACGTCTTGGAAATTATTATTGAACATAACCTATATTTCAGTTGAGAACAACAAGAAAATGACAGTACTATAGTTGTTCGTATTAGTAAAAGAGGGATAATTCTGCCAAAAAATCGAGATTTGTGACCGAGCAAAACTTTTGCTGTACGTATTGATTTTTTTTTACGCGAATCGAGTAACTTGCCAATAGAAAAATATATCAATTGCTTCACACATTGACCTAATGAATAGCTTAATTGAATTATTTCACATATTGATCCCTGTACAAACTTTCCCTCCCCTCCCAGAATCTTTATTATTAATCCAAATATTTTCTAAAGGAGCACGGGCGGATTTAGAATTTTGCCGCTCCTAGTTTTTACTACAAATATGCACACATATTTATTCACCCTGCTAACAAATTTTAAAATTAAATTAAAAATTATGCATAAGAGGATAGAGCAGAAAGTCAGCAAATTCATTTTTAACCCCCGATGTTTCAGTTTTTTTAAGCCATCCAAAAATACGATTTGCCGAACTCTGCAAATTAGGCCGCGTTCAGTTTTTCATTTTTGGAAACAGAAAGTAGTTCAAGTCGTCAAATTTGGTAACCATGGTGAACAAGGCACAATTATATATTGCAATTTGACCAATTTGTCGTTTTGGAAGAGCCCATTGTCGTTTTGGAAGAGACGTTTTTTTCATGGCTAAGCATTCTTCTGGGATATTTCGGACGCGTTCATCTGAGATGTTTAATATTTTAACAATTTCTCTAATCTTCTCTCAGCGATCGGCCAACACAATATCTTGGAATTTGTTGCTCATTTCTTCAGCAGGGTATTCAACGGGCGTCCTGAGCACGGAGCTTCCCTGGTTGGACAATATCGGGATTCCGTAAACATTTGTTCACCATGAAATGTGAAGGAGCATAGTCGCCATTATACTTTTTAAGTTTTCTTTGGTTTGTTTAATAGTTTTTCCCCGTAAAAGTTTGCGTTTTATCTACTGAATTAACTTTTTTAAATATCATATTGGCTGAATTTCCGAGTGCGTCCCTGGAAAAGATTGCGGAAATGCAATCGCCTTTGCAATCGGAACTCCATCTTTTAGAAAGTAGCTGACTTTTCTCTCTACCCTCGTACTTAAATTCACAGAATTGACGATTGGAAAAGTAAAGAATAGGACACATAATTTAGAAGCTTGAGCAATGGTAGGGTTAAATCAGGCACAGCTACACAAACCTCTCAAATTTCATATTAGATTTAACAAACAAATTTGAAAATCGAAAATTTCAAAAACTGAATTGAACACCCGTGATATGCTCAGGATCGGTTCCGAAAGACCATATTTTGTTGGCACCAGGTCAATGAATAAAAGCCCCTCACGTTGACGTGAGTAACTCGGTACAATCGATACAGCGCGGAAGCTACGTTCGCCCGGCGATAGCCTAGACCTAGAGGTGGGATGTTATATTCCACAGCACGGGTGGATGGCAAACATCGGAGCGCGAACGGAACAAATTGCTTCTGAACACTCTCAATCCTCCCGGAATGACAGTGGTAGGATGGCGCCCAAACTGGAGATTCATACTCCGAAATAAACCGAACAAACGAGACATACAGTGATGTCAAAGTTATCAGGTCCCTAAAATCCCTGCAGTTTCATTTAATAAAGCTCAACATAATATACGATTTACAAATAATGGTGTTACCATGTCAGGTAAATGTAGCGTCAACTCGAATCGGTCAACGTCTTCATTGTACAGCTGATATTGGTTAAAAATTGGTGAGCGGATACGATTAAAAGGAAGCGTCTTACATTTACTCACGTTCAGAGCCAGTCTATTGTTAATTGCCCAACTAAAAAATCTGTTTAAGTCCTCCTGCAACTTTACACAATCAGACAAACTAGAAACCCGGGCGAAAATTTTCATGTCACCTGCGAAGAGGAGGCAGTTAGCAAACTCAAAGCATTGCACCACATCGTTGATAAACAATGAAAACGGCAATGGTCCAATGTGACTACCTTGAGGCAAAAGCCAGATGGCACATAAAATAATTGGGAGTAAAAACTCAAGATTGGGAGGAACGCAACCATTTAATAGGAATGAACTGACAATTTAAACTCTCTAACTTACTAAGAAGAATAGAGTGGTCAATCATATCAAAAGCCTTGGCAAAATCTGTATAAACAACGTCAAGCTGATGTCTGGAATGGTTAAACTATTAAATAAGTCAGCACAAAACGAAATAAAGTTAGTTACTGTAGACCTACCGGGATAAAATCCATGTTATACAGGAGAAATGAAGTTTTTAGTGTGGAAGAAGAAGATTCTATGAACCGTAAACTCAAACAACTTGGGTAAGACAGAAAGAATGGCAATCTCACGATAATTACTCAAATCACTTCTTGTACACCCGCCTTGAAGATTGGATGAATACAAGAAATTTTCCAAGGATCGGCGAAAGAACTGCGACGAAGGCTTTCATTAAATTAGAAGGTATTCACGGAGACTTTGAATATCTGTGGTATTTTGATAAATTTGATTAGACTAATGAGTTTTCGTGATATAATTGTTTAAATTTTAAAAATCCAAAAGACATTTTATTTTGTGCATCAAAGGAAAATTTTAAACATTCTTTAAGTTATAAGTCTTAAACATATTTTCTTAGAAAAAATCACAAATTATGTTTGTTTTTTTTTTTTTGTGAGAAAGAGATGGCGGAAAGGGCCAAAGACAAACCTAGGTTCTCCTATATTATGCTATTAACCACTAGGTGACTAACGAAAAGACTTCTCTCGAGGATGCCTTTCATTATGTTGTAGTTATCGTTCACACCGAAAAATATTGTTACGGTGACACATAGGGTATAATAGAATAAGTTTACTGTACTAAAATGGAATGTTCCATGATAAAACTGTTCTAAATATTTCTAGATTATTCTTACTGGAAAAGTCATGAAATTTCTAGAAGTTTTGGTTCAAGTGTATAAAAAGCAAACGAGATCGAATTAGAATCATTAGTATTTGGTAAGCGAAGGAAAAAGGATCAAAAAGTGAATTAAAAGTGATTTAAAAGGTGAATTAGTGAGATATACAAAGTAAAGTGATCAGTAAAATTTGTGCAAATATTATAAAAAGTGATTTTGTGAATTATTATTAATAAATTGGTTGAATTTATTTTTGTTTCTAAATAAATAAATTCGTTTGTGTTAAACTGAAGTGTTTTGTTTTATTTACAGTCCAGTGATACGAACCTTGATTGAAAAGGCGAAAACGTAACAGTTGGTGGCAGCGGAGGGCTTGTGAATAATAAAACAAAGAAAATGATTCTCTACGAATTAAATGATCCAGAATTAAAAAGGGAACTCGGGAAACGGAGTTTGGCTACTGATGGTAGTAAAGCAGCTTTACAAGCGCGACTACCTGACGCCATGGAGAATGAAGGATTAAACGCTGACCATCATGATTTTGGCGTGGAAATAACGGAAACGGTAACCATAGAGAAGATAAGAGATACAGAACCGTCGGCCGAAACAATACATTCATTTGTCGCAGTTAGTGGCGGCTGTGATCCAAATGAGGAGACAGATGGGTGTAATGAACAAGTAAAACCAACAAATGAAACACCAGATGGAACAACAAAATGAGGGACAGTTAGAGACTATAAACCAGTCAAACCAACAAATGAAACACCAGATGAAGACACAAGGAGAGGAAATTAAAGACCAAATTACAGATGGTCATAAGAAAATCGACAATAAACTTCTCGCATTATCTACTAACATACATGGCGAAGTGGAGAAGCTGCAAATGGAGATTCAACAGGTTGATGGAAAATTAGAAACGAAGGTTCAACAAGTTGTAGAGAAATTTCAACGTCTCAAGAAAGAGTTAACTGTAAAGATCTGATCTATGGGGTGTGCAACGGCAATAGAAGACAGTGCAATAATAAAAAGGAAAAAGATCGTGAATATCAGGGTCTTCAGTATTGGTAACGGGTTTTGGCAATCCAAAGTTATGTAGTTCAGATTATGTAATATCCTGCGACTTTTGAACGATTAATGGATCGCATGCCAAACGGATTACATTGGAAGATGTGCCTAATATATTTGGACGACATCATCATTATGGGCAAGGATTTCGATGAGCATCTAAGGAACTTGGCAGAGGTTTTGGCCAAAGTTCAGCCCAAAGTAGTGTTACCTATTCATAACGGAATTAATATATTTGGGTCATCTGGTGACGAGCAATGTAATTCACACCGACGAAGAAAAGATCCTAGCGGTAAGGAACTGGCCAACACCTAAAAATTTACACGAATTACGAAACTTTCTGAGATTGTGTACCAATTATAGAGGCTTCGTGCCAGGATTCATCAATTCGTGGAACTAAGGAGATGGTTATGCGTCGCGCCCTTCCTCGCATACCCTATACCCAACGTGAAATAAATTTTGGACATCGATGCAAGTAATGACGATATAGGAGGTGTGTTATCACAGGAAACTTATGGCCAAGAACGAGTTATTGTGTACTACTCCAAAACATTATCAAAATCGGAGCGTAATTATTGCGTGGCACTGCAAGCATTGTTGGCTATAGTGGAATGCGTTAAGCATTTCCATAAGTATCTTTATGGCCAAAAATCCCATTTACGGATAGATCACGGTGCTTTACGGTGGCTGTTGCAATTCAAGAATCCAGAGGGATAAGTAGCACGTTTATCGAACGTCTTCAAAGCTAATGCCGACGCATTATCAAGCCGACCATGTTCAGTAAAATGCAAACATTGTGGTCACGTTGAAGCAAAGGAAGGCATCGTCGACATTAGGCTTACGCAAGTACTGCCTGACGAGGAAAGAGCAATTAGATGACGCGAATTTTGTCGGTTATCATTGAATGGAAGGAAAAGGAACACCGGCCCACTTGGAGCAGAATCGCGGGCAAAAACTGTCATTGTCAAGGCTTATTGAACTCAATGGGATAGCCTCCGAATAGGGAATGGGTGTTTAAAACGAATGTGGGAAAGCACAGATGGCAAAGTGAAGCAGTTGTGGTGCGGCGGTGAAGGGACCCGCACGTAAAAGTCGTAGAGCAATGAAACAATAAAACGTCGGAGCACCATTCGAAAGAATTGCATTTGCTATGGATGTAGCGGGACCATTTCCCACCACCGAAAGCGGCACTAAATATCTGGTAGTGGTAATCGATTATTCAGCAAATGATCGGAGGTGTACTCCATACCCAATCAAGAAACAACAACAGTAGCTGATGCCGTGGTCAACAACTGGATTGGTGGATTTGGAGTGCTGATGGAGATTTATGGTGGAAAGATTCATTGGCACATTGGAGGAATATCTGGCAAAGGTCGTGGGGAAAAACCAACGCAACGTAACACAACCGGAATGATACCAGCTGAAAACATGGATGTCAAGTGGGGGCAATTGGTATGGCTTCACAACCCGCAACGAAAGAGTGGATTATCACCGAATCTACAACCAGCATTAGAAGAACATTGCACTGTCATCACCAGGATGAATGATGTGGTTTATCAGATTCAGAAAGGATATCGAGGTAAATCGAAGGTGGTGCATTTGGCGGGGCTGGTCATCTACAGAGGAAGTTATTTGGGTTCTGTTCGGGGCGAACAGGGTAAGGTGAGGAGTAGTGTTACGGTGACACCTAGCGTATAATAGAATAAGTTAAATTAATAGTGCAAAGTTATACTGTTTTGAAATGGAATGTTCCACGATAAAACTGTTCTAAATGTTTCTAGACTATTCTTACTGGAAAAATCATAAAATTTCTAGAAGTTTCGGTTGGAGTATATAAAAAGCGAACGAGATCGATTTAGAAACTTGTGTATGTATTATAAAATGTGATTTTGTTATAATAAATTGTGTTGAATTTATTTTTGGTGCTAAATAAATAAATTCGTTTGTGTTAAACTGAAATATTTTGTTTTATTCTCATTCCAGTGATATGAACCTTGATGGATAAGGCGAAAACATAACAATATCAAGATAGGGTTTAACATTTAACAACAATTTTGTGTAAAATTTAAAATTCAAAATTTTGGTTTTTCCTAAAGTAGTATCCCCTCCCCTTCGTCATCATCAAAGCATTAATTTAACAATTTGCAAACAATTTTGTGTATTAAATACCGAAAAAGCCAAAAATAATCACAATTTAGAATAAGGAAAAATCAGGTACAGTCGTCTGTCAATGAATAGTAGGAACTAGTCAGTAATTTAGAAAAGTAAATGATTTAGTCGAAAAAAAAGCAAGAATCGCAAACAGCGTAATACCCTAGCTAGACACACTGTGATTTAATAAAACCGATTTATTGAATTTTTCGAGATTAGTTGCAGTGTGTCAACTTCGATTTAGCTAATCCGTTTGTTTTTCTATATAATACTTAAACTAGTTTAGCTAAATCGGATTTATTAAACCACAGTCCGTCTAAGGTATAAGAATGTATTAAAACTACAGATCAGAAGTACGGGATTTAATGTGACGGAATGAAAGTTTTAACAATTGATTTTTATACCACGCAGGAATTTTACCACCCACATTGTCGATTTCAAGTCTTTCTTGATACACAATAGTATAATTAAAGGTTTAAGGTATTGCCATAGATTCAATTTCGTCATTGTTAAATTAATTCCTTATCAGCTAATAATTAAATAGTGATTAATTAATGTGGTAATTTATTATTACGCTTATTTGATCCACTGTAAATCGCAAAACGAAAAAAACAACAACAACAATACTTGCACATTAATTATTTTGAATTCAATCAATTGTTAAAAAAATCGCCAAAAATCAAATGCAAACCGTCACTGAATCAGAATCGAATTATTACTCGCTCAATTTAGTTATAAATTCAATTAATTACTTCGATTAATCATTTTAATTAATATTTCATAATTATTATTTACATTTTATACAGACAGTAAAAATTTTAATTAAATTTATCGATTTTAATTTTATTGTTTTTGAAAATTAAAAACTTTAGTTTATATTCAATATTCAATGGTGTGATATGTTAAAAAATAAAAAAATAAAAAGTTTATAACAAATAATTTTTTAGTTTTTAAAACTTTTTTTATTGTCGTGAAAATAATTTTGAGTGAAATTTGTTTTTTATTTTTTTTGTTGTTAAAATGAAATTTATTTTAATTGGAATTACAGTTTTGCTAGTAAGTGTATTTTGTATATTTTAAATAAAATACAGAATAATAATAAAATTTAAAACATTTCAATTCAATTGTGTGAAAGTTTTTTTATTTTTTATTTGTTTTGTTTTATTTTTAAATAATAATTTTTATCGTTATTGTATATTTAAAAATCGACAACAAAAAAAAAAACAGAACGTTTTATTTTAGTGCAGTATTTTTTCTGATAACTGATAATAATTAATAATGATGATAATATTTAATTGTTGTCTGCTTTGGTATGAAATCAATGAAAATTAATTTCATATCCGTAATAAAAGAAAAATTATGTGAAAAGTTAATAATCATTGTGCTTAATGAAATATGCTTAATGATTTTTTGATGACTATATACTTAAAAAATTAGTGGGGCAACTCCCTTAAAATTACTTGCTTGACAGCTTACAAAGGGGTACTTTAAGGATGTTTGTATTCACCGTATTATTAGCTCTCGGCGGTCGCACTGTAATTTCGATGCTTCCGCGGTCGCACTGAGTCGAAAACGTTCGTGCTAAATCGCTTTGAAAAATCTAAAAAAAATTATGAACACTCTTGAACTCTTCTAGAAATTATTTAAGTACAAATTATATTTTTTACAATAAATCGGTATTTGAGCGAAAACGCTAGGAAAACGTGTCTTGACCTAAATTTCAAGAATTAAAAAATGCATACTAAAAAGTAAATGGAAAAAACCTTGGATTCTAATAATGGACACCCTAATATTCAAGAAAAACCGGGGTTTGACTATTTCTGCCAAAAAATGTATAATTTCAATGAGAAGGAAATCGAGGATTTTTATGAAAAATACACCAAAGATCATTTCCACTGCAAAAATGTTATTACAAAAAATAAAAAACATCTTTTTGACATTTTGTATATAAATTAGAACAAAGTATAGAAAGTGAAAATGCTCAAATATCAATAGGAGTTAATAGTGTGTACACACATGTACACATTGAGTGGTGCGAGTGATAAACAACTAAATTTAAATTTTTACTTTTCCCACTATAACGAAGTTATATTGGGTAAGTATTGTAATCGCGAAAAAATTTTTGTTCCAGATTTTCACATTTCTCGATGAATCAGGTTACCAGGGGCCCTATTCTCGAAAACCACAACCATTTTCCACATGTGGATATCTGTCAAAATCTATGTAATTATTGACGTTTTCATGTATGGGGAATTTGTTTCACCTGCTTATACCCATTCGGAAATATTTCCTTAGTACCGAAAATGGTTGTGGAATTCGAGAATAGGGCCCAAGGGCTCTAAAGGTTAGGTTAGGTTAGGTTTGGGTGGCGGTCCACTAGGACCAGGCATAGACACAAAAAATGGTCCGTAGCCGTACCACAATAATTATTTCCTCCAACTCATTGGAACCATTTTGAGCTGTTAACAAAACGCTGGATACTCCTGACGTCCATCCTACAGAGGTCCGTCAGGTCTTTGAAGAGGGGGTGCCCCTAGAAACTTTAGTCTGTTTCGTGCCAGACTAGGGCAGGTGCAAAGAAGATGAAGTACTGTCTCTTCCTCCTCTTCGTCCTCGCAACTACGACAGTAGTCATGTGAGAAGACACGAAGTCTACTCGCATGCCTCACTATGAGACAGTGCCCCGTAATCACTCCAACAACCACACTGATCTGACTTCGCTGAAGTGAGATCAGCTGTTTGGATCTCGCCAAGTCCAACTTTGGTCAGACCTACCGAGTTATTACGCAAGAAGTGATACTTGACCATCTGTCATTCGTCAGCTTGCCAGCTTCTTCCTGAAGCATCAGTTTGCATACCGCAAGAGGCATTTCAATATCCTTTCTGCTTTCTGAGAAGTGGTCCATTGTACCACGTCGTGCCAGTTCATCGGCGTTTATATTCCCTGTACCTACAAAATGTCCTGGCACCCATAAAATGTGGATGTTGAACTGATCTGCCATCACGTTAAGAGTTGAGAGACAGTTCTGGACTACTTTCGACGTGAGTAGGTGTGATTGAAGCGCTTTAATGGCAGCCTGACTGTCCATATATGTGCGAATATCACAAACTAATATTACATTATACCTCAACCAGTCTACGATTTCCTTTATGGCAGTTACTTCAGCTTGAAAAATGCTACAGTAGCCGGGGAGTCAGAACGAGAGATTTAATAGAAGTTCCTCGCAGAACACTCCAGCCCCGACTTTCTCGTCCCGTTTTGAACCATCAGTGAAGAAGTTTATAACTCCTTGTTTTCAAAGCTGCACCCATCATCCAGTCCTCCCTGGATGGGATCCTAGTCCGGAACTTTGTGTCAAAAGATAGTGACGGGACAGTATAGTCGGTGGCCTTGGGAATTTGTTTGTTGCAGAAAATAGATGAGTGCCCTGTATTGTTGCAGGTCCACATTCAGATAGATTTCAACCGTATGGCAGTACAAGCTGCCAACTGTTTCCCCAAGATATGTAGAGGAGTAAAAAATAGCGGAGTCTCTAGTGTCTGAGTGAATGTGCTCCTCAGTGCACCACTGATCCACAGAGAGATTGTTCTCTGAACTTTTGTCAACAGCTTTTGGTTGACAGTTTTGTCCAGAGCAGCCCACCAGACTATTACCCCATATAAGAGTATGGGTTTGACTACTGTCAATGGCATTTTTTGCAAGAGTATAGCGCTACCGATGCTTTCTTTACCCTTTCCAGAATATTGGGTTTCCAATATAATTTGCTATCCAAAACGAGACCCAGAAACTTCGCTTCAACTGTAAAATGTAAGCTGAACCCATTTAAAGTGGGAGGATCGATGTGAAGAAGTTTATATTTCCTAGAGAAGAGAACCAATTCGGTTTTGTGTGGGTTCACATTAACCCACAGTCATTGGCCCATAATGAAAGAGTGCCCAGGGCATTCTGCATAAACTCACTAAAGGTGCCGGGATATTTACCACGGACCCCAATAGCAACATCAACCGCATAGGCAATCACCTTGAAGCCACCATCCTCCACTCTCAGCAACAGGTCATTTATGACCAAGTTTCAAAGTAGGGGGATAGTACGCCACCCTGCGGTGTACTTCTGCTTGCAAATCTTCTGACGGAGGATTCCCCAAAACTGGCATTTATGATCCTGCCTCTAAGCATCTGATCTATCCAGTCCTTGAGTGATTCATCCACTCCCAGATTTGAAAGTGCCCGAGTTTTAGCCCCTGGAAGCACATTGTTAAAGGCCCCTTCAATATCAAAGAAGGTTACCATTGCGAAGTCTATATTCGAAAGATTTTTCAATGAAAAATACAAGAGAATGAAGAGCAGTCTCTACAGATCTCCCCTTACAATAGGCATGTTGAGATTTGGACAGCTTTTCCGACACAATCGTGCCTCTAATATGAGCTTATATTTGTCTTTCCAGTGTTTCTAAAAAAAGAAGGAAGACAAGCTAGTCGGTCTAAGGTCTTTGGAATTGCAGTGTGAGCGTTTTCCCACCTTAGGTATGAAAACAACCTTCACTTCTGTCCATTTACTGGGAATGTGACATAGTTCTAGGCTGCCTTTGAAAATTACCTCTAACCAGGAAATTGTTAGATCCGTAGTTTGTTGAATATCCGCAGGGATAATACCATCGAGTCCAGGCGACTTATATGGTTTAAAACTGTTTATCACCCACAGGATATTTTTTCTGCTAATAATTTGGCCTATGGGGCTACTAGCCCTTTTACCTACTGATGTGCTAGGTACAGATTCGGAACAACCAGGAAAATGAGTCTCCATCAGAAGTTCCAGCGATTCCGCACTATTAGTGGTCCATTTCCCATCCGGCCGTTGAAGATAACTTGGGATGGAAGGGCCAGTTGCTAGTACTTTGCGTAGCCTAGACATCTCTGAAGACTCCTGAAATTTGCCACAGTAGAGACTCCAAGAGCTGTTCTTGGCACTTCTCAATTGATATTTGTAAATTTTGAGGACTATCATATAGATTTTGTTTTCCGTGCTGTTTTGAAGAGTCTTTTGAATTTTCGACGTAATTTTTGAATCTCCTTGGACCACCAGGGTGGCCGAGATTTACCCCTAGGCCTGCTAAGGGGACTAGAGCCCAGTAACACTTTATTAAAAGCGCTGGACAACTCGTCCACCAAGCCACCGAGCTCTTGCGCAGTTTTTGAAGGTTTTGGCACCGGAACTGGTAGTGAATTACCCAGAATAGTTCTAAAGGTATCCCAGTTGGTTTTCCTCCTGTTTCTGTATATTGGACTTTTTGGAGAAGTCAAGTCCATTTCAAAATGAAGATAACAATAATCAGAAAAAGACTGGTCCTCCGACACTCTCCAGTTTGCGCTTCTGAACCTCCAGGATTAGCTCACCTAAAATGATTGGTGGAGCATCCAGTTCATCATAAGCCAGGTAACCTGATACTAGCCAGAGGTTTCATTTATCGACCTCAATGCTGACCGCTGCTACATCTCCGTTACTGAAATTTAATAACAGACAGCAACTTATGTTATTTTTAATGAGAATGCACGACCGAACCTTACCTTCTTTTTTCGCCTGCATTAATCTATAATAGGCGGTCTTGAGCCAAAGTACCCGGTCTTCAGTGACCCAAGGTTCCTGGATCAAGACGACATCTGCCGCTTCTTACCCAATTTTTAAAATAAGAGCAGCTGATGCTGCCTTAGAGCGGTGAAGGTTGACTTGAAGAAATGTCAGTATCATCTCTACAGCCTCTTCTCCACCACAGTAACATCAGAGTCATCTCCTGATGAGAAGTCCTCTGAGAGCCTCTTTAAAGACTCCATCGACGTTGACATCTCCGTGTCCGTTGAGAGAGTTGCCGCTTGGCTGGCTACCTCCGGCCACGCAGATGAGCTATCGAGCACCGAGGTAGTTTCTGAAGATGACTTCGGAGCCTCCGGCTTGTCCGCGTCCTTCTTGTACACCTTGAGTGTGACTGCACTGAAACCATAGTTGATTAAACCGTTGGTTTTTTCCAGTGCAGTCAGTGACTCCCTGTTTTAGATGATAACAGCTGACTTATAGTTAGCCTTTGTCTCCTCGAGCTTTGCAACTTTCCAGTTGTGCGTTGGCAACTCCGGGTTGCCAACCTGCAACAACTGGAGTATCACCTTCGGATCACTAGGCTCTGAAGGGATATGAACCCTAGCTCTTGGTCTGCAGAGGATCTCCTCCCTACCAATCACAGCAAGGCTGGCTCCGGGCCATACCTCGCCAAGTCCTCCCAGTGCCTTCTTATAAAGCAACAGGAACCTCTGATCTGCACAGGCAGTCAGTTTCACCTGATTCCTGTGCCAGCGTGCGTCCCGACAAGTTGGAGCAGGTCCTGGATTTTCCGTCAGGACTTTCAGGTAGGTGGTGGCTAAGGCCCCTTCCACCTTCCCCCCATTGGCGGGCGTGATACTGCCATCCTCTTGGGATTTGCCAATAACTGCCACAACCAGCTGATCCTTGAGGACCTCGTTAAAAGACCTCATAGCGGAAGCATAGAGTTTTGTTCGCTTTGCGATCTTAGGACTTTCCTCCTGAGATCTATTTCTTTTAAGCTGTCAACCAGCTGAAGGGCCTTCCAACTTTTTCTCGGTGACTGTTTTTGCCCACGCAAGCGTGGATTTGTCCTTATCCGTTTTGTCTTCTGGCGAGATGTTATTTATCTTATCCAGGGCCCTCCAGGCCTTCCTCCTAGTATTATAGGTTTGTTTTGAGGAACCAGCTTCGTTCGTGCTTTGGTTCCGCTTTATATTTCTTTACTCAGATTTGGTGACCCGAGTAGAGGGACCAGCCTCGCTTGCGCTTATGTCCCGTTGTTTATTTGTAGACTTAGGGTCAGGCCTATAGACCCGAGTCTGGTTGTCCGCATTTTCCCGTTTTTTTAGAGGGCCGGATTTTTTTTGTTGTTTTTTGTTATTATGAAGATCCATAATTGTTCCCACGAGTAGCGGAGAAAGAAGTGTCCATCTGTGCATAGATCCGCAGTATACAGATAAGGCTACTTAATCCGGAGGGCGCCAAGTATCCGGATCCACCGTTAGCAACTGAGCTAGTTTTAAGGGCTCCAAAACATCGATTAGAAAAATGTCGTGTCCTGCCGTCCTTCCAGTCATACGTTTCGTTTATTTTTGTTTTGCCTCCCATTCTCACAAGTATTAATAGTTTGTTTGGCAGGTCTGGCCAAAGTGGGACTTGGAAAGATCCAAACAGCTGATCTCACTTCAGCGAAGTCAGATCAGTGTGGTTGTTGGAGTGATTACGGGGCACTGTCTCATACGGTGGCATGCGAGTAGACTTGGTGTCTTCTCACATGACTACTGTCGTAGTTGCGAGGACGAAGAGGAGGAAGAGGCAGTACTTCATCTTCTTTGCACCTGCCCTCGTCTAGCACGAAACAGACTAAAGTTTCTAGGGGCACCCCTCTTCAAGTACCTGACGGACCTCTGTTGGATGGACGTCAGGAGTATCCAGCGCTTTGTTAAAAGATCAAATTGATTCGAATGAGTTGGATGAAACAATTATTAGTGGTATGGCTACGGACCATTTTTGTGTCTATGCCTGGTCCTAGTGGACCGCCACCCAAACCTAACCCCTAACCTAACAAGTTTTGCGCCTAAAATACAAGCAAACGCATTAAAACATGTAGTGACGTTGTTTTAGGTGATTGTACACATACGTATACGTACTATATTGTTATTGATTTTATTATAGAATCATGAGGCCAAGGAAGTATGCAGAGATAAAGCTACGACAAATCGTTTAAAATTCCAGATTTAGTGAATTTGAGGATTGCATCGACAACTACGAGCCTCATAAAAATTATTCATTGTGAAAAACCCTGATGATGAAGACACGATGGCGGTTGTAAATAAAGCTTTAATGACTCTTGGAAATGACAGTGGTTATAAATGAATTTACGATGAAGTTTACAATTGAATCTCCCAAAGGAGGTTGAAAATGTAACTTCGGTGGAAGCTGCAAATGAATTTTCGAAGGGGAGTGCAGATGAATCATTTGCCGAAGTATTAACATCACACGTACCGTCACAAAATACAATTTGGTCAACACCAGGTAGGGATTTTAAACCAAACAAATGTATGTATACATCAATATAGCCATACGATTGCCTCAAATATTAACAGAAACGATCCTCCGATAGAATTATTTCACAAACTATTTCGCCGGTAGCTTCTTCAAAACAGCACAACTAAATCAATCAACAAAGAATATTAAAGACAGATAAAGGGGAAATTGAAATAATATTTCGATGTATTCTTCCCATGCTATAATCGATTGCCAGGTTTTAGTGATTTTTGGGGCATGATAGATATCTATTTTACTACGTTTTTATTAACTTGCTTGCTTGTCTATCTGTCTGTCTGTTTGGGTCAAAATTTGAGGTCGAAATTTGAAGCACTTCTCATCTTTCGATTTCGCTGAAATTTTGTTCACTTGGTTGTTTCACCTGACAATCTCATATTTTCAAACATTCGAAACAAAAATCTAAGAAAATTTGTATGTGTTAGTGCCAAAAACTGTTAGTGAAATGGGTTAGTGAAAAATGTTTCGCGTTGCAGGAGGTGCAATATACATTCATTTCCCCACATGTAAATTCTGTAACGACTGATTTTTCAAAGTCATCCGTGGTCTCGAGTATATTATCGGTTCGCTGCGTACTACCGTTTAACCTAATATTTTGTCGACTTTTAACCTAATATTTTGTCGATGATTTTCTCATGTATGAGAAATCATTTTCTCTTGAATATGACGAAATTTAATGGACAAGAGAAAATATGATGAAGTTTTCAAAACATTACTGGCTGCTCTTGTAGAATTGTTTTCAGAGCATAATGCAGGAGTTATAATTGCACACTCAAAATCTTTAGGTCTCATGCATTATGATGGTAAATATTAATTTACTGATTCACATTCATGTGGATCTAAAGGCAAGCCTTTAATTCACAATAAAGGTCAAGACTGCATTATCGAATGTGATACCATTGAAGAACTTCATCGTATCTGTAGACGTGTGTTTAAACAAGATAATGAGCAATTTTCTATTCATTACATCAACGTAAATCTTAAAGGTGATTTCGTTCAGATGGATGAATATTTAAGGCACCATGCACCGGCACAGCAAGCTCCAATTGCATTTGCACCAGAGCCAAGTTCTTCAGTATTTACAGAACATCTCCATGTTCAGACATCTGTCATGGCTCCAATTGATGTTGTTCAACCAGATGTTGAAGATGAACTTGTTGAAAGTTCAAATGTCAATGAAATTGTTCGAAAGACAAGAGATAACGTTGTTAATGTTAGTCATGAAAAGAAGGCAGAAGAATTTTCATGGTTTATCTTTTCCCAAAAGGAGTCAA
This sequence comes from Tipula vernalis, assembly GCA_958295665.1. NCBI lineage: Eukaryota > Metazoa > Arthropoda > Insecta > Diptera > Tipulidae > Tipula > Tipula vernalis. The sequence goes on from OY282559.1 coordinate 126,384,591, forward strand.
TGGTTTGAATGAGCAACGCTATGTTAAAATTTTGCCATTGGATTACTTTCAATCGCGAATCTTGGGAAGAGATACACGATTTCACCGCAATGATTATCTTTTCTATGCGCTTGCAATGTTTGAGTATGATAGAGTGAAATCTACAATTTCTGCTTGTGTTAAGAAGGTCAGAGGACAAGAAGATGTTGTTGAAGATCTTCATATTTATATGAGAAATTTGAGAGGATTAGCAGATTATTGGCGGAGTGCAAACAGCGAATTAGTTGCACAGATTCGATGCCTTGTCCATATGGTCATTTGGATTGAGAATGCGCCATCATTTGAATCAGAACAAGGAATTAAATTAATTGATGAGGTCATTTCTTGTTATTTTCCATTAGAGGAAGAAAATCCAAATTTACATAAGTTTGTCAAAAAGAATCAAATTCTTAGACACACACATACTTGTCACAAGAACAATTCGAAATCATGTCGATTCGGATTTCTACGACAAGCAAACCAAAATCATCTCTCAAACATCTGATGAATTTATCAGAAACGCAGGTAGAATATGCGTTTTAAAGAGACGACCCCAAGACAAATATGTAAATAATTACAATCCTGCAATTCTTCAATTATGGGATGGTAATATGGATATTCAGCCATGTGGAACCTATGAATTTATCGCACACTACATAGCTAAGTATATTTTAAAGTCGGAACCTACTAATGTAAATGAGAGTGTTGCACAGGCCATTAGACAAATTCGCAGAGAAGAAACAGACGTTTCAAGAAAACTGTTTAAGGCATGCATGCGTATACTAAAAGAGAGACAAGTATCTGCATGTGAATGTGTATACCGGCTTTGTCATCTACCGTTCAGAGGAAGTTCACGCATATGTGTATTTTTAAATACAAGACACCCTGAACAACGTTTTCACGTTTTTCGTTTCGAAGGTAATCAGGCTACGGGAGTATTTCAATATTTTTGAAAGATATGAGAAGCGCCCTAAAGATCATCCTGTTTACAATTTCAAAGAAATGTGCCTTATTGAATTCGCAATGCTTTTTGAATCGTATTATGCAAAAAAGGCCGATGACAATGAGGAGAGTATAGATGCTGTGACAGAAGAACCAGGATTAGTGAGACGATTCATCACTCTCACTGATAATTCTAAAATGCTGATAAGAAATATTCCTGCTGGAGTGAGAGTTCCAAATTTTCAAATGTATACTGATCCAAACAATTATATCTACAGCCTCCTACTTCAATATATTCCATATTACTCTGAAGGTGAGCTTTTGCTGGGATTTGAAAACTCGTGCACAAGAAGCATTTCTTTCTCGTGAGGAAAGATTAAAAGAAACAAGCAGATATATGGAAACTTTCCGAGAAAGAGATAGACAACTTGACAATGCATTCAATCAGGCTCATGCATTCAATATTCTCGAACAACCTGAAGAATATGTTGATCCAAATCTAGAAGAGGAAGTTCCTGAACAGAATATATCTCGTGAACAATTGCAAACAATTTACAATAACATGAATGCAAAACAACAAGAACTTTTCCAACTAGTAAGACAATGCATTCAAGAGCAGTTGAACGGAAGTAGACAACGAATGAGATGGTTTGTGACTGGTGGAGCAGGAGTAGGCAAAACATTTACGTTTAATGCTCTTAAGAATTTGGTTAAAAACTGTTTTTTTGGAAAATCAGTGGTCAAAGTTGCTGCCTTAACTGGTGTTGCAGCTAGACTAGTAGGAGGTTTAACACTTCACAGTTTATTGAAAATGCCTGTTCAAAAAGATGGCTTTCTTACACCAAATATGCCCCAATTGACAGAAAATTACCTGAAGATTATGCGTCAACAGTGGAAGGATGTCGATTACCTTTTCATTGATGAGATAAGCATGGTTCCTTATGAAATGCTTTGCATGATTGACTCACGACTGAGACAATTGAAAAATAAAGAGAACGAAGTGTTTGGAGATATCAATATAATTGTTTTCGGTGACTTGATGCAATTGCCTCCCGTAAAAGGAGCACAAATTTTTGTTGGAAAATTAAATGGTCAGCATTTTGAGCTTCTCAATAAGTGCGTATTTTCAAAATTCGAGCACAGGATCGAATTATTAATGCAACAAGAAATGTTGATAATGTCAACATGGTTAATATCGTACCAGCAGATATAAATAAAACTGGAGGATTGACCAAAGATCTGGAAATATTTATTGGTGGCAAAGTGATGTTACGCTCAAACATCAATGTTGAAAAGATTCTTGTCAACGACGCCATTGGAAATATCACAGAGATTATCTGGCCGCATTTCCGCAGAGACCAAATGTATGATACTAACATTCCATCAGTTAGAATAGATTTTGGCAATGATAATATTCAACTTATCGAGCCGAAAGCTATACAATTTCCTGCTAAATATAATTATGGAACAATTGAGTGTAGACAATTACCAATAATTTTGTGTTGGGCATGTACAGTCCACAAAATGCAGGGATGTACCGTCGATCATGCAGTCGTTTACTTATGAAGATCACTTTTTCAAGACGGCCAAGCTTACGTCGCATTAAGCAGATTGAGATCATCTGCAAATTGAGGAATTGGACTGTAGCAAATTGTCAGGAAAGAAGGCTTGTAACGAAAGTGCAATCAGAGAAATGGAAAGAATGCGATAATATCGACCTCCATAAGACCCTTAACTTCTTTTTATTAACTTTAAGTGTTCGTTATTCATTGTCTGTTTGGAAATTAAGATTAAATGTTTATGATAAATTGTATAAATTTACTTGAATAAAGAGATGAAATTTATTTTAAAAAAAATTGTTTCAATTGATAACAAGATTTAAAATTCGTACAACTAAAAAGAGTAAAATAATATATATAAAAAAACTTTTTAAAATACCACGTTTTTCTAATGCACTAAAAAGAAGAAAATAATTTTTGCTGGGCATATAGAATTATCTGGGCATTTATACTTAAAACTAGCACCAATTTTCAACAACTAAAAACGTGGGGCGTATTTTAGAAAAGAAAATTGATATCATACGAGTATATGAAATTGCTAATAATTTTAAATAAAGTAAAAGTTCCGTAAATCAATTCTTTATAAAAAAATAAAAATAAGTTCTTGATGTACTTAATGTGAAAATTTAGGGCTTTGATACCAGCATCTTATATTTGTCAACTCTCGTCAAAATGTCTCGTATACCCTGCATATCTCGTACAAGATTGAATATCGAGACGACTGAAAAATATTTAGAAGCAAAGCTTAATAAAAAATTATAATTCCCTAATTTATTTTATCAAACACCCGAGTGGACACTGGATGAATTTGTTTAGTAAATGTCTAGTTGTAAGGAAGACTAATGACATGTAGACACAAAGCATGTCAATAGTCGTCCTTACAACTAGATATTTATTAGACAAATACGTCCAATTTCCACTTGGGACACATACACCTTAATCATAAATTAGGTACAGGAACGTTCTAAGCTAGCAAAATGTTCTAAAAATACCATAAGAAGTTAACCAAATCACATTTATCAATTTTCTTTTCTAAAATGCGCCCCATGTTTTTAGTTGTTGAAAATTGGTGCTAGTTTTAAGTATAAATGCACAGATAATTCTATATGCGCAGAAAAAAATTATTTTCTTCTTTTTAGTGCATTAGAAAAACGTGGTATTTTAAAAAGTTTTTTTTATATATATTTTAAATTTGAAACTAAATTTAGAAGCCCAGAAAAGCCATCAAACTGCAGTTAAACTAATTAATATAAGTGTTATAGTTAATTGCATAAAGGCAACTTTTAAAAAATGCGTTCAAGACAGTCAATTTCCCAGCAAAGATGGGTCTATGACCAAATTAAGGTTCGATTAAATTTGAAGCAATATATGCCCCTCAAGCCTGATGCAGGTATATGTATATGACTTTAATATCTATACAGGCAAGGAACAACAAGAGATGGAAGGTACTCTTGGAGGAAAAGCGGTACATTTGACTAGTACAGTATCGCAATCTGATGATATGTTTTGTTTTGACCAGTTCCTTATTTAATTTCACTTACTGGAATCTTTGAAGTATGCCATTTTGGGAACATGTAGAGCCAACAGGAAAATCTACCAAAATTTCAAAATAACTACATTCAAAGATTCCTCATCAGTGTACCATATAAAAATACGGCTCGTTCATATGGTATATATAGTATACCACCAAATATTTGCTGATTATTACAAATTATTTAGTAATTTGTCCTTTAAATAGCATCTGAAAGTCATTCAAAAGAAGGGCCTCAAGTACCTATCTGAACGTACAATTTTGCGCTCAAAAATAGTGATTTGTATTTGCAAAACTCGATTTGACCTTCAAATAACCTTGAAGATCAAATTTAAGGTCCTGTTGAAGGCTATTTTTGGACTTGGCTTCCTTGACAAGATATTCGGGTGCGTAATTTAAAATGGGACACGCTGTACAATATAATGTAGATCTAGGTGCTTTGCTTTACACATGTAAATTCACCACACTCCCCTCTCGTAAATCCTATAATTAAATTAAACAAAACATAAAAATATTATTATTTTCCGTGGAAAACATCCGGAAAATTTCCATTTATATAAGAAAATTGACTTCCAATGAATTTGGATACAAAAATACAAGATACACTCGCATAATTGAAAAATGATTATTTCTCTGTAATAATATGTAAATGAATTAAACAGGTACGTGTGCACTCATGTTTGTAAATAATTATGTAACGATAGCAACCGGAGATGAACATTTAAAACAAAAGCACAACTTCTTTTGCACACTCAAACAAAGCACAAAAACGGAAAAAATGTAACATTTTCAATATTTTCATTCATCATTCATTCGTAATTACAAAAACAACAATAAATATATATTTATACTTCAAAAGCTCATTATATTTCGCTTTTTTTTTCTTGTTGTTGTGCTAAATTTTAGTCAAAGGATGTAAAACTAATTAAAAAGTGTTTGCTGCTTTTTATATTTTATTTCAACCATAATTTCGTTTTTGCCTGTATGTAATGCATAATATGTTTATCTTATTAAATCTTCAAATAGTTTATATTTTATAAAATACAGAAACCCACACAAACACATAAAAGGGAATCAGAGCAAAATCAGGATTACTATGACAAAAAATTAAAAATGCTAAAACTTAATTTTTTATTTACAATTGAAGCAAAGCTTCTTCTTTTGTCAAACTTTGCAAAAAAACTAAATGCAACTTTTATTTTTTTATATTCCTTTGAATGAAAATCGATTTTTTTTGTTGTTGCTAATTTGTGGTTTGTTTCCTAGAAGTTATTAAGTAATTTGGTTAGTTTGGTAATTCAAACAAAATTAGTTTTGTAATTTAATTTGTAAAAGAAGAGGGGTGTGTGTTTGGAGATTAAACATAGTTCCCAAATGGAGATAGGGACTAGAGTTTGGTTTTAAGACCTATTTCATCCGGCATTTGACTGAAGGGATTTACTCGTAGCTTTACTCTTCCTGCATGTAACACCAAGTTTTAATTTTTGGCTCGCGTTTTTGCGATTTATGGTTATCGTGAATTGTAACCAGTGCCATTTCTAAAGTAAAACAATTTATTGACTCAACGATTTTATGATTCTAATGGCTTATTCACATGAATAAAACGAGTAAAAAATGAATACACACACATTATAAAAAAAAAATACTAGTCCGACTAATTCCGACTAATAAAGTGTTTACTCGCGCGAATTTTCCAATATCGCCGCGATTTAAACATTTTTTGCGATTTTTATTAGGAAATGTGTGTCTGCTAAAAAAAATTGTCAATGACATTATATTCGGAATTGTTTATTAAATATATTTTAAGTGCCTAGTATTTATAAAAATAGAATAGGCCATAAACTGATTTATGTTTGCCGTAAGTTACACAAAATACCATTTATTGCCTATTTTTGAAATTGATACTATTTAGCGGATCTGAAATTTACATTAAAATATTTGGTTCCTACATGTAAAACAGTTTATTGACTGAACGATTATATAATTCTATGCATACTAACTATATTTGTAGGATGTTTGATTGTGGTGAGTTGCTAAGTGCCATTTATTGTTTATATTTCAATTTGATACTATTTAGCGGGTCTGAAAGCGGTTTCCCTAAATTTATAGTAAAATATCCTCTTCCTGCATGTAAAATAATTTATGGGCTCTACGATTTTTTAATTCAAAGCTGTCCTAACTATATTTTTAGGATAGTTGCCTTAGACTTCAACGTCGACGTGCGAATATTTTTTTCTTTCGCTGAAAAACAAATCTAAAAATCACCATCAGCTCAAGGCCGTAAAAGAAAAACAAATAAAATAAACAGTGTAAAAGATAAGTATGAAATAGTACTGCGCGTGCATGCGCAATAAAACCATGCCCAAAAACATAAAATTTGGAAGGGGTGAGCCCTTTTCGGAAGATAAAATGGTTCAAATCGAGTTCAGTTAAGGAGGCTCTCAGTCATCTCAATTTAGAAAATAAGTCTTCCGCAAGGATGGCCATACAAAATAAGGATAGCACTGAAGAAAGTGAAAGCCAAGACACAAAAAAGGTCAAGAGCTAGGAAAAGGACATAAATTCAAGAATGGATGATGTTGATATCAGTGAAACAGTAAAACAAATGTTGGATAATGACTCGTTCAACTATGAGGATGAAGATGACCAAGAAGACATCTAAATTGAATTCAAGTGCCAGCACCAAAATACTCCAGCAGAGGAATTACGAAACAACATCGGTGGATGTTTTAATACTCTCCAAACTGACGCTCCAGCAAATACGGATACAGTGGGTAACCAAAACAAAATGCATAAACCACCGCCGATTATACTAAGATCTATCGATACTAGTAAAATCAACGAGCTGAAAGAAATTACAAACAAATATGAAGGTACCATGCTAAGAATTACCACCAGCAACTTGGCACAAATTAATGTGCCAATCTACACTAAAAATATCAACCATCATAAACTGGTTGTAGAAAATCTAAAAAATGAAGACTTTAGATTCTACATATACACACCAAAAAATCTCCGACCAAAAGTCATGATTGTACGCGAGGAATATACCAGGAAGCACCGTCAGAGGAAGTCAAAACGAAGGGAAGGAAGGGAATCAAAGTTCTGGAAGTATACCCGATGCTAAATCATATAAAACAAGATGACGGAGCAAAAAATCAAGTTAAACTACCGTGCTTTACCATCGCATTCGAAGCTGACACAAAAAACTCAGATATCCTGCTTGTTCAAGGATGTTCTGGCTATAAGATCAGCTGGGAGAAAAAGAGGAAACCAAAGGTGTCGCAGTACCGAAAGTGCGAGGCCTTAGGCCACGCAGCATCAACATGCAATAGGAAATACCAGTGCGTCAAGTGTTCTTCAAGCAGCCATCAGTCAGGAAACTGCCCCAGAGACAACAACAAAGCCATCCCAATAAAGTGCGCCAACTGTGGAGGGGACCATGTTGCGAGCTACTCGGAGTGTCCAGAATGGAGAAAATTTGTAGGTAATATTAACAAACCAACTAATGTAAATATCTTAAAAAATCGAAGAGTATTTAACTTAAACTACGTTAGGCAGGGGGTCTCTTACGCAGAACAAATAAAACCAAAGGCGCTTCATTATCTTCTAGAGCTACCGCAAGTTTCTAGAAGTGTAAATACGGACGGCAACAAGCAGGCCTGTGATCTAAATGACTTTTTCAATAAGTCCCACGATCTCTTTGGATTGGATTTTGTTTCTTTGACCAAAAATGTTTCAAATTTTCTCACCAAACTAAACTCTGTTCACAACACATAAGTCGATGTACCTACAATTTATCTGCCAGTTTCTGAAATGAAGCTACTCACACTCAACTGTAACAGCGTTTTTAGTTTGGCCCGTCGTTAAGAACTGACTTTACTTTTAAACAAACACAAGCCACAAGTTTTATGCCTAAATAAAACTCATTTAACTCATATACACTCGTTTCATGTCGAGGGTTATAGAATCTATAAGACCAACGCCAAAAATACGAAACCGGGGGGCACTGCCATTTTAATCAGGGGCCATATTAAACATTCTGGTCCAAAATGCTTCATTAAGGACAACTGGTGCCAGACACTCACTCTGTGATAGCCATGCCTAAAATGAAAACGATAGAATACTGTACAAGTATTGTGAGCTTGAGAATGTCCAAATAAGTTTGCCCTCTAGGGGCACCAGAGGCAGTTCGGTGATCGACCTGGCTATTACAAGATTAAGGCTGCAGAAATTAATCAGCGAACAGACAATAACCAAGGCAGTAGAAAAGTATGTTCCTTGCATCAGTAAGATGCCCATTGCAAGCAACTTCCGCCTTATATTATCCAGATGATAAAAGTCAGGAATTTCTATCGAAATATTCATCGAAGTATGTCTACCCTCTTCAGTTCTACACTAATAAATCGAACGACTAGGCACATACACGACGAGATCCGGAAACATTTTCAGAACGTACTACAAAATAAATTAAAGGACATCGAACCGGATCATTCGAACCTATTTAATTAAATCAGAACAGTGAAACCAGAAGGACCAGTAATAGATCCGCGAGTAATTACGGAAAAGATATCCGATTATTATGAGACCGTGTTCAGTGATCGAACTCATGTCGCAAATCTGACGTGTACACAATCCATTGCAGAATTTGCATTGCAGCAAAGGCTGCCGTACGATGCATGATGTTTTGCCAGTAATGCAGATGAGGTAACGGGGCTGATATCGAGGCTGTAAAATAGAAAAGCTCCAGACGATGATAGTGTCTCCCATCGATCCATTAAGAACCTACCTCTCTCAGGGGTAAATCAGCTCGTGCTGATCATAAACGCTATGTTTATCTGTGGCTACTTTCCTGATAGTTGGAAGACTGACAAGGTGATAGCTATACCAAAGGTGATAGCCTGCTGAGCGGCCTCAGCAAGATAGCAGAGCGCGTAATATCCCAAAGACTGTGTGACTCAGTGCACGATCTAATCCCTAATGAACAGTTTGGATTCGTACGTCATAAGAGCACAACTGATGCATTGATGCGATTTCTAAACTATGCCAAGAAGGCGAAGTGGCACAGTAAAATAATGTCTGCCATATTTATAGATACTAGGAAGGCATTTGACTCCGTATGGCATGAGGGGTTGATTAGCAAACTGATTGCTTCCGAGATTTCACCGGTTCTTATTTATTTATTTATATTGACTTATTAATATACATATTTTCTGGTACACCCTATTTTGAGCATATTCACAATAAAGTGTACACAAAAGTGGTGGATATTTGAAATAATTAAAAAATTGGCTTGTTGGTTCAGCAATTTTGGTTAACGCCAATTCCGGAACATCACCATTCACCCGAATCGCTTTTACAAGTTCAAAATCAGCAGAAAACATCATTCCCACGAAGAAGATTTTCTTAATCGGCTGCACAATTATCTCGTAAATGAAAAATTTTCGGCCACATCCTCGACAGTTCTCAAATTTAAATTCTTCCATTCGGTACTCATTATCAAATAATAATTTTAGTAACAATCAGCCCGTCTCCAGAAAAGCTGCATGCCTTTTACTTTTTTCCAAGGGTTGGTTCTATTCTTCATTTTATTCGGTTGAGCAGCACCGTTCATTGGATCGGTTGTAGCATTTTGCCATTTTAGTTTAAAAAAAAAAATTAAAATAATTTCAGAAAAATTATATCATTGTTGTTCTGATATTAATGATCACTACTGCTGGTATTCCTCAGGGATTGGTGCTAGGACCACGGCTCTATGTAATTTTTACGCCTGACATACCATTACCCACGACTCCGAAGACTGCTTAGGTTGCAAATTTTTGCAGATGATACTGAATTTTTTTTACACAAACCGCAGCGAATTCCAATGCACAAACAGGATACAAATTTACCTAAATTCTGTAGTAAATTACTACAAAAAATGGAATATACAAATCAACACTGACAAAACACAGCTTTCTATCCACATTCAAAATACAAATATAAATTAAAAGATGCGATCCCGGTGACAGTTGATGGCCAGGAGATTAATGCATTAAAATCGGGCAAATATTTGGGCATTACCTTGTCAGGTAATCTAAGTTTCTCCTCCCACATAAAACAATTTAGAAGGCTGACGTCTGCGGCCTTCAGTGTCCTGTTTCCAATCATGGGCAGTGCAAGTAGCTTGGACTACAAAAATAAATTGATGGTGCTCAAAGTACATGTAAGACCAATTATGACATATGCGGCACCGGCGTGGTACGATTTGACAAATAACTCGGAAAAGCTTGTTATCCAAGGAATCCAGAATAAAGGCCTAAGGTTGGTATTTGATAGCTGGCCGCGCCCCTCGGACTACAGGCAATGTACAGTCAAATGCCTCTACGAACTAGCAGGTATCGAAACGATAGCCGAGTTTACGGGTAGACTCCTGGATAATAATTTAGGTAGGCTGATATCGAGTTGGTTATTTAAATTTACATGTTGGTTTGCTAACATTACCAAATTGGTATTAGTCTTGTAAATTTGTAAATATTGTGATTTTAGTTTAGCCTGTAAGTCTGCAGTTATAAGAAGTATAAAAAAAACAACCAGGGCAACAAATGCTTACATAACTCTCAATTACATCATTTGATTTATATTATTATATTACTTTTAACATCACATCTCCAACATAAACTTACTATGGTTACTGTGGATTTAAAAATTTATGTATTACGGCTGCTATATATCATTACCAATAAAAACTTTTAAACTAATTAAAAAAAATTATCTATGCTGAAAGTTAGTTTTATTCTGAATTTATATAAAAATATTCTCTTCCTGCATGTGAAACAACTTATTGGCTCAACGTTTTTGTTAATTCTAAGTTGTCCTAACTATACATATTTGTAGAATTTATGATTGTCGTGAGTTGCAAGAAATGCCATTTATTGTCGATATTTGAATTTGATCCTAGTTAGCGGGTCTGAAACGAGGTTTTCCTCAATTTATATTAAAATTTTCTCTTCCTGCATGTAAAATAATTTATTGACTCAACGGTTTTTTAATTCAAAGCCGTCCTAACTATATTTATAGCATTTATGATTGTCGCAAATTATAACGAGTGATATTTACGGACTTTATTTTGTTTTGATACTGTTTAAACGATCTAGCTCCTGATTTTGGTATTTATCGCTACCTTTAATTGTAACCAATGGAATTTACGATGTATATTAGAAGTCGGTACTATTTATCGGATCTGAAATATAGTTTAATTCTAGATGTATATTAAAATATTCTCTTCCTGCATGTAAAATAATTTATGGACTCAATGATTTTTTAATTCAAAGCTGTCCTAACTATATTTTTAGTATTTATGATTGTCGCAAATTTAACCAATGTTGAAACTCATTTTTATTTCTTAATTTATATTAAAATTTTCTCTTCCTGCTTGTAAAACAACTTATTGGCTCAACGGTTTTGTTAATTCTAAGTTGTCCTAACTATATTTGTAGAATTTATGATTGTCGTGAGTTGCAACAAATTCCATTTATTGTCTATATTTGAATTTAATCCTAGTTAGCGGGTCTAAAACGTGGTTTTCCTTAATTTATATTAAAATTTTCTCTTCTTGCATGTAAAATAATTTATTGACTCAACGGTTTTTTAATTCAAAGCTGTCCTAACTATATTTATAGCATTTATGATTGTCGCAAATTATAACGAGTGACATTTACGGAATTTATTTTGTTTTGATACTGTTTAAACGATCTGAAAATCAGTTTTATCCTAAATTTATATTAAAATATTCTCTTCCTGCATGTAAAATATTTTATGGACTCAACGATTTTATAATTCAAAGCTGTTCTAACTATATTTTTAGTATTTATGATTGTCGCAAATTATAACCAATGCTGAAACTCAGTTTTATTTCTAAACTTATATTAAAATTTTCTCTTCCTGTTTGTAAAACAACTTATTCGCTCAACGGTTTTGTTAATTCCTAGTTGTCCTAACTATATTTGTAGAATTTATGATTATCGTGAGTTGTAACAAATACCATTTATTGCCTATATTTGAATTTGATCATAGTTAGCGGGTGTGAAACGTGGTTTTTCTAAATTTTTATTAAAATTTTCTCTTCCTGCATGTAAAATAAATTATTGACTTAACGGTTTTTTAATTCAAAACTGTCCTAACTATATTTTTAGTATTTATGATTGTCGCAAATTATAACCAATGCTGAAACTCAGTTTTATTTCCAAACTTATATTAAAATGTTCTCTTCCTGTTTGTAAAACAATTTATTGGCTCAACGGTTTTGTTAATTCTAAGTTGTCCCAACTATATTTGGAGAATTTATAATTGTCGTGAGTTGCAACAAATGCCATTTATTGTCTATATTTGAATTTGATTCTAGTTAGCGGGTCTGAAACGTGGTTTTCCTTAATTTATATTAAAATTTTCTCTTCTTGCATGTAAAATAATTTATTGACTCAACGGTTTTTTAATTCAAAGCTGTCATAACTATATTTATAGCATTAATGATTGTCGCAAATTGTAACGAGTGACATTTACGGACTTGTTTTTGTTTTGATACTGTTTAAACGATCTGAAAATCAGTTTTATCCTAAACTTATATTAAAATATTCTCTTCCTGCATGTAAAATATTTTATGGACTCAACGATTTTTTAATTCAAAGCTGTTTAACTATATTTTTAGTATTTATGACTGTCGCAAATTACAACCAATGCTGAAACTCAGTTTTATTTCTAAACTTATATTAAAATTTTCTCTTCCTGTTTGTAAAACAACTTATTGGCTCAACGGTTTTGTTAATTCCAAGTTGTCCTAACTATATTTGTAGAATTTATGATTATCGTGAGTTGTAACAAATACCATTTATTGTCTATATTTGAATTTGATCATAGTTAGCGGGTGTGAAACGTGGTTTTTCTAAATTTTTATTAAAATTTTCTCTTCCTGCATGTAAAATAAATTATTGACTTAACGGTTTTTTAATTCAAAGCTGTCCTAACTATATTTTTAGTATTTATGATTGTCGCAAATTATAACCAATGCTGAAACTCAGTTTTATTTCTAAACTTATATTAAAATTTTCTCTTCCTGCTTGTAAAACAACTTATTGGCTCAACGGTTTTGTTAATTCTAAGTTGTCCTAACTATATTTGTAGAATTTATAATTCTTGTGATTTGCAACAAATGCCATTTATTGTCTATATTTGAATTTGATTCTAGTTAGCGGGTCTGAAACGTGGTTTTCCTTAATTTATATTAAAATTTTCTCTTCTTGCATGTAAAATAATTTATTGGCTCAACAGTTTTTTAATTCAAAGCTATCCTAACTATATTTATAGCATTTATGATTGTCGCAAATGAAAACGAGTGACAAAACAACTTATTGGCTCAACGGTTATATTCAATTTATAGCATTTATGATTGTCGCAAATTATAACGAGTGACATTTACGGACTTTATTTTGTTTTGATACTGTTTAAACGATCTGAAAATCAGTTTTATCCTAAATTTATATTAAAATATTCTCTTCCTGCATGTAAAATAATTTATTGACTCTACAATTTTATAATTCAAAGCTGTAACTATATTTTAAGTATTTATGATTGTCGCAAATTATAACCAATGCTGAAAACTCAGTTTTATTTCCAAACTTATATTAAAATTTTCTCTTCCTGCTTGTAAAACAACTTATTGGCTTAACGGTTTTGTTAATTTTAAGTTGTCCTAACTATATTTATAGAATTTATGATTATCGTGAGTTGCAACAAATACCATTTTTTGTCTCTATTTGAATTTGATCCTAGTTAGCGGGTGTGAAACGTGGTTTTCCTAATTTTATTTTAACATTTTCTCTTCCTACATGTAAAATAATTTATTGGCTTAACGGTTTTTTAATTCAAAGCTGTCCTAACTATATTTATAGTATTTATGATTGTCGCAAATTATAACGAGTGACATTTACGGACTTTATTTTGATTTGATACTGTTTAAACGATCTAAAAATCAGTTTTATTCTAAATTTGTTTTAAAATATTCTCTTCCTGCTTAAAAAATAATTTATTGATTTAACGATATTTTGATTCTATGCTCTCCTAACTATATTTGTAGCATTTATGTTTTTTGTGAACTGCAACAAGTGCCATGTATTCTTTATTTTTAAATTTTATACTATTTAGAGGATCTGAAAGAGGGTTTTTCCTAAATTTATATTAAAATATTCTCTTCCTGCATGTAAGATAATTTTTTGAAAGCATGATTTTTGATTTCAGGCTTGCGGTATTGTGATATTTTTCGTGAATTGTATACGTAATGTTTCTGAAATTCTGTTTGATTCTAAATTTACATACTTTTTTCCTGCTTCTATCATCTAAAGAAAAACATTTTATGTATTTTAGAGTTGACATTTTCGTACCCTATTTTGTATTGGTTATTTTTAATGTTTAAAATCATTGTCAATTAATTTAAAAGGTCCAAAATTGGCGCTTGCTCGGTCCTATTATTAAATATATTTTGAGGCATACTATGTCACTACGGCTATGTTGACGGTCTAAGCAAGCAATCTCTAATTTAAAGAGTCAAAGCTATGGGGACACAATAAATTTTTGCAAATTATTGGCTTTGTTGTCTAGTTGAAGGTTGAACAGCTAGTTGCATCCCATTCACTTACTTGAGTCAAACCATTTCTCCGGTAAGTCCCTTGTTGGTGATATTCGTTGTATTTAGTTAAAATTACTTGTCACCAACAACTAAGAACTGTTAAAATTTCTAAAAACTAAAATTTGTAAAATACTACAATATTTAAACTTGAAAATTTGCTTGTTCAATCAATTTCTTATTTCTCTTTCTAGACAAGCGCCGCTCATCTAGATGCAACACCAACATTCCCTCGAGTACAGCGCCAACTAGAGCATTTGCAACAACAAATCACTAACACACCAGTAACTACACCAGAAACACATATAAGTGATTACCGTGGTAATAAACGAACAGATTCTCGAGCCGATAAACCAGAGCTACTAAACAATTCCACCGAAAAGTCACTAAAAGTTGAACCTGTCTCCATAAAGCTAACACCCTCATCAACTTTAAATATTCGACGTGACGCGTACGCAAATTTCCTTGGCAGTGCAATTCAAAATTTTCGTAAAGGATTCCAAAACGCGGTTGAACATGTCCAATCAAGATTACAACGACCTACTGTCTCATCACAACCATCAATGATTGCTCGTCTCACAGCAAACGCAACAATAAACAACGATCAAACAACCGAACTCACAGATTTCAATGTGGACGATGTGACCCAGGATACACAATTAGCCGACAACGAATTTAATGATGATGAAATGGCGACGAACGATGCTGACAATGAAGAAAACACACAAAATTTACAAATAATTCAAATAATTTCGAATATTTTCCAATTTTTACGTAGACCACCACATATGGGAGGCGACGGCAGCCTAAATGGTGGCAATGAAACTGATTTTAGATCGAATATTCGTAAATTGAAAATGTTACTGCTCGAACGGAAAATTAAAAAAATTACCGAATTTATTATTAATCCTCTGATCATTTCGATGAATAATTTGACCGGTTTACTAAATGGCAATGGGACAACCGAAATGATGGATGTGATTAATGAGAAATTAATAGAAGCGGATGAACAAGCAAATGATAATGAAGTTGAGTTTATGACATCGTCCGGATCATCGTTGCTGAATCGTGAACAGGCGCGAAATTTAGATAACTATGGTATTATGATAATGGAAGTATTCGGGTCGGTGATCGGATTAACGTGGGGTTTTATTAGCCAAATTAAAGGTTTCTTAATGCGGAGCTAATTGATTATAGTTTGTATCTAAATAAATAGTTTTATGTTATAGCACTAGTTCACTGTATATCTAGGTGGTATTTATGTCACGTAGTACCAATTTTTTTTTTTTTTTATGTTTAAAGACAATAATATATAAATTACATCGAAACGTGGTCAATTATTTGTATTTTTGGAAAATTTTTTGTATGCACATACTCGTATATGTACCTACTCATAAATAATAATTTCAAGGTGTTCACATTAATAAACATTTGAAGGTTTGATGCCTAAATTTCTATAGGCGAACAAAATATGTGTAATTATGCGATTTCATAATTCGACAAATATTTCGAATCAATAATTAGGATGGTCAATTTATTGTGTTCTAGTACAACCCACAAACAAATAATGCCCAAATACATTGTATCGAATTGTGTACGTAAATATATCGAAAAGATAATAGAGCTTTATATTATCATAATATGAGTTCATAAAAATAATTTTAATTAATTTGTTTTTTATGCAAGAGAAATGTGTTTTATTTTGTGGAACATGGTTAAATTTAATACAGGTAGGCTGCAAATTGCGTGGTATATATTTAATTTGATCTTTTCTAGCAAACGATTTTCGTCTGTCATTTTCACAGTGAAAGCCCCAATAAGGAAATTTTAAAGGTGGGTGGATTTAGCTGAAAATGACCAAAATTGGTAGGTAGTTAAAGTTCGATATAACTCTAATGATGGAAGCTTATTATTAATTCCCCCAAAGCGATTTTCAATAAAAATGAATTTTCTAGGAAATGTGTTTTGCGGATGTTACAACAAGCATTTATAGCAACGATTTGAAAAAACAAATCTGAAATATCAACTAAACTTTATATATGTAACTCCTTTCCGGTTCAATTTCGAATTATCACATGCGAGATCAAGAAGAGCTAACTAGCTTCGCTAGTCTTACATTTTTGTCCATGCTTTTTAGACGTAACTTTGATTACTCGATCTTTTGCCAGCGTTTAAAGGGGTTAGTATTTGCCACGGAAATTACAGGATTGCCTTCCGTTTTATGCTGCCCTATTTATTTCACTTAATTTGACGTGAGCAGAAAACTGCACCTCTTTGTCCCCATATGAACATTCCTGATTGAGTCACTAAAGGTAAATTATTCAACCATTCGGTGCATTGAAGAATTCAAGTCGGCTGTGTAGATTATCTAATTTGATGCAATATCGATTGCAATTTCTGATGCAGATAAAAATAACGGCATCTGTGTAGTCACTGAATCCTTGAAAGCACCCAACTTCGAATTTAGAGGCTTCAACTTTTTTTTTTTTTTAATTTAGAAATTTGAACATTTGGTTGTATTATTTTAAAAGTTTTGTAAGCTGATTTTACAAAAATTTATTCATTTTGAACTAATTGCAGTAATTTCAATTTTTAGGGATTTTAAAAATAATTTGAGCTCTGTCTGTCTAAGCTATATATTCTCCATTCAGTCGCAAAATGTTAAATTGCGCTGTCGCAAAATGGTTGACTTGCGACAGATAATATTGCGACAGTAAAAAAAGCATCCCCCATAGTTATCGCAAATTGATAATTCATCCACTTTAAGTGTTTTGAGTTTATTTTATGCTATAATAAGGGAGAGAGACAAAAACCAGAGAATCAAATACCGAGGATACAAAATCTCGAGGGTTTCAAAAAATGCCGACAGTACAAAATCCCGAGGATACATAATCCAGAGAATACAAAATTCCGTGGGTACAAAATACCGAGGATACAAAATCCCGAACGGCTACAAAAAAAAAAAAATTAATTTTATAGTGATTTTTAGATTTTTGTCGTCACTTGAGACATTTGTGGTACAGCGGCCAGTAGAAGCAATACGAGCGATACAACTCCTTTGATCTGTGTCTGCAAGGTTGACGAAGCATTAAATCCGCAATTCGCTCCAACAAATTCATCGATTCTCTACTAACCGAAAGAATTAAGCCAAGCACAAGACAACTGGGGGCATTTGCGGTAGAACTGTCAGTAGAAGCGATATGAGCGATACAATTCCTTTCATCTTCAATTTCTATTACCATAAATATTAAGAACTTTACGGAAAAACTCAACTTTTATAGGCACATTATAAATTGTAATTTTAGCTTGGGCTGCACTTTGATGATTGTGTTATTATTTTTCAGATAAGGTAGCCAACCCGATGTTTACAAACGAAAAATCGAACATCGAAAATAGTGATGGTTGTAAGTTGTAACATAAACCTCTCGGGATTTCCTCGGGATTACGGTATTTTGTAGCGTCAGGATTATGTCCCGCGGGATTTTGTCTCATGGGTATAGGTCACCAACCCTATAATAAACATAAACTATTTTAAAGAAAAATGATTGTAGTTAAGTTGAAACATAAAATCCTCATTAGTTAAAGAAAATGGATGCTAAAGAGGACCAAGACATTCACATTTTTTAGCAAAAAAAAATGATGTGGGATTAAAAATGGTAGAAACGAACAACTTTCCTTGTCTGTGAAACGTTAGTTTTAATACTTGGCGAGGTTATGTACTATGTTAAGAGGTTTATCCTCCGTTCAATCGCAATTGAATTGCGATAGCTGCAATTGCGACCTCAAATCGCATTCTGCTGAATATGATTTGCTAATGTCATCTTTCAGTTTATTTTGCGCTTAATCATTTGATTTTGAGTGTTGTTGATAAGTATATCAATTATAAATCTATGTGTTATAATTTAAAATAAAATCTACAAAACAGCCAAGGCGGTCAAATTTTTCAGAAAGTGATTTGAAGTTATTATTAAACATAGTAGAGAATCATCGAGAAGTACTCTCATTTCAGATCATCAGAATTTTTAAAATAAGTTATGAATAAACTAACACCACCACCAACCCGCTGTATTAAAGTGAATTTCTCTTGAAGAAACTTTACATTAACATCTAAGCTTAATATTATACAGATACACACAAACGTTATCGCGATAATATACGGTCACGGTTTTGAATTAAGCTTTAACGATCTGCAAATTATGGTGTCATAGATAAACCAATCTTTATTCGGTTTATATAAAAAATATTTAGAATTTTGCCTAACTTTATACAATTTCAAGATTAAAGATACAGTATTGATCTACTATCAATATTGTTAAATTATACTACTATACCATTAACACTTCCACTCTTTTTTGCATTTTATGGTTATCGTGTTTTTATAACTTGATTTTGACTATTGAGTTATGAATCATGATAATCCTTTTTCGCCAAGATCGTGTAATGACTGATTGAGAAAAATGGCAACCTAGTTTGTCTGTACCTAAGGTATAATACCGTTGACACATTGTGATTTAATAAATCGGATTTAGTAAATTTTTTCAGTTTAGCCGTAGTGTGTCAACGTAGTATGTTTTTTGTTTTCGTACAGTACCTGAACCAGTTTAGCTAAATTGGATTTATTAAGCCGCAGTGTTGCAGAGGTAACGCTACACATTCGCCATGCCTACATAAACAAACCATTAGATGAATAGTATTGTAACTATAAAATTGCTGATTAAAAAGTTTCACTTGCGGAAACTAAGAGACTCGCCATTGTGCAACGATCAGATTGTGCAATGAATAAAAGTTTTAATTATTTAAACATTACGTATTATGATTTTTTATTGTTTTTATAACTATGGTTTATTTAAAGTATATTATCGAGTTGAAATTAAATGAATTATTAAAATTAAATCTGAATATTTGCTGAATATTTTTTCTTAATATTTATTAAAATATTTTGTTTTATCTGTTTTAATTTTAACTATTGATTTTGAGAACTATAATTGATTAAAATATTTCTGTTCATCCGCCCTCTTGTTCTCTACAACACCGTCTTGCTCATCTTCATTGTCGGTATCTGCTCCAGAATTGTCACTATCATCTTCAAAATTATAAGGTTCATTTTGATTTTTGGCAATGTTATGAAATATGAAGCTGCATAATATAATTTTGATACATTTTTCTAAATTGTAGCACAGCATACCACAACTTTTGCTTATTGTTCTAAAGCGGCTTTTCAATATGGCAAAAGCTTGCTCGATTGTCTTCTTGGATTTTTTCAGGAAGTACTACTGTCGATGGCATCTATTTACCTGCAAGAAATCAAGATGATTTAATTTGTAGTTTTTGAGATTTCACTAAAAAGTTTTTCTAACAGAATTTCTTTGTGTTCTTAAAGAATCAATATTCAATGGTGTCTGTAATCCTTATCAAAATATCCTCTTTTTTCTTCAGAATTTTGATGAAAGTTTGTGGAACTGTCACTGAGTCCAGAAGACAACATCTGGACATCGGTTTTGGTCGCAAAATGAGGATTGATTGGAGAATTACCGGAAAGCAATAGTATTGGTAAGTTGTATCGAATGTGATACAAGTAAGAATGTGATGCAAGTACCATGATGCAAGTAAGAGAGATAAAATGACACGGCTAAGAGGAATAACATCGAGAGAATGTATTAGAATACCATGACTACACTTTATTATGTTCATATATACTCGCACACGTAACTCAGCAAGAATAACAAACTCCAACAAAACAAAAAAAAGAAAAAAAAAAATTAGGAAATGTGTCCAAAGAAGAATACATAAACTAAAAACCATTTATTTATGTTGTTTTTGTTGTTTTTTTTATTGACGATCACAAGAAATTTTTTTGGTTACGTACATATATTTTGTTTTGGATTTTTATTAACGAAGTCAAATGAATGCCATCGGTTACAACAACAAAATAGTGTTATTAGAAGAACGAGAAAAATGACTCAATGACGCAATGATTTCACCCGATTCGGTTATTTTTGATACTCACCATCATGAGAAAGTACACTAATACAAACAAATATTTAACGGCACACTATAGCAAAATGTATATTATACGCTGTGTACATATGTATACAACATTCTTATTTATTTATTTATTTATTTATTTTATTTACTAGTTACAAAACAATTTAGTTAGTACACCAATCCTACATTCTCAATACTCAATCCTCATTTTGTGACCAAAATAGATCTCCTGATCTCATAACTATACATTTGAGAAAGTATTCAGATTCTTGTGAGATTTATTATCCCCCATTACAATGGTCTATGGGGCGCCATAGTGGCAAGGAATGCCTTGCCACGCGTAAACCTCTACGTTCTCTACTAAATTCAAAATAAATACCTTACACACGCTGCCCCCTTCGCTGGTGAAGGTATAAAGTGATCACCTAATTTATAATATTTGGGTGTTCAATTTAATGCTACCGGATGGTGGTTTGGCGTCTATTGGAGGGGGAGACCAAAGTTGAGTAGATTAATCTACCAGCTCCGTAACCTTCCAGTAGGGTGCGCATCGCGTGAGCTGTTCTGGTCTTGTCATTAGGCAGCTGCGTGATGGGTACAATTGTGTAAGGGGTAACCTGTCCAAAATTCGCAAGTGTACGTGCTGCCTCCTCGTGGGAACCACTGGTAACTAAGGCCATTTGGCACATTTTTGGCCATTTGGCACATGCTAAAGTACGGCGCTAAAGGAGAAAACCTTGACAAAAAACCCTAATCTAAGGTGGAACAGCATATACCGAAAGATGAATGGCTGACAGGTTAATCAGTCCAAAATATGCGGACTCTGGATACCAGGCACCCTCCTGTTTTATTTAGCCTTCCTGTAGTAAAGCTGGGTGACCTACAGGCGATTTGCAATTCCCAGAAACTCGTAAGAGTAAAATCAAACGGAATATGGGGCAGGAGTAGGAATATACGGGAGTGGGACAACCCTCTCGAGGTCCTTGAGTTCCAATGCTACCGTCTTTTTAGCGGAACTAAATGCCGTAGTAAACATCTAGGAGGGAGAGCAATAAGCCCAGATAGTATGTATAACGTACCGGGAGGCAGTATTGTCAGGTTCATTAAGAACCTGAATATTGACTGGACGGGTAATTAAGCAGGGTCCAGCACAATAGATCTTTTAGGTCGCAGTGCGGAGTGGCCGATCACCCGCATGGCCCTCCAATAGTATTAATAATGCTACCGGATTACAAAAAAATGGCTGACGAAATACAAAAAAACAAATATACGCATTTATGTATTATTTTTTCTGACGAATAAGCCAGAAAGATTTCTGAAAGTAATTTCTGTAAAGTTACAGGTACACAATATTTACATTTTGTGAATAGGGGCATGAATAGCGTGAAAGTTGATGCTATCCCGCGTTTCATGACTTTCGAGCGAAGAAAATGATGTGTGATTGCGCAGAACTCGGTAATGGTTGCACATACCGGAAAACAGAATGTCAAAAAATGTAATGCACATTTCTCATATTTTGCACCAAGCACAAACATTTTTTGTGATTCATCTTGGATTTAATTCGCGGAAATGGTTCCATCGGATTCACTCGATGAAAACTATTTACCAATTTCTAATAGGTAAGTGCCTGTAAATAATCTCAAATGTTTGTATTTAAGGAAATACGCTTATTGTATAAATATAAATACAAAAAGTTCTCTCGTGCGACAGATACTTGTATAGAGATTTGTGTTGGTTTTGATAAAGCGCTAAAAGCTGTATATGTAGTGTGGCAGATAAATCAAATACTTACATAAAGCAAATATTTGAATCGTGTTTTTTCATGAAAATGGTATAAGTAAGAGATGCTAGGTGAAACCGACGATTGCCAACATCTACTTTTCACTGCTGTACTTGTATCCAACAGTTTATGCACAACATGAATCTGGAGGTATGATACCCCAAGAAAGTGGTTCAGAACATCCGCGACATTGAAGAGTCATTTGGAATGCATCAATCAATTGGCGGTTAGATGATTGATCAAGTTTCTCCCATATTTTGCCGAATCCAGATTGATTGACTAGCACAAAGACACCTAGACCTACTAACCAGATTAGTAAGCTGTAAAGTATGTAAATGTCATACTATGAGATTCTCTTATGACACCGCAATATCTAAAGAATGATATTATAAATATCAGCGCATCACAAAACACCTGGTTATAGAAATATTTACCAATTTGTTATGTATGCCGATTTGAATATTGAGTTTAGAGTTGAGTTGAAGGTTAAGTTAGGGCTCAATTTGCGGGTTGAGTTGAAGTTGAGTTGGAGTTGAGTTGGGGTTGGATTAAGATATAGTGAGCTGTTACCCAATGTTTTATATATGCTGGTTTTAGGATTGAATTGAAAGAGAGTTTTCGTTTGGGTTGAGGGTTGAGTTGGGGGCCCTTTGCTGATTGAATTGGGGTTGGATTAGTGTTTAGTGAGCAGTTGAACAATCTATATATGTGAATGTTTGTATGTATATACAGCGTATGTATATGATATTTAAGCAAATCCACACGCCTTGACCGAAGACTCAAGAAAGATCACTGTTAATATCTCAAACCTGATATTGAACCGTTCACATTTCAAATTGAACCTTTAGCAAATTATATGAATGGCCAATTAGGATGTAACTTATCTATTTCTTAACGGATTTTAGTCAAATTTGACATCCGAAAATCAATCAATTTGAATTGAGATTGTAAAATGATTTTTAGGGGTTCCGGTTAGTTAATCGTAAACAATTGATCGTATGTTACAATTGATCGTAGACAGAATTGATCGTGGAAACAATTGATCGTGGATACAATTGAACGTATGGACAATTGTTCATGGATCCATGGTCAATTCCACGTATTTATTTTTCGTAAAATATTTTGTTTTTTAATTATTTCGTTTTATTGATCAATTATAGAAGATGAGTCTTGTCCAATGAACTAATTAACCTGCTCCTTTACTCCCGCTCCTACAGAGTTGTAAATTCGAAGCCGTTCTCAGAGTTTGTATACGATCAATTGTTGAACGATAAATTGTTCACGATCAATTATTTACGGTCAATTGACAGTAAACCGATTTTTAGATGAAATTCTGGATTATTCCCAAGAATGAGAGAATTTGCCTATTTCTCAACCGAGTATAATGAAATTCGGCTTTTGTTTTCGAAATGGGATTTTAAAATGATTCTTCGATAAAGTTCTGTAATATGGCCAAGTATGACGGAACTTTGCAATTCCTTAACCGATTATAATAAAACAAGGCCAAACTTACCGCTCTGACAGCAAATACTCAGAAAACATAACCCAAAGTTTAAAGCGAAGGATTGGCAAGAAGAATTTCTAATGGAATTTAAATATTATTACGGAGATAATCTTGATCGTTCGCAATTGAAATAATATGTTTGGGCCGTCTTAAAGAAATTTCGACAGCTGCATGATTCACAGAAATCTAAATAGACAACATTATAGAATCAATTATTGATATATTTCTTACAACATCGTCTAAAAATAATTTTACATTTTCTTCTATTTGTTGGAAACGTCAAAATTCATCATAATTTGTTAATAGCTACGTTATATTCTTACTAACCATATTATACCACAATCGGTTAAGGATTAGCCAAGCTCCATCCTAATTGGCCATTCATATAATTTGTTAAGGGTTCAATTTAAATGTAAAAGGTTCAATTTGGAATGTGAAAGGTTCAATTTTAAATGTAAAAAGTTCAGTTTGAAGTGTAAAACCTGTATGGTTGTATAATAGTAGGATGGTATGTTGGTATTGATGGTACTGATCGTATGATAGTTAGATGGTATATATGATGTAAGGTTATGATGATATAGTGGTACGATGGATTGATATTATTGTATGATGGTGTATATATGAAAAACGTACGATCGTATGACGTGTGATGGTATGAGGTTATGATGTTATGACGATATAACGGTATGACGACATTATTATAGGGACGGTATGATGGTACTATGGTGTAGTGGTATGATGGTATGTTGGTATGATTATATGATTGTATGATGGTACGATTTTATGATGATATGTTATATATCATGTTGTGAAGATATATGTCATGGTGTGATGGTGGGATGGTTTGACGTCACTATTGTACAATGGTACGATAGTATGATTGTTTAATGGTATAGTGTCATGATGGTATGATGGTATAATGGAATAATGGTATGAAGGAATGATTGTTTAAGGTTGTGATGGTACGACGGTACATATGCCGGTATGATGGTGAGTAGGCTTTGCGTTGAAATTGAGTTAGATTTGTAAGAGAAGTTAGGTTAGGAATTGAATTGGAGTCGAGGTTACATTGAGTTGAGTTCATACACACATGCAGCTTTCGAATCGAGTTAATTTTGGGATTTGATTGGAAAATAAGTGTAGAGTTGAGCAGAGGGTTGAGATAGAATTAGGATTTAGTTAACTTGCATTGGAGTGTGAGTTGTTCGGTGGGGGACCTTTTTAAGGGTTGATTTGGAGTTAGGTTAAGGGTTGATTTGAAAGTTGATTAAGAATTGATTTGATGATTTAATTGATGGCGTTTGAATTAATCAAGATCTAAGTTCTGATCACCTCATGAGGTTTCAGCCCTTTATATTTTCTATTTTGTATGCCCAACCAAAAATCTTGCCAAAAATAGAATGGGTTTGGCCACAATTTCATTATTCTGCATATATCAATTTTCTTTAAATGCCAAAAAAAAATGTGACCATAAAAATAGGAATAATACGAAATACATTAAAAATTTTTATATTTATTTTATGTCGTAAGAAAGTTTGTAAGAAAGCGACCTTCATTGGGGAATATTTTTTATTGTATTATATTATGTAGATTGTTAGAAACTGTTTAAAACAACTAAGTTATTTTATTTTATACCAAAGTTTGTTTTTGCAATAAAATTTTAAAATTTGTTCAATTCCGCTTCCAATCATATAATTATATTGGGTTGATTCATAAGTAATTGCCGATTTTGGTTTTCAACTTTATTTTACTTTATTTAGTAAACTGTTTAAATGAATAAACATTTATTAAGTTCATTTTCCGTTTAATGCAGCAGTTGATTTTTACTAATCCATAGACTGTTTATGAATTTAGTAAACACTTTTAAAAAAAAACTTCATACTCTTACGAACCGATATTGTGTTATTATTAATTATTCTTGCTAAATGCTAGAGAACTTACTTGGCCCGGTGAACTCTAGCTTGAGCAGATAATAACGCTTATGGTGTAAAATTTTAACCTAGTCAAAAAAAAAAAAAAAAAAAATTCAAAAGCATCAGACACATTTGCTTGTGAATCCGTCCAATTTTCATTTGTTAATTTTGAATATTTAATAATAGTTTTGGCCAAAGATTTAAACTTTAAAGGTTTAGGAAAAGATAACCGACTCGGCAACAATACAACGGATGTCATGCAATAATCAGTTATATTAAGATTATGAACATTCGCAGGATAACTGAACTTAAAGTTTAACGAGCATCTAAAAAATAAATGATCTAGACATGTAGAGGAATTCTTTGTAACTCTATGTTTTAATGTTGATGTATTTATGATACAGTAGTGTACCCCAACATCATCCTTGTTTTTAAAAAAAAAAAAAAATTAACAATTCCATATTTAGCTTAACGTAATTAATAAATGTAATGTTTAAACTAATATCGAAAATTTAAAGACTTTATTTTAAATACATAAAATTCAAATTGCATGGAGACTTCATTACGTTAGTTTAATCCATTATAAAATCATTGAATCTCTTTGGTAATTTAATATTTCTTTTACGTCGAAATGGAGTGTTGTTGACGGATGTAGAAGGTAATGGTTGATCTTCTACGTTTTCTTGTTGTAGATCATTGGTAGTGGTTGATGGTTGTAAATCATCTTTTTTTTTGGCTCATAATCGGTGGTGTTTGTGGCGTTACTTACTTCAGTAGTATTTTGACTGCGGTGTATTGCTATGAAGTAATACTGGGCGATGAATTTAGACTTTCATGATTAGGTTTAATGTGAACTAGATCCCTTCTATCACTTGCACTATTAACATTAACTAGGTAAGATCTATCTGTTAATTTTTGTTGAATGGCACCACTCGACCATAATTTATTAACTTCCGGATTTATTTGAGCAAATACTGGCTGTCCAATTAATAAAGTTGGCAGTTGTCATGATTTAGAATCGTAATGCAATTTACTACGACTGCGATTACGTTGTATGTGTGTTCGACATTTTCAACAATTTTAGGTTTTAAGACTTACTGAGCATTGGTATCGTTGTCCTTGTAGCTCTGGAAAAGAGACGTTGCGATGGACTTGCCTGTATATTATTTGGTATGTTTCTCCAGTGTAATAGAACCCACCTTAATTCTTCTCCGCTTTTATATGATTTTTTAATCAACTTCTTTGCTATTTTAACTATACGGCTTCCGCATTTCCATTACTTTGCTGATGATGAGGTGCAGATGTTATTTGTGAACATCCGCATTTTGTACCGAATTTTCGAAATTCTTCACTTGCGAAGTTTGTACCGTTGTCGGTCAGTATACGCTGTGGAATACCGTGTCTTGCAAAGTTTTCACTGTAGTGATCAACTGTTACTAACAATATCAAATTCTTTCCATTGCTCGATATGGTAAATATATCCATTGATACAAATTGAAATGGTTAGTTCGGTATGTTGTGTGACAACATTGGTGGCTTATGTTGAGAATCTGCCTATTTGCACAAATTGCACATTGTTTAATCTTTTGCTTAATTTGTGTTGTCATTCTTGTTGCCTCGATTCCGTTATGTGTGAGATGAACTTTGTCTAACATTAATTTGCGAAGTGATTATGGAATTATTATACGATCTTCCATCAGCAGAAGTTCTTCGGTGGTTGACAGATCGTTTTTAAACTTGTGATATATTTTTATTTCGTCCGGTACAACCATTAATGATCCTTTTCAAGGTTTGTAGTATTGCATCCTTCATGGTTTCGTTACGGATATTTTCTATTCGTTCATCACTTATTTTCAAATTATCGATTGGGTTAATATTCTGAATAAGAAGACTATCCTCGTTTTCTTTAAATATAATTTGACAAACAATATACTTTCGCCTGTTGCGCGGTTTGTATTTAATGGTGCACCTGATCAAATATCTGCTAGTACATTATGTTTTCCTTCGATGAATTATATGTCTAACGAATAGCGCGGTAGAATCATGAACATCAGCTGCAATCTCTTCGGTGCTTTTAATAGTGGTTTGTTGAAGATATTGATCAGGGGCTTGTGATCTGTTTTTATAATGCATCGGGACCCCACTATCATTTGGTCGAATCTAGTCCATCCAAACTCTGTTACAGTATACTGAATGCATACGCGATAACGTTGTTTTCTTTAACATTCGTTAACTTTTAATTAATTTACGCTTAACTTGAACTTATAAGACCCTTGATAAGACCCCGTGTACATTTCTCTATTTTTACATTTTTATCATAACAATAATTTGTATATTGATTTTCACCAATTAAATATGAATTTGATCCTGTATCGATCATACAATCGACGTTTCTCCAATTATGTCCAAATTTTAGATGTAAACGCGCCGTAACCATGTTAATTGACGGTATGTCTGTGTTGTCGTCCTCTATTTTTGCGATTACTATATGATCACTGATCACTTTCGTTATCACTAGATACTTCATTTTGTATATTTATCTCATTCACACGATTTCGATTTTGACGTTTATTCAATTTTTTGCGGTATGCAGCTTCGAAGTGATCTTTTCCATTGCAAAACGAACATATTTGTCCCAGTGCAGAACAGATCCCTTTTCTAAATTCATTCATTCTTTCATTTATTGACTGGAACTTGTTTAACTGTTGTAGACGAATCCTCAAAAGTTTTCATCGATGAGATTCGACTTTGTTTCGCTTCTGATATTTTGCAGCACGGTCAGGAATCTCCATTAATTTCTGTTTCAAATGGTCATTGGAGATCCCAACAACTATTTTATCACGAAGAAGTTCATTTGAAATATCAATGTCCCGATAATCACAATATTTTAATAACTTTTGAAATCTAATTAGATAATGATCGAAAGTTTCATTTTGTAGTTGATTACACGAATTGAATAAATATCGGTCATAAATTAGATTCGATTTGAATAAAATGCAATTTTTAAGTTTTTAAAAGCTTCTGTGTCGAACATTTTGTCTTGGGCTGTCAATCCGAAATCCATATATTATTTCATTGCTCCAGTTCCAATTGCTGACAACATCAGACTAGCTCATTGAGTTTGCTAGTCTTCTCCCGATTTATCCATACATGTGGCAATGCAGTAATTATTCCACGTGGTCACGAAGACTTCGATATTTTCACAAACGTCCCCTGCGAAATCAAGTGGGCTTGGCCAAGGAATACTATGTGGATTATTTATCGATGTTGCAGTCGATTGAGTCGTATTTATTTTAAGATTTTTTAGCTCATTTGTTAGCTCTTTTATTGTCTCAGCTTTCGTATCCACCGTATCACCAAAGACAATAAGTATTCATATCACTAAAGACAATAAGATTTTTCGAACTGACACCTGCAAGAACTTTACTAAATTTCTCAACAAAGACAGAAGAGTTGGAAGCATGAAATCTATAAGTACAAACAACCAAAAATGGAACAGAAGCAAACTTGAAATTAA
This sequence comes from Tipula vernalis, assembly GCA_958295665.1. Taxonomy (NCBI): domain Eukaryota; kingdom Metazoa; phylum Arthropoda; class Insecta; order Diptera; family Tipulidae; genus Tipula; species Tipula vernalis. The sequence continues at coordinate 126,413,997 of OY282559.1, forward strand.
GCAGTAGAATGTCAGCTCTACTAGTATCATAATGGGAGACACTAGTATTCTGAATGCTATCATCAAAATATACAAGAACACCACCTGCTCTATAAGTAGAATTACACTTACCAAAAATACTAAAGCCCTGTATATTGTAGCTATCCAGTTCAAAATTTTCAATCCAAACCTCCGACAGTAAAATGGTTTGTGAAGTCTTGTCAAGTGAAGCAATATAGCAATATTGGCTAGAAATAAATTAAAATTACTACGATTACTTCTAATATTTTGTTTTATAATAAATGAGGAAGAATCATTTATAATATTGTTGTTCCCGGCGGGTTGGTTGGAGCAGCTGGAGTTCAAATCTTTACCCGATAAACTGTTGGAATTCGTAAAAAAGGGCGACCACGAGTACTATTTTGAAATTATCTGACCAGAGTTTCTACCGGGCCAGCACTTGGATTCATCAAGGTTTCAAAATTTGATTCCAAGATGGTTATTTTGAAAGATATGTAATCTGGTACAACTATCTGCTTACTTTTGGTATTGCACCTGAAAACTTAATTCTCTTTTATATGCGCAAATTGGGCATTTAAATATTGTATCAAATCATTCTCATTTACATCATAATGCAGTCTGGATACAAATACATTCCTCCGTCCTTTAACAGTTCGCAAAACATTACTATCACTACTACCTATTCGAAATATTACTTCATTTGGTTTCCGTCTGTCTGTGTATTCGCAAAAATCTTAAAGATTATACGGCCAATGGACATGAAACTTTCACACAATGTGTATCTCGGCAAGAAGAAGGTCGCGAGTCAACCGTATGTCATGAAATTTTTACCATGTATAAGTTGCATGTCCAGAACCAACATTGCGATATTTTTGAAGGGGTTGGACGCCGGAGTCTAAGAGATCCGGTACAACTTTATATAAATTAATTTTTTTTTTAAAATTATTTGACGGGAATGAGTTTAGGAAAGGGCTTTAAAAAATTAGTGATATGCTAGAATCCAAGGGGTTCGTCCCCTGGATCAATGGGACCCTCCTTATAAGTTTCAACACCATTCATCCAATCGGTTTCAAACTTTGGATAGAGATTTTATACCAATGAGCGGAGTTTCGTAATAGTTTTAAAGGGATCGGGCCGATGCGTCTGGTGCTCCCATACAATATTTTCCAAAACACGCAAAAATTGCATTGCAAATTAATCAGAGCTATCAAGAAATTGTATTTTATAATAATCTGATTGTTCGTTACTCCACTTCTATCTAAAATGTATGGAGTCCGTGTAAACGATAATGTATAGTACATATATGTAAAAATATTAACAAGGAGATACTGGATCAAACGATTTATCTCTATAATGATATAATAGACAGAAATTGGGAATGAAATCGCCTCAGTGAAGAGAAGCAATACTGTTGACCCTGAAATATTGTACGATTTAATTTTATTTTTTCTTCAAACAATTTAAATTCTAATTTAACAAAAAAAAAAAAAAAAACTTTGTGCAGAATAGCAAAATTGCCGAACCGTAGTGATAGTGATATTATTTTGGATGGACGTGAAAAACTAGTTCCAACCGCCATTCAACAAATATACAACAATCGGAAAATGAGGTTCGGAAAATGGGAATGCAAGGATCCTGATGAAAATGCAGTTTTGGAAGGATGGAGAGCCAGGATATAAGATTGATTTCAATACCGGTTCTGTGATCTTGGCGCAGTTTTTTTTTATTATTTTGTTTTCGACTACTTCTGAGTTTTAACACAACCTATTAAAAATGAGCTCTTGCTCAAAATAGTTTGTGTTAATAGCTAAAATTTAATAAATAAATAAATAAATAAAAAACGAATTGCGTTATCAATCAATTGAATCGATCTGTCGAAATATATTGATAGACCCAAAAAGATATTTATTAATTTAAAATTAATTAATCTCAATTTAAAATTAAATTTTTGGAATTTTTAACAGTTTTCTGATATTTAAAATGGTGAAGATCAAATAAATGAAATAAAAAAAATAATACTTTAAATTAAATATTTGACTAACTGGATTTTCTAATTATTCTAACAAATAAAAATTAAAATAAAAAAGTTAAAATATATAATTTCCATATAACTTCAGATACACGTCAATCGCTCAGAGTTAGAGCCGCGCGAGCAACTGAGACGGATGAAGAGCTCTTAAACTAAACGTGAACTACGTTTTTAAGTGCCAGTCGGCTACGCCATCAAACGTTAGAAGCCAACAAACAAGATGATCAACATGCAGCACGTCGGCAAGCTGATCAAATACAAGGATCACAAGCATGAGCCAACGAACAATATGAGCAACGTGCAGCATGTCGGCAAACTAGTCGAGTGAAAACTGCACAATCACGATCCAGAGAAACAGTTTCACTGCAGAGAATGCACGACATCGAGCATGTAGACCACCGGCCACAACATTGACAGCATTCTTTACATTAAACCAAGATGTTTTTGGCATAATATTCAGACAATTATATTGACCACCAACATGCGTGCCCAACTGCAAACCGACGAATCCGCTGCTCGATTCGCAAAGCAACTTTTAGATCTTGGAAACGGAAAAATGCTAATCGATGACACCACAAATTGCATTACCATTCCACAAGATTTTTGTAAATTTACACAGACAATTGACAAATTGATTAACAGCGTATTTCCAATTGCAATTACAATAATCACCAATGGCTAAGCGAACGAGCATTATTAGTGGCCAAAAATAATGATGTTAATACTATTAACACATTCATTCAAAATCAAATATCTGGCAATTCTACAATGTATAAGTGAATTGTTGGGGCAATTACCAATTGCAAAAAAACAATAAAACTTTCTGCTGAGCAATTAGAAATTGCGTATAATTCCCAAGTTTTCTTTAATAAAATATTTATTGGCTTTAGAAATAACTTTTTTTATATACTTCGTTCTAACAATTATCACGGAATGAATGAAAAATAAAAAATTATATTAGTAAAGGATGATGACTAAATTTTCGAATTCGAGGATTATGTTCGAACATATTAGCTTTTGTAAAATTAACACAGGTGTCGTGTTGATCATAATCTTCGTTATCGATTATCTCGTCTAAAATTCGAACTAAAATTAAACATAAGAATTCATCTACATTTGACATTTTGTTTACAAGTATTAAAGATTTTTGTTTACAAAGTTAAAGAATTAAAAATAAGTGATTTTACTTAAATGCATAATTAATTATGATTTTGTTTTTTAGATACAACAAATTAGATACCGGATTTATCAATTCAATATAAGCGAAGTAAGTTAAATTACAGGGAAATACTGAAGTAATGTAATTTTTTTTTCCTTTTAGATTGACGGGATCAAACATGAGTTGATTGCATCATGTATCAAAACAAAGTCGTCAATTATCCTGTCGAATTCCTGAATTGACCTGATTTACCAGGATTGCCACCACAAAAATTGATATGGAAAATTGGTGCACCCGTCATTATGCTTCGAAATGTCGATCCGCCACGTCTGTGCGATGGAACCAGGCTTGCAGTCAAAAAATTGATGAATAACATTATCGAAACAACAATATTGAATGGCAAATACAAAGAAAAACATGTCTTATTACCGCGACTACCAATGATACCGACCGATATGCCATTCGAATTCAAAAGATTGCAATTTCCAGTGCAACTCGCATTTGCATTAACCATTAATAAACACAAGGACAGTCGCTTCAAGTTTGTGGATTGAATCTATAAAATCCTTGCTTCTCACAAGGACAGCTATACGTGACCTGTTCACGCGTCGGAAAACCCGCCATCTTATTTATGTACGCACAAAATGGCAAACCCAAAAATTTTGTTTAACCACGAGCATTACAATAGTATAATTATGTCATTGAAATGTTCGTTCAATCAAAACAAAAAAAAAAAAAAAACACAACATCCAAAAAAAAAATATTTCGTTTCATTCAACTGCGATGCAGCGCACGCCGGGTATCAGCTAGTTACATTATACAATGGGCACTTTCAGGTTCGCCAACTGTTTTTTTTTTTTTTTTTTTTTTTCAAAAATCTTTATTAATATTTTTATGTAATTATGTACAGTATTGTTTTGACAAATTTTTTTTTTTCTACAGTAACCTTTAGGTTTTATATAGATTTGTGTTTATTGTAATAGTTTTATTTTGAGTGCATTGCGGCAACTTGGCAGTGAGGATTGTTTTCCCCCGAATATAATTTTTTTTTTTTTTTTTTTTTTTTTTTTTTTTTTTTTGCGTGTTATCTTAAAACTATTATTTACAATATTTACAACTTACAACTATCTTAATACTAACTACCCTAATCTTAGATTACAATGCTAAGCGCAATAATTTGTATAAACATGAACATGTCGAGCTGTTCAGTATTGGTGAGCGATGTTGTTTAGGAAGTCGCATGGCAAGGAAAGCAGTTTGTTTAGCCGATTGGACAACATTGTAGCCGAGAAGTTACCGATATAGTTTAATTGGGCCATGTCATGGAGGCAGACAGTCGAGGTTTGTCTGTAATCCGGCGGGTGTGGCCAGCTATCAAAAACATGACGTAGTGCTTTATTTTGTATGCGTTGTAGCGCGGTTTTCTGCGTTGATGTGATTAAGTCATACCAGGCTGGTGATGCATAGGTGATGATGGGCCTGATGTATAGCTTGTATACCAGTAACTTATTTTTGTAGTCCAGCACACTATTACGGTTAAATAACGGGTACAGGATTCTGAAGGCATTCGCTGATTGTTTGCTAATTGCTTTAATGTGGCTGTTGAAATTGAGGGTACTGGACAGATTGACGCCCAGATACTTTGCCTCCCTTGACACCGTGATGTTTTCGCCATTAATGGAGACGTCCACTGCTTTGTTGAATTTATTTTTATAATTTTGGTGGGGATAGAAATAGACCAGCTGGGTTTTTGTGGCATTGATCCTAACATTCCAGGTGTCGAAGTAGACCACCAGCGTATTAAGGTATGCTTGAATTCTGGAAGAGCATTGGTACTCACTGTAACTGCTGGAATATACTGTTGTGTCGTCGGCGTATGCTTGGAACTTGGTGTAAGGCTGCCTAGGGGCAGGTATGTCATACATAAAAAATATGTAAAGTAATGGTCCTAGCACCGATCCCTGGGGCACTCCTGCTGATATTTGTTTCGTTTCCGAGTTATGCCTATTATTCACGCAGACAAAGAACTCCCTTTCTCCTAGGTATGAGTTAAGTAGTGCGATGAGCGCTGGATTGGCTCCACATTTAATTAATTTGTATATGAGGCCCTTGTGCCATACCGAATCGAATGCTTTCTGGATGTCCAAGAATGCTACCGCCGTGATCTTGCGACGTGACTTGGCTCGTTTGAGGTCATTCAAGAGACGCATCATTGCGTCCGTTGTCGACCTATGGCAAACAAAGCCAAACTGCTCCACCGGGATCAAGTGCTGAACCGCCGACCAGAGCCTATGATAGATCACTCTTTCCACCAGTTTACTGAGTCCGCATAACAGACTTATGGGCCTCGTGTTTTCCGGGGTGCATGGTTTGCCGGTTTTGGGAATTGCTACCACCTTAGAGAGCTTCCAACTTTTGGGGAAATAGGCATAAACCAGAATAGCATTTGTGATTTGTACCAGCTGTACGATAGCCGAGATTGGTAGGTTTTTGATTGCCCCGTTAGAGATTCCATCTATCCCCGGCGATTTTTTATTCTTTAACTGTCGGACAATGCTTGACATCTCTGCGGCATTTGTCGCTTCAGGATATACCGTAAATGGCAATCTTTGATTTGTAATAAATCCGTCCGCCTGGTCTATTATTCCCTGATCCTCGGTACGTGCCCTCTCACTGAATATCGTTTGGTAGTAGTCTGCTACCTTATTGGCAATTATTGCAGGATCAATGACCGGGCCGTCAGGGCCGTCTAGCACCGTGTTTAGTTTTGTTGTTGGTCTCAGAGTTCTTATGTATTTAAATATATTTGACTTGTCTGGGTTTACGCTTCTGAGTTTCTCGTTTATTCTTTCTTGGCGAAACTGGCTGATTTTTTCGTGCACAAGCCTCGTAGTTCGATTTATTAGTTTCGTGGTGTATAATGCCGGCCAATATCGGTGTTTGTTTCTATAATAGTTCCTTAGTTTGATCAGTTGGACTATATGAGCAGGTAGCGGTCTGGTCCTATTCTCCATAAGAGGCACAAATTTATCCGTGGCTATTCCCATGATTGTTGTGAGTTTATGAACTCTTCGGTCGATTTCATCCGTTGAATCGATTGGCTGTTCGTTGAGCGGGGCAACTTTTTGATGAATATAATGCCTATAGCAAGGCCAGTCAGCGTTTTTGTAGTCCAGTATTCTTACACCGTCTGGACTTTGGAACAGGTCGAACCGATCCAAGGTGTGAAAGACTACTGGCATATGGTCAGAGCAGAACTCATTCAGCACCGTGACGTCTTCATCAATGTCTACTTCCTTTGCCAAGACCAGGTCAAGTACTGCATCCCCGCGTGTTCCCACGGGAGGAAAGTGAATGTTGATATTCCTAAATTGGCAGTATTCCGAGAGTGTCCGGCCGCTGCTGTTGATTGTCAAGCAACCCCATGAATGATGGTGAGCGTTAAAGTCGCCACAGACTACGACGCGTGGGTGAGTGCTAATCAAACTGTGTAGGTCTTCGGTTACAACCTTCCAAAAATAGGCAGAGACTAGTACGAAAGATTCGTCTCCTTCCCCCACAATTACAGTGGTAGCAACTAAACTGTCCCGTATATAGGCCCTCGGCGATGAATGTTTTATGTTGTCTCTGACTAGGATCGCCGTACCTCCGGATCTCTTAATTTTGGAATTTGTTCTGTGTATGATATAATTTTCGAAAAAAAGCGAGTGTCGGTCGTTTAGTCTGGTCTCGTTTAGGCACACTATGCTTGGTTTATGTTGATTGAGGAATACCGATAGCTCCTGGCGACCGGCATTACTGATTAGGCTATTGCAATTTAAGGTGACAATCTTCATTGCAGGAATTGTACTACGAAATTGAGGTACGCAGCCTTTTGGCTGGCTACGTCCTGGATATTATTTAGTTGTATTAAAAATTTGGATACGTGGCTTGTGAGCGAGGTAAAGCTCATGCCGAAGAGTTCATGTGACTTTGCAAAGAACTCTCCAAGAATACTACTCGCTCCAGATGGCTCCGAAAAATGTGGTACGTTAAGAGCTGAAGGCCCCTGGCTCGGTTTGGGTTTGAGAAAATCAGCATAAGAGACACCTTTTTTGACATAGTTAGATTCAAAAGTTTTGGGCTGAGCATTGTTTACATTGTTTGTATTTACTAGATTAGGTTTAGTTAGCTTACCAAGTCTTTTTTGCCTCTCTGGACATTCAAAGAAGCTGGCCACGTGTCCTCCGCCACAGTTGCCGCATTTCACTGGGACAGATTTATCTTCATTTCTTGGACAGGCACCTGGTAGGTGTGATCCGGCGCACTTCACACATTTGTATTGCATGCTGCACCCAGCAGCAACATGCCCGAATCCTTGGCATTTACGGCACTGTGCTATGGGGATTTTTCTTTTGTTTTCCCAACTGGTTTTGTAGCCGCAGCAACCGTTGGTCATATTTATGTCTGCATATTTGGTATCATGCGCAAAGGACACCGTAAAGCAGGGTAATTTAATTTGCTTCTCCGAGCCGTCGTTCTCCTTGATCATTTTGTTTATGGGGTACACGTTTTGCACCGCTAGCCCTTTTTTTCCTAATTCAGCTTTGATTTCATCTGTGTCTGTATCCTGATGGATACCCTTCATCAACATCACTTTTGGTCTTTGGTTTTTTTTGATGTATGTGAAGAAATTCATGTTTATTTTTTTGAGTTCCGCTACCAGTAGTTGGTGGTTTTCAAGATTGGTTGCGTAAATTATCGTGCTGCTAGAGTACACCTTGAGCAGGGTGCCGGTAAGTTTTCCTGTAATTTCTCTGATTAAGTTAATTTTTGACGAGTCGAACCCTTTTAAAATTATTGGGGGTGGTTTAGCGACTCTGGTTGCGGCTTTCCTTCCAGTGTCCATATTGACCTTATCAGCAGGTACGTCAAACTTTAATCTGTTAAATTGTCCGCCAATTCGACTGCTTGGGAAGACTACGTTATCCGTTTCCGAATCGGTGTATTCAAAGTCAGAGCTGTTGTCCAGCATCATTTTGACGGCATGTGAGACATCATTCTCTGGGGTATCGCTGTTCTTACGCACTCTCTTAGTCTTTTCGACGCTTGACGTTGAGGGGCTGCCCACTTCGTTGGACCGTTTTTTAATAGTGGCCTCGTATGATGCATTTGTTTGGCTATTTGACGGGTTGTTGGTTCCGTCTGGTGTATTATAGGTGGTAGATTCTACGGGTAAGGCCGGGTTATTGACACTGATTTGGTTTAGAATGTCACTTTTAAATATTTCCAATGATTTGCTAATATTTTTGCTTATAAGCTTAGTAATGAAGCTCAGGGTTTTCTCGTCCAAAGATGGCTGTCCACCAATTTTTTTTTCCGCATTTTATATTTAAATTTGCTGCCTCGCTGTGGTTACACCGCCACCAGCAGGTCCAAATTTTGTAAGCACAATTCTTTTAATGTTTTCTTCTTTTTTCTTTTATCTAGTTTAATTCCGGTAAAGAAATTTTCCCCTTTATGGCAGAAAATCTCTGTGTTTCGTCCCTCCGTATTAAATATTACGAAATTTAATTTAATTTAATTTATATTTTCTATTTTCATGAAGAAAAAACAGACGTTCGTCGACGTGAATGTCTAAGGCTCCTTTTTTGTTCGCCAACTGTTGCAACATGTTGAGTAAAATAAACAATGTTGTTGTTTTCTGAATGCAACCGATTTATCAAAAATTTGATGGCAATGTGATGGGATCGAATGTCATTTGTTCCATCAGTAAATTTTCAAAGACAACATGTTGTGAGACCTGAAAGCGCCCAGTGTCATAATTTACTCATGTTTGTTTAATTAGAAAAATATATACTTACCTAAATTTACAATTGTATTTTAATTTCCTTTTATTATGACTGAGAAATTTATACACAATCAAGTGACAAAGTCATGTAAACAAAACTATTTCAAATAATTTTCGTGAAACAAATGGGTGAAAAGTTGTATTCGCTCACTAAATACAACACATGCTCTAATTAACGATCGATAATTTTTTAACTCGTAAAAAATTATCGATAATAATTAAGCGCTAGTTGAATTACGGTTAACACCTTTACGCAATGCAATTTTTGATTTAGTGACAGGTGATTATATCACATATCACCTTTTATATTTCTAGCCCTGATTTTGCAAATTAGAAAATTCCTAAGAAAATTTTCTTCGTTCACCGTATAATACAATCTAATTTGTAGAAAGGAGTAATTTTTCCTATAAATGATTTGTATCAGCAAGTTGTGCATTTGTCAGATATTTTATCGTAAATGTATGTTGATTTGGTCTGATTAATTGAAAATTTCGTCCAGTTTATTTTCCCAAATAATAAGTTATATAAGTTTTTAGGACTGTACAAATCGATAACACAATAGATTTGTAAATCTTATTTTATTTTTTATTTTGTATTTTTGGGGAAATTAATTATTTTCTATAGCCTTGTTTAAACATATTTTATCGTTTATTTGTTTTGGATTCGTCCTGTTTTCGATGCATACACACACACAGGCACACATTTTTTGCGCTTTATATATAATATGGGGAGTATATAATATGTGTTTGTGTTTTGGGATCTGGATAATATAATCTCAGAAAGTCATTAATCTTTATTGGTTTATCTTTTTGTGATTTGTCTTTCTCTATTGTGTTTATGTATGGTATCGATTCCTTGATTTTACGTTCCGCTTTCGTTTCGTTTTGCTGTTCGCCTTTGTGAATTTATCTTAGAGACAAATGATGAAAACAATAAGTTTTGTTTTAAGATATAGATCCACCCGAAAATTGTATATGGATCTTATTTTATACAGTATACGACATTAATTATTTTGTAATAAAGTATCTAGATGATGAAAATTTGATGGGTGTTGATCTGAACCGACAAAATTTTCAAATATATTTGGATCCTAAATACATACCGCGCATCTACAATAATTTGAACTGATTGAACACAAGACTACAAAAAATAAATTCATGTTTTTCTACAACATTTTAACGAATCACAAAAAAGCTTTAGGCTCGTTATGCTTATATAATTTCAAACAACTTTGGTACGTATGTATTCCCATTGACTAATTAGTTCGGTACGTGTATCCCCATGTTCAATGTAATTTTTTTTTGACTGCCTTTGTTGTTTCATTATGTCGATACTAAATTTAAATATTTAATTAGTTCAAAAAAAAAAAAAAAACATAAACATTTTTGCATAAAATAACAAAAAATTTACAAAAGGATTTTCGTAGTAAAAAAGGCTTGTCCATGTATGTATGTACATTTGTGTATATTGAAACGCTAGATACGTGATTGTTTCGTACATTCGTACATCAAAAATTTAAAATTTTGGTCGAATTGTGTGCAGATTTTTGGTGGAATACGCTTAGTGAACAAAATAAAGCGTTAAATGTTTCCCTCTTTGTGTACCGAATTCCAGATCAACTTCATGTACACATACCATTTTAGATTTAATTTAAATCTTGGACTGTCTTTATTTGAGGGTACCAAAAGTCTTAAATACTAAATGCAAAGATCGTTTTTGTAGATGTCTGCGCTGGAGGCGTTACTGTAACATCTGCCAACACAATAAATAAGATGGTTTAAGATGGCTCACGTCACATTCAGGCAATTTTGTACCAAATTGCCCAATTAAGAAATGTAAAGGAGTGAGAGAAAAGAAAGAATTTGAAATACTTTCAATCTCAGTGAGGAGACTGAATTTTTCCTCCATGGTAAGTATCGAATTACGAATAACTCGTCGCAAATGAAATTTGCCAGATTTAATAGCTTATCCCGAAATACCACCAAAATGAGGAGCGGTAGGAGGTATAAGTGGCAATCAATTGCTTTTCTGAGACTGATCAATACAATTCTCGAAATTTTTTTTAAAGCTGGTGGTTTGCCTTGGTTTTTTGTCGGTATATATTTCTAGGCGGCATCCACGACGAGCACCGAAGTGTTTTAAAGCGACACAAAATGCATCACTGCTGAGATCGGTCACAACTGAAAGTCAAATAAATAAATTTATATATATGCTTTTTATGTTTTCTGTCCTCGTCCCTAGGTGAAATGGATCAGCAATGTCCCGGCGCAATTTAATGGTCACTGTTTCTCTTGCTGTTATAACCAGAGAAATTAATTTTTTGTTGTGTTGAAAACTTACTGTCTGCTTACCGTGGTCGGGGCTAATCGAAAGTAGTTGTTTTGATAGCTGTATTCTTACTATGTTTTTATTTAATAATTTTACGGTTTATATACAAAATTATTACATTGTTTACAATAAGGAATATAAAAATATAAAGGGCTGGAACCTTACGAGGTGATCAGAACTTCGGTCTGTATTACGTGCGTTCGTGAGATTATGGGCCTGTTTTTTTTTGATGTCGGAGAAATCGGAGAAATAAGTTAACTGTCAAAATTCAGATATGCGTTTTTTTCTAATATCCGAGAAAAAAATTATTTCTCTGAATCGTTTTTTTTTACACTCGGATAATTATCGGATACGTTATTTTCTCTCTGAAAAAAAGTACAGATTTTTGTTTGACAGCAATCGTTTTGTTTTAAATTCAAACATGGCGAATACTGTTAATCACTCGGGTAAGCAATAAATCTTGTAATTTGGCTAAAGAATATTGTGATTTATGTAATACGATATATTTTTAGATGAAAGTCATTTTAAATGGTCCAACGATAACATATTGTTTTTATTATCTTGTATAAAGGACAATTATATAGCATTAGAAAACGACGTTAAAAAAAAAGTTTATATACAAATTCGAGACCATTTTGTAGATAAAGGCGTTAATGTGACATGGGAGCAAATAGAATCAAAATGGAAAGCGATGATTAAGCAGTACAAAAAAAAAAGACCACAACAATGGTACGGGCAGGAACAGGAAATACTGGCAGTATTTCGATGAAGTGGATGATATTTTAAAGAACAATCCCATCATCCACCCTCTATCAACTGTGTCGAACCTCAGCGGTACTCTTTGCGGCAACAGAGCAAACCATAGAAGCGGAAAGAGTAGTTAGAAGAGCATCGGAACAACAAAATTAAATTAATGGAGGGCCTATTATTATGGCCCTCCATTAATTTAATTTTGTGGAGTAAATTTGTAGACCATTATATAAAAAAAAATCCGGTAGCACCAAAAGATGATGTGATTTTTTAGAAAAACAATGTATTTTTTATTATTGTTAAATTTGAAATGAATTTTGTATAAAAAAAATGAAATATAAGACTGAATTTTTAAAATTTAAAATAAATAATTAATATTTATTTCAAAATTATTGTATTTTTATTTTAGTTCTGAAAATGTTAACATTAAAAAGGAGAATTTGTTATTTGGTCACACTTTGTTTGCGCTTGAGTTCCTCTAGTCCCTTGGTAAATTTTATCATCTTCATCATCATCATCATTAAAATCTGTCCTTATTTCGGTGTGGTTATCATTGTTTTCAATGGTTATCGCATCATTCACGCCTATGCATAAATTATGCAGGATGCAACAGGCCCCTATGTATATTGGAATCAGTTCGGTTTTCTTTGTTTCGATGTATTTCAACCGTCGAAATCTCCCTTTCAACATTCCAAATGCCCTTTCAATTACTACTCGGCATTTAGAATGGACAGTGTTATAAATGGTTTCAGCATCTGTTAAGTGGCTGTTATTTTTATATTGTTTTCAGTGGATAAGCAGAATATCCTAGAAAATGTTCTGATTCTGTTATACCACATTCTCCTATAAATATAGATAACACCTAATTTTTTTTTCATATAACGAATTTTATGTAACAAACCTGATTGAATACTGCCCTCAAGTTTTGAGCGCTCCAACACTCTAGTGTCATGAACGGAGCCAACTTCCTCAGTATAAAAGCTAATAAACTTCATGCGATGATCGCATATTGCTTGAAGCTTTAAAGAATGGAAACCCTTTCGATTTATATAAGAATTCGGGTGGTCATGTGGAGCTATTATCGGAATTTCAGTTCCGTCTTTCAGTTATACTTAAAACAAAATAATCTAAAAAACCTTTTAATAACCACAAAAGCGATGTTTTTCTAAATAATACAATTAAGTAGCAGCTTTCTCGTCATCCGTTGGCCATTTTGCTAATCCCTTTTCGATATTTAATGCCAAAAGTTTTTTAGAAATAGTGTTAATTATTTGCAGTGCCGTAGATTTTACACACCCGAATCGATTACTGATAGTTCTGTGAATGAGAGATGAAGATTAATAAAACATATGTAAGGTGGAATTACGAAATAAATACCTAAATGTTTCTCGATTGGCGAAAAACCATAATGCAATAAGAACTTGCTTCTCTATTGGCATCTCAAACCGTCCGGAATGCAGAATTCTAGTGTCCATGTCATGAAGGCCTTTGCATAATATATTAAATGTTTCGACATCTAATCTGAAATGCTCCTTAAACTGCTGGTTCGGATATGTGAGAACAATTTCTTCGGCAAAATTAAATATTTGTCTTAATTCAACACTGCAGTCATCTTCATCGCTAGAATCTTCTTATAGATTACGAAATGACGCACTAACCATATTTATAAAATGCTGCTCATTCATTCGACTATTTAATAAATGTAATTGAATTAAAAAGCTTTATTTTTGTATACGCGTGAGTTTTTAAAATCAACAAAAATATTTTATTTGACGTAATTCTCCGATAATAAAAATAAAACACAAAAAAAAAATTTCCTTTCTGACAGATATGTAAATATCAGAGAAAAAAATTATCGGATTTATCGGATATGTAATCTCTCTGTTGTCTCTGATCACTCCGACATAAAAAAAAACACCTCTATATCAAGTCAACTCAAACTAATTCCAGAATCAATCAATCCCTAACTAAACCCCTTATCTCTTACTCAATCTAAACTCAATCTCCTCAAACCTCAATCTTAATTTCATCATAATTGCTTGAGAAATAGGCAAGTCCCATCATACTTGGCCATATTCCAGAATTTCATCCAAAAATCCTTTTTGAATCCCATTTCCAATGCACAAGCCGAATTTCATCATAATCGGTTGAGAAATAAGCAAGTTCCATTATACTTGGCCAAATTCCAAAAATCATTTTAAAATCCCATTTCCAACGCACTTGTCAAATTTCATAATAATCGGTTGAGAAACAGGCAAATTCCATCATTCTTGGCCATATTCCAGATCTTCATCCAAAAATCATTTTAGAATCCCATTTCTATCGCGGAAGTCAAATTTGACTAAAATCAGTTAAGAAACAGATAATTTCTATCCTAATTGGCTATTCATTTAATTTGCTAAAGGTTTAATTTGAAATGTAAAAGGTTCATTTTGAGGTTTGAGATATTAACAGTGACCTTCTTAAGTCTTAAACAATATTTGTGTAAGGTTTGGTTCAAATCGGTCAAGTCATGTGGATTTGTTTAAATATCATACAAGTATACTCGACATATATACAAACACTCACTTTATTTTATAGATTGCTAAACTGCTCACTAAACACTGGACGAACACCATCTCAACCACAATTAAATCCGCAAACGACCTCCAACTTAACCCTCAACGCAACCGCAAACTCTATTTCAACTCAATCCTCAAATCAGCTTTGATTGATTGATTGATTGATATGAATGCACGGCCAAGCTTATGAAGCAAGAAATCCCGTGTTAGTGATGTGGTCATTAAACTGTCACACCAACTTTATAACACAGGTGAATGCTTTCCTTACTGAAGATACCTAAGCACCATTACAACAAGGAGAGCACAATCACCCGCGATATCACATAAATGTGACAGCATCATGTCCACCCCTGGCCGGGTCCCACCGTGCACTCTTTCACACATAACAAAACCGAAGGATAGGATAGGATAGTTAGAAGTGACAGAATCGGCCCGGTTACAGACACCTAGGTATAGCCGATAGTTAGTAAATTGTTAGTAATTATATAGTAAAATAGTTAGCACAGGACAACACAATTTCTAAACTACAGCTAATTTACTACTTCTTGATCCTGGAGGGTTGATTCAAGCTAAAATTTAATTCTGAAACTTAGGATTAATTTAATCCCTAAAATAATGATTAATTTTGGAACTATATTATATTCTGAAAATTGGATTATTTATTAACATATTAAGGAAGAGATCCCTTTAAATATTCTTTAAACTAAACTAATTAATAAACATTAATTAACAAAACACAACATAATAAAAAGATTAGCACAAGACAGCACAATCTAACTACATTATTAGATGATCATTTCTCTGGAATTCAGGGCCGGATACTCAGGACTCCCTAAATTTATAACATTATAAGATGATCATTTCTCTGGAATCCAGGGCCGGATACTCATAACTCCCTAAATCCTAAATCTAAAACAGGACTTAAAAATTATTAATGCTCTAATTATACCCCTGTCCGCCTTTAACTCAATCCTCAAATCAGCTTATATAAAAATTGGTCACCTGCTTACTATATCTTAACCCAACCTCAACTCAACCCGCAAATTGTTCCCTAACTTAACCTTCAACTCAACCAAAAACTCAATACCCAACTCAATATTCAAACCAGCATATATAAAAAAATTGGTAAATATTTCTATAACCAGGTATTTTGGGTCAATTCGTATGGCAGGTACCCGACCCTCTTTAGGCACAGGTTCCAAAAGCTTTTCAAATCTCGGCCTTGACCAAAGAAACAGATTGGCAAAAAACGATTCTAAATCGAACAAGCCGTTCTCGAGATACCATGGGTACAGACATACACAAACATCCAGACATCCAGTCAACCAGACATCCAGACAGACGGACGACATTGTTTTTTTTTTTTACTTTATAAGACTCAGGGACTTTCAAAACGGGGTTCTTTTTAGACCGAAGTAAATATAATTTAATGAGCTTACAAATGCTTAAATTGCTTTTTGCTTCCTGTGGAAACATATTACGAATATATGCGAGTCAAATGACCTACTTGCGCAGCATAATTTGTTTTTATTAAATTCATTATTGTACATTAAAAAAACTGTTAATACGGCTGAAGATACTCCAGCGCAGCATTGATCTTCGCTGCTTCTTTGAAATGTGGTTGGTGTTATGCCTTATGCTGGATCCCCTTCAGGTTTCCTCAGGTGGTACTCTCAACTTTCAACGTAAACCCTTCTTTGAGTGAAATTTTACCGTTCAATGGAATAGTTAACGTAGCCACGTCCCCTTTGCAAACTATAACGGCTGGTTGTGGATGTTGCGATGAGAACAACCAGTTATTGTCCCTAAATTTGATCCAGTTGGTGTGTGGCTTGTCTGCTTTTGTTTCGATGCTGCGCGATGATTTGTCTTCGCTGAGGTTAACAATTTAAGCTCACAAATAGGATTGTGGAAATAAGCAGTGTACGTCGGATGCTGTATATGCAGATATAGCTAGTATCAATGAGTTTGCAATGATGTAACTAATTCATTGATGGTTGTATGAAAGTGGCACTTGACGTTAGATAAGCTAAAGTTTAATCTTTGATGATGATATGATATTTTTGATTGAATGATATTTTTAGCTCTAAAATAGCGGTAGCCGGGCGATTCCACTAGCACAATTCCACTAGACACAATTCTACTGAACGCAATTCCACTGGCACAATTCCACTTGGCACAATTCGACTGGGGAACAATTTAACTTGCACAATTTAACTTGCATTATAACTTGTATAGTTACACTAATGAAACGCAAACACACACTTTAATATTTTATTGGTGTGATTGAAACATAATTACGAAGATAATAAAAACTGCAATGTGTGAAAAAGCTAATTGATAATAAATGAAGGGGATAGCTTTCAAAAAAATGGTGAAGATAGCAGTGGTAAAAAATATTTCTGTTGCTGTAGTTATTTCGATTCTAGGCTTATTCCACTGCATACAATTCGTGTTTTCGTTCAATTCATACTTAACATTCGTAGTTCTTTTTTTCTTCAGGTAGCTTTTAAATTAAACTTTTTTTATAACTAAACGAATTTAACTTGCACAATTTAACTTTTTGATAATCAAACGCATTTAGGATGGTAAATCGCGCGCGCGATTTACCATCCTAAATGCGTTTGATTATCAAAAAGTTAAATTGAGCAAGTTGAATTGTGCAAGTTGAATTGTGCCAAGTGGAATTGTGCCCAGCGGAATTGTGCCAAGTGGAATTGTCCCAGTGGAATTGTGTGCAGTGGAATTGTGTCTAGTGGAATTGTGCTAGTGGAATAGGCCTAGAATCAAAATAGGGTATTGTGTATTTAGACGTCCCTTGCAAGACACCAGCTGATATAGGGTTTATAATTTATCAGGGTCCTGCTAGGGTCAGAGTATCGAAAACCGCTTGAACTAAATTTTGTAGAACTTCCTTAAAGTTCAACATTGACATCAAGGCAAATATTGCTATTGTCGTGAATCTGTTGATGTCGTTAAGGTCGTTGAAATCCTCATTTACTTACTGGTTGAACGTCTTTTAATGCTGAACCATTTTAGCCTTTCTGAGGTCTGATATTTTATGAGGTTTAGCAAATACTCCTGATTCTCCTTGCTTTTTTCTATTTCCTGCTCATAATATTAGGCATCACGGTTGTCTAGTGTTTGCTATATTTCCTATCATATTGGCAGCTCCTCTTTTTCGCCTGTAATTTTTGCCGTGGTGTAGTATCTCATCTCTCTGATTGATAGCTGCTAACATGTTTTGCAGCTGGCTTGTTGTTACTGATCATGTGTGAATGATAGAGCCATTCAAACAAAGCTGAGTTAACTTTCTCATACGCAAACCTGATTCGACTTTAGCTCTTTGTGATAAGATGCCATGTTAAAATATTTTGATTATTTGTAAACTATACGTTTCCAGTTTATACAAAATAGAGTTTGGGCTGATGGACAAGGCTAGTCAGTTTCTGGCCAAATGCAACACATTGTTAGTAAACTCAATAAAAACCAAGGTAATAGTTTGATGTGTTTGTGTTTATACTGTGGGTTTCCCTTTTGATATTAGGAATGCTTTTCTTCGAGATCAGTCGCTTAAATTTGATGCCGTGGTTATCTTTAACTGTCACCACCCTAGTTAGCTTATCTGTACCCGGATGTAATTCGACAGTTCGCCCAGGTGGCCACTTAATTGGTGGCAGGTAGTTATCTTTAATCCAAACAATTTTATCTAATTTGACCTCTGGTTGCTTGCAATTCCATTTTACCCGTTGTTGAAAGCCTGATAGATAATCGGTCGACCATCGTTTCCAAAATTGTTGAACCATTCCTAGCAATAAGCTCCAACGCTGTCCTAGCGAGTAGTGAATCATCTATTAAGAAGTGCCCTGGAGTTAGTACTACGTCAGACAGATCTGGTGATATAGATATCATTGGCCTAGAATTGAGATGCTTAGTTCTTAGATGACTCTTAGTTTCATCGTTGAACTCGCTTCTTCGAAAACAGCATGGTGTGGTAAATAATAATCCTCAGCTTCCGCAATTATTGCCTCCGTTTCCTTCGTGTGGCCTAAGAGATCATAATCATACTTAAACTGTTGGTATTGTGACGTCAATTCTGAATTTTTAGCGAGACGTTTAACGACTTGCAGTGCTCGAACAGTAGCCGTTTTTTTGCATTATGTAAAGGATTAGATCCCAATTGCTCGATGTTGAATAGAATTGTTACTTTATACCTTCCATTTGTTTGGCGCAAATGCCCTTTATTGAAGAACTCCTCACATTCAGTTTCTTCATCTGTGAATTCCCTTTTATTATCCATACTTCTTCAAGCTCCCAGAATTTGTTTAGCTGCCATTCGATCTCTGCTGTCGTTATCATAGTATGAGTCATTATCATGTTTACGTTGGCAGTTTTCTTACCTGTGATGATCCATTCTAGCTCATTTGGAGCACCTTTCAGCAGATTCACCATAATTATGCTCGCCATAATTGTGTAGCTCTAGGTGCTTGGTTCAACCACTACATCGTGTAGGCTTCCGGTTATTTTCTTGAAGACCATAGCTTTGAATTTTAGCTTGAAGTTTGATGAAATTTCGGTCTAATGGTGAATTCTACAGTAGACTTCGCTGTTCCGCCTTCTGTTAGTCCCATGCAGGCAATGTTTGCTTGAATCGGAGTTAAATTGAGTTTATATGCCACTTTTTCGGTGATGAAAGTGGCTTGCGAGCCTGGATCAATCAGAATCCGAATTAAAGTTTCTCCAATGTCGGTAGTTATATTGACCATAGCAATTGCCAATAAGATAGTACCTTGTGTCTTTACTGGCTCCATGATATTTTTCACATTTCTTGAGGCAGTAATACTTTCTCCTTTAAAGTTGCTGTCTTTTCCAAAACTGGCAAGGCTTGAAATTCTTTGTAGCTTGTAATTTCATGGTCACCACTACATTGAGCACAATTTGGAGATGCATCAGTCATTACAACATGTGTTCCTCTTAGGGTTGTTTTGTGGTGGATCATTTTTCTTGTTAACCCTTTCTCTTGTGATTGTAGACAGAGACTGGAACATAGTTTCCAACAATTCAAAGAAACTTTCCAGTCATTGTAATTCTTTTAGATTTTTATCAAGGCACCCCATTATTTTGTCTGGATGCCTAAATTATTGAGTGCGTTTAGGCATTCTAGGGTGCTGGGGTGACTCGTGAAACTCCTGACTCATCTATAAACGGGCTGAACGCTTTCAGGTTCCTGGATATTTTGACCGTATCTCACTTCTGAATGTCTTCAATTTCTTCCTTAAAAATCTTTCTTCTTCTTCTTCTTCTTTCTTCTTTTTCTTCTTCTCTATCTTTTTTTATATTTTGGACCGTGCTTCAGAATGTTCTTCTCTGGTTAAGAATAAGGCGTTACTTCCAGTTAGCCTTTGCTTTCTTCAACCTGCAATAAATCTTACAAAATATGCTTTTATTCGTTGAACCTTGTGTAAAGAAGAGCATTTCAAAATTAAGCTTTCTAAAATATCATATTCAATGATGGAAGCATGAACTATAGTTTCTGTAATATCTTTACTGCTTTGTTCATGAGTAAGTCTTCGATTGGTCTTGTTTGTGAAATCTCCTTTAAAATTTCAGGATCATTAAACCCCAACTTCCGCAAGTTAAAACCATAGCTTGATAAAGTTTCGATTATTGAATCTTTCAACCTTTGTACTTCCTCTACCGTGTCGCCACCTGTAATGAGATCATCAACGCATATATATTTTTCTCGATCGTTTTGGCTAAAATTGGATCAGAAGTTTCTAAATCTTCAGCGATTTGGTTAGTTGCTCTTGTAGCCAAATAAGGAGCAGAAGCCAATCCATAGGATGAGAAGGCTCTTCCCTCCAAGCAATTTTTTGAAATTTCATATCGTCTTCATGAAGAAGAATTGGCCTATACATCTTCTCAAAGTCGGCGCAAAAAATTAGGCGAAGTTCCCGAACTCGCAAAATTATTGGGTAAAGTGTCGATTGGACAAACTGCTAAACAAACAATCATTTCATGATACACCAGAAGTTCTTCCTCTGGTGATGGAAAAATAACTTACTGCTTTACTGTCTCGTCTATGTTGAATTCTGGCATATTGGTATAGTGAATCCAAGTATAATGAAATTTTTTCGTATATTGAAGAATATGATCATTGTGAGTACCCTTAATCTGTCCATCAACTAAAATATTGAAAAAGTTATCAATAACAATTAGTAGATCTACCTCGTTGGACTTATGAAATTCCGGATCAGCTAATGGTAATTTTTTCCTACTATTCAACTTTGAAAAACTAATGTCAATTTGGGACAGTTTTGTTATTCGCTTCAAAATAAATATTTTCACATGTATGGTTGTAGTTCCGTGAGTGATACTTGCTTTGACTTGTACAAGTCCCTTGACAGTATTTCTCCCATCATAACGAGGCAGCCCATAGCCTCAGGTATGGTTCGGTGATAAAGCTTGCCTGTGAGCCTGAGTCCAAAGAACGTTGGTAGACTCGATTGTCCTGTGTTATTCTGACTACTGTATAACAAAACGGCATTAGCGGAGTTGTTGAAGATTCATCTTTCTTTTGTAGAGGTACGGTTTCATTTGTAATGATGTTACAAACCATGTTGGAGGAATAATGATGTTTCCATCTGCACATTGGAAATCTTCGCTCAGATAAACACCGATATATAGTATGCTTATCGCTCAAACAATTAAAACAACATTTGTTGTTCTTAAGAAATTCGCGTCGTTTGTGCACGTCTATTCCATTTAGCGCTGGATTATTATATATTAAGTGTCCGTCAGCTTGCCCAATCGGACATTTACCATCGTGTACTGCTATGTGGCCTTTGATTGAGGACGGTTTATTAACTGAACTTGAACATCACCTCTTCGCTGTAGAAAATCAAAAAACTCTTGGATGGTCGAAGACTCCTTTTCTGCCGAGGCTTTTGCCCATAGAACCCTTGATTCATCGTCTAATTTGTTAACTAGGATATAAACTAGCCATGCATCTCGTTGTTCACCATGTGTTCGCATAGCCTTTTAGTAGCGCAAAACCTTATCGGAAGTGTCAAGTAATTTTTAAATGTTACTATGGTTGGCCAAACTAACTGATGGCTATTAGCAATAATTTCAAATATTGAGATTTTTATACCGGTGACAACGAGGCTGAGTCATGTATGGATGACACTGCCACCAGAAAATGCGGGTATATTTAATTTTGGTAGCTTTACGTCTACTCCTGCTTGCGTTAAATCCCAGTGTACGAATTAACTTATTCAGTTCAGTAATTGCTTTATAATAATTTTCTTCATACTCCATGTCAAGTTCTTGTGATTGATCGAGGTCAAACATGTGGTTTTTGATTATTGTAAACTCCTCCATTAGTTTCTCCACGAAATTCAATTTCGCTCTTCTTTACGCTATTTAGTATGAAGGTCAACTTGCCTTTGTTGACATACACGTTTGCGGTTTCTTGCAAACACACTTTTTAACTATTCACTATAATTTACGATTATTTATTAAATTTAAACGCGGAATTGTCCAAAATGAAGCAAGTAACAATGTAAAGGGGTTTTCACTAGTTTACTACGCGGTGAAAGAGTTTGTAACGAAATCAGTTCAAGAGATCGAGCTTAAGAATAAATAACTACAAATAAAAACCGATCGATCACAAGAACTAACTTGTTAACAGAAATTATCCATTAAGGGACTCCAGAGCGGTCATTTTAGCCGGCTAAAGCTCGAGGTTGGGCGTGGGGTTTTCTGGAGTATAAATGAATCATGTGAGACCGCAGGAAAAGGAATTGGAATAATTGGGAGCAGATAAGGATCAACTCACCCTGTCTCGCTTACTGACCATGACCTACTAACCTCATCCTCCGTTATGATCTCTATCTCATCCTGAAAATAGTAACACTAAAAAAAAAAATGTGAAAACCGAGACCCGAAAAGAAACAAAAGAAAGAAAATAATTTTGAAGTTAAGCGTGATTAAATTCATAATATAAATTTTTATTGCATTATCAAAATAAAAATTATTAACTTAAAATTTTAGAAAAGAAAAACAAATGTGAAAAATCTTGACAATATAATCACTTAATAACTAAAAAAAAATGAAAGCTGATGACGTCATATTTATTTATTCAAATTCTTTAATTATTAACTTTTATGTTTAATTTATTATTATTTTTATTTTTTTTGTTTATTTTGTATAAGGTCTTATAACTTTTAATTTTTTTATGAATTTAAATATTTCATACTTAGTTTCTTAAAGTTCATACTATAAAAACAAAAAAAAATTCAATACACTTCCGTAGGTATGAGACATAGCACCAAAAATTATTTGCCAAGCACATAAATTTGTATTAATCTCTTGACCACCAAAATTAGGATTAACAACAACCGCGTGTATACCAAAATTTTCAATTTTATACCCCAAAATTCTACACAATCTTCCCCCACATAATACAAATTAAACGGGATAATGCGTTATTGTCGATTATCGATTCTCCCATTTGATAAAACAAAATTAACGGTCCCGTATTTTTAATTTAAGTATGTACATATAATCGCCACTACAAAGAAAAATCAGAGCTGGGCAAACTAATGATTATTTTGGAACGTTTCGAACGTTACAACTCGTGGGGACGACTCACACCCAGGAGATGAGTCTCAAGAGCCGGGCATTGTTTTTAAGAGAGAAAGGAATAATGACATTTATTTCCTATGCACCCGCCAAACTTGTATATTTTAAGTTTTTATGTCTTTTAGATGGTATACTCCCAACGATTTCCCCTGATCATTGGAAATTTCAAAAGCTACATTCCCGACATATTTGGTTATGAAGCCCTTTTCATATTTGGGCCCCAATTTAGCAGCATATTTATCTGTTGCTCTACTGTGGGTAAAATTCCTTACATAAACTTTTTGTCCTATTTGTAAGTTTGGTTGTCGTGGGTGCAGATCGTAACGACGGTTATTTTTGTCAGAAGCTTCACGAAGATTACTCTTAACTTTCTCATAAACCGTAAAGAGATAGTCCGGTTTATTGTTAGAATGAGCTTCATTCCCAGTATACTCATAAACGCGTTTTAATAGCTGGTAAGCCGATCCATGTAGAATTGCATGCTGTCCAAATACAATAAAGCTCGGTGAATATTTCGTCGAATCATGCGTACAATTTCGTATTGCATTCGTCACAGCGTTTAGTTGAAGATCCCAGCTTTTCTGGTCAGTTTTAATGTAGGATCGTAAAGCAGATAGTAAAGTCCGGTTCACACGTTCCGATGCGTTTGCTTGCGGTGAGTATTTCGCCGTAAACATATGCCTAACTCCATATTTTTGACAGAGACTTTTAACTAAATGAGATTCAAATTGTCGCCCATTATCAGTAACTACAACTTCAGGCACACCAAACATCAAAAATATCTGGTTCTCTAAGAACCTTACTACCTCGACGGCTGTAGCTTGTCGGACGGCTTGTGTCAAAACAAATTTAGAGAAATGATCTACGGCGATAATAATAGAAGTGTTTCCACTGCGAGTACGAGGGTAAGGTCCCAGAAAGTCCAAATAGATCCTCTGCCACGGCCGGAATGTAAGCGGAAGTGACCTTAAAGCAGGATGGCTCTGATAATTAATAGGCTTATTGCATTTGCAACTCTCGCAGTTCGATATAAAAGTTTTGACATCAGAATTTAGAGTAGGCCAATAGAAATACCTTTTTAGTAATTCTACTGTCTTAGCTATTCCTAAGTGTGCGGCTGTAGGTGGACAGTGACTGGATTCAATGAGCGAACCCCTGATTGATTCCGGAATGACAAGTTTCAATCGAGGTAGATCTGAGTTTGCTAAAATAGAATTAGCTGGAGATAAATCAATATATATCAGACCATCAATAGTGATGAGATTGCTACGACCAGGATTCCGTTGAATGTCTGTAATAAGATCAAGATACTCTGCAGATCTAAAGGAGGGAGAACCAGTGTCTATATTCAATGGATGGGGTTGCAGCTCCAGGGAATCCATATACATGCGTGATAAAGCATCTGGCACAACGTTGTTACTTCCTTTGCGGTATTCTACATCGAAATTAAATGACTGAAGCTTTAAGCTCCATCGTGCTAGTCGACCCGTCAAATCTTTGAGCGACATAAGCCAAGTCAAACTAGCATGGTCTGTGATTACTGTGAAAGGTTGCCCCTCCACATAAGCTCGAAATTTTCGAATGGCTAAAACTGCAGCTAGACACTCCAGTTCAGTCACGCTGTAATTTCTCTGCGCCGCGTTAAGTTTTTGTGATGTGTAAAATATTGGTCTGTCTTCCCCCTCCTCATCCTTCTGAAAAAGAACAGCCCCTACTCCAGTGGAGCTGGCATCGCATTGTATAAAGAATCGTCGCTTAAAATCAGGTGTTGCTAAAAGAGGAGCAGATGTTAACGCTGATTTAAGCTCATCAAATGAGTTTTGCGCCTCAGCATTCCACTGGAATCGCTTGCCCTTCTTCAAAAGGTTCGTCAGAGGAGCCGACAGTTCAGAGTAGCTTTTAATAAAACGACGGTACCACCCCGAGACGCCCAAGAATCGTCGAACCTGCCGGACTGTCTTTGGTACCGGAAACTCTGCAATGGCCTTAACCCTATCCCGATTGGGCCTCAGCCCTCCCTCACCAACCACATATCCCAGGTATTCAATTTCCTTCAGTAAAAAGTGGCTTTTTTCTACGTTGATTGTCAATCCGGCTTGTTGTAAGCGAACTGAGACATCTGTCAATAAAGATAGATGTTCTTCAAACGTAGACGTGGTAATTAGCAGGTCATCAAGGTAAACGAATACCCTGTCATGCAGATGGTAAGGGATCACCTTGTGCATCAACCGGCATAAGGTTTGGGGCGCATTGCAGAGTCCAAACGGCATAACCTTAAAGTGATATAAGGGGCGTCCCGGTACCGTAAACGCTGTTTTTTCCCTGGAACTTGGATCCAAAGGAATTTGCCAAAAGGCGTCCTTTAAATCCAAGCTGGAAATGTATTTGGTTCTATCTAGGCGGCTCAACAGACCGTCTATCAGGGGGAGCGGATAAGCATCCTTCTTTGTGTGCTCGTTTAGCTTTCTGGCATCCAAACAAAGCCTTACTTTCCCATTTCCCTTTCTAACAATAGCCATTGGTGAGCACCAAGAACTATTGCTCTCTTCTATGACGTTCAAGTCAAGCATCCGGTCAAGTTCCTTATATATTTCTTGCTGAACTGCGGGAGAAACAGCATAGTACCGCTGCTTGATTGGAACCGCACTCCCCACATCAATCGTATGTGTCACAAGGTTAGTTCGGCCTAAACCCAATTTCTGAAAACTAGGAAATGCATCGATTATGACCTGAAGTTTTTCTCGCTGGTCTTCTGTCAAGACATGGTGTTTATTTTCAGATTCCATTAACGGACTTGTTGCAATCGACATTTCGCTGATAATAGCAGGCTTAATATTAAATGTGTGCCAAAAGTCGCACCCAAGATATAATTCTTGCTGCAGTGATGGAACAATATATAATTTGATCGGACAAATAAGGTTGTCGTAGGATATTCGGACTTTAATATATCCCAACACGCGTTGCCGAGCTCCACTAGCTGTTTGTATATAACTTGGGAGAGGATGCAACCAGAGCTGGTTTTCTTTAATGAAATTTTCGGATCCTCTTCCAAGCGCACTTATACTTGCTCCACTGTCGAGTAGTCCACGCATAAATTTACCTTCTATGACCACATCAACATAGGGACGATTATCATTGCGTAAGTAGGGGGTAATTACTGTTTCGGCTATTTGTGAAAACATCGATTTTCTATCTTTAAAATATTGAATTGCTCGCCTTTTGCGAGATTTTTTTATATAATGGAAAGATTTTAAATTTAAGTTGGCTTTGTCGGGTCCCTCTCGAGATGGTTGGGTTGAAATATTGAAATGGGTCTGGGTCGCGACTGATTTGTTTGGAAATGAGAGGACCCCTGAATTCTCATTTCCGCAGAATGGTTTCCCTGTTTCCTAGAACAATTTAAACAGTGTGGTTTGAGAACCCCAGGAGTTCCACAACCGTAACAGAATATTTTGGTACAAGGAATTTCGCAGTCCATAAATATATGGCCAGTCCGACCACAGTTCCAACAATTGAGTGAACCGACATGTGTGTTACCTTTCGCGCCGCCGAATTGGTTGCCTTGCCTAATATTAATAGCCTCGATTTCAGTAACCAAATTTCGTTCGTCCCTAGGGTTCTGCAATCTAGGAATCGGGGAAGCCATGGAAATTTCATGAATCTGAGTTTGGCCAACATTCATGCTTAATTCTGGTATGAAATTCATGTTTTTCCATGATTCTTCAGTAGCGATGCAAACACTGACAAGCTCCGAAATGGTACAAAAATTTCTCCCAGCCAAATGAGCTTTTAGACCAAAACGCATATTTTTCTTTAGAACGGCTATGAGTTCTAAATCGGAAAACTGCGTTTTTAAGAGAAGTGATAAATTTAAGAGCTCATAATAAAAATCTGCAAATGGTTCCTTATTTTTCTGTGTTCGGGCATCAATTAACTGCTTAATATCATAATCTGTGCGCCTATCTTGGAACCGATGTATTAGAGAATTACGAATGTGAGCCCAAGAGCAATCAGGTTTACAGCCTAGAGTCATCCAATATTGCTCTTTTGCTGTACCTTCAAGAAGGAAGTTTATATCATTGGCAAGCTGATTGAATGTAATATGATTTTGTTTCGCGAGATGTTCTACTCGAAAGATAAATTTTTCCACCGAAATGCCAGAGGGTGACCCCGAAAATTTGATATTCCACTTATACGGTGGGGTGTATGGGCTATTAGCAGAATATTGTCTAAATGATGGCCCGTTTTCGCTAAAGTTAGGCTTTGGTGGAATATTGCCAGGCGGTAAATTCTGAATATTTAGTGGAGGAATTCTAGGATCAAAACCCTGGCCATAATTATTTCTAGTAGAAATATCAATACCTGTCGGTCCAGTCGGAAAATCGTGGTAGGTAGGTTCTCTTGGTATCATAAAAGTTTGTGTTGGTGTCGGAAATACCGAATTCGCACCATTCCTTGACGGAGAATGTCTTTCGTCATCATTTTGATTAGCCCCTCTTGGTGTGGATGAACCGCCTTGACCTTGCATATTATCGTCGAGGATTTCTGTTGCTCTGTTGTCATTTCGAATTGGTTGAAGCTGATCGATATGTAAGTTGCTTAAAAATGTAACGGATTCCTCGAGATTTGGTTTTGATTCAGATTGAAGTTTTTGACACATTTCGATCACCTGTTCACATGATCCTAACAACTTTGTCGCCATTTCTTTAACATCTGACACAGATGAAATTCTAAATAGGCGCCCCTTTAAATGACCTAGTCTTGTGGTGATCAATTCCCATTGATCAGTATCAACCGAGGCGGCCTGAATATGCTGCAATAATAGTTTGCGAAGATCTTGAAGCTTAAGAATGCAAATCGAAATCTCGTTATTAGGGTACTTCAATGCTTGCTGATGAGGTGTGGTTGGTATCAGTTGTAGATCGTTAATTTCGGCTTGCAATCGCTGATCTAAAACTTTAAATTGAGATTTTAGGGAGCCAGATATGTACCTTATCTCACATTCTATTTGGAATTCGTCGTTTTCCAAATTGTCAGAATTCATTATAATTGATGACATTCTATTTTATTTATTATAATATTATAATAATAATATATTATAATATATATATAATATTTCAAAGAATAAGAGCGCTAAACTGCAGCTCTTCAGACACAATAAGTAAACTACCCTAAAATTTCTGTAATTGTTTTTAAATTTTGGATATAAATGTTGGTTTAAATTTTGGTATACGTAATATAAAATAATTCGATAATATTGAAATATTAGCACTTCGCAAATAATTGTATATTAATGAGGATGAGATTAGTAACGTGGTCACGACGCGAAAACAAGTGAGTTGATTCTGCCCAGGAATAATTTTTATAAATGATTATAACGAGAAAAAAAAATTATCAAAGTACGAACAAATAATTCAACCATACCATAAATTATTTTATGTACTAGAAATACCTGCGCTGGATAATTTATATACATTGAAGAATTAACAAATATCTATAATTCATGCTCCTTACAAACATACATTAAAATCAACATTCACATGAATGGAATATTACGCGAGGCAGCATGAAATATAAATGCAGGGTTGATCCAGCTGTTCAATACCCAAATCAACGTACATCCGGAAAGAATATTTGAACAACTATTACGACGATCAGTCCCTATAGTAAAAATTATTAATAAATGATTAAATTGAAATTTGACAGAATTGCAAAGAAAAGAAAGAAAAGTCGTATGAAAACTAACATCAGAATCAACAGTAAACTGGATCAATAAACTGTGCGCATACGAATAAATAAAATTAATTTAGAACATAAAGTTACTAGTGAAAGCAACAAAAAAATTGTATTAAAAAAAAATATGAAAAAGGTAAGCCATTCTATAGATAAAGTTTGGGCGCCACTGTAACGAAATCAGTTCAAGAGATCGAGCTTAAGAATAAATAACTACAAATAAAAACCGATCGATCACAAGAACTAACTTGTTAACAGAAATTATCCATTAAGGGACTCCAGAGCGGTCATTTTAGCCGGCTAAAGCTCGAGGTTGGGCGTGGGGTTTTCTGGAGTATAAATGAATCATGTGAGACCGCAGGAAAAGGAATTGGAATAATTGGGAGCAGATAAGGATCAACTCACCCTGTCTCGCTTACTGACCATGACCTACTAACCTCATCCTCCGTTATGATCTCTATCTCATCCTGAAAATAGTAACACTAAAAAAAAAAATGTGAAAACCGAGACCCGAAAAGAAACAAAAGAAAGAAAATAATTTTGAAGTTAAGCGTGATTAAATTCATAATATAAATTTTTATTGCATTATCAAAATAAAAATTATTAACTTAAAATTTTAGAAAAGAAAAACAAATGTGAAAAATCTTGACAATATAATCACTTAATAACTAAAAAAAAATGAAAGCTGATGACGTCATATTTATTTATTCAAATTCTTTAATTATTAACTTTTATGTTTAATTTATTATTATTTTTATTTTTTTTGTTTATTTTGTATAAGGTCTTATAACTTTTAATTTTTTTATGAATTTAAATATTTCATACTTAGTTTCTTAAAGTTCATACTATAAAAACAAAAAAAAATTCAATACACTTCCGTAGGTATGAGACATAGCACCAAAAATTATTTGCCAAGCACATAAATTTGTATTAATCTCTTGACCACCAAAATTAGAATTAACAACAACCGCGTGTATACCAAAATTTTCAATTTTATACCCCAAAATTCTACACAATCTTCCCCCACATAATACAAATTAAACGGGATAATGCGTTATTGTCGATTATCGATTCTCCTATTTGATAAAACAAAATTAACGGTCCCGTATTTTTAATTTAAGTATGTACATATAATCGCCACTACAAAGAAAAATCAGAGCTGGGCAAACTAATGATTATTTTGGAACGTTTCGAACGTTACAAGTTCTCGACACAAAGAAACAAACACATATTAGTTATATTACACAAACAGTTCTTAAATGAATTCTCATGACGTGTTATGAAGTTAGAAATTTAAAGAATTTAAATAAGAATTGCGATGGTCGCTAAACCAAACACCACAACAAATGATGAACTGGGCAAAAGAGCAGATCGCATCTATGAGTCATTAACGTCTATTCCTTTACGACAAAACGAACCAATACACTTATTTGATACATACTGATGCTGACCTTTCGGTTATTCCAGCGCATTATTTCAAACAATTATTTACATTGTTCAATCGAAATCCAGATCCAATCTTTAAATGTGTCGATTTCTTGTGTAAATTCGTCTTCCTTGTTGACCTCAAAAAACAAACGGCTGGTTCAATCAATGCCACATTGGTTCGCGTCGATACACCGACACTGATTCGTTATACACAGCTAACAAGGCCTGCTGTACTCAATATCCTTCACTCACGGCAGAGTCGATTTATAATTGGCTAGTTCGACATAACGTGGTCCATCACACTATCACAGCAGGCTACCTACCTGTGTCAAGATCAGGCAGACTAGATTAAGTTCGTCACAAAGCAGCATTTACAGAATCCCAACACTTGGTGGAATCAGGGATTTTTCGCCCTTCTGTATCTCTCGTCTCTTGTCCGTTCCATACGGTTGAAAGGGAAGATTACGATTGGGCAACATGTGAGGATTGTCGTTGATTTAAGCACGGTGAAAACACGAGCCCGTGAAATTTCTTACAAAAAAAAAAAGATATTCGTATACGATTCCAATAAGAATAATGAAACTATATAGGATTCCAATTAAAATGTAAATGTATTAGTAATTTTCAATAAACCTAGATAGACCATAGATTTGTGAAAGGTTCGGCTATATAGGTCATATAAGCCAAGGTAAAGGGCACATCATCCAAAAGAAGTTTTTTCCAATAGGAGGATTTGGAATCTTGCTAATGGCCATTTTGCACTTAATATATTGAGTATTTTCTATTGGGGGCCCATTAAATAGAAAATATTCAAGGGGAAACTTACATTAACAAGATTCCAAATCCTAGGTTCCGAAAAATCCTCTTCTGGATAATGTGCCCCATACCTAGGCTTATATGACCTATATAGCCGAACCTTGCCCAAATCTCTGGCAGTGCTTCTTAATGGGCCATCAATAGAAAATACTCAATATTTCTTGTGCAAAACTGCCATTAACAAGTTTCCAAATCTTCCATTTCGAAACAATGGAAACACTCATTCAATTACGGTTTAATGGAAATTTAAAACCATTTGGTTAGTTTGGATGTGTTTTGGATGTGTTTTGCCTCATCGCCCTAGATGATGTCGGCTTGCCCACCTTTTTCGGTTGCACATCAAATACAGCCAGTTTCACGGCCGGCCTTTCGTAGACGCCACTAGAGGTTTGTACGACAGCACTTCTAACCTGCCCATCCTTGGCAAGGTTTGTTTCAATTACCAATCCCTTTGGCCACGAATTTCGTGGTAAGTTGTTATCAACGATAATGACCACGTTGCCTTTTTCAATCGATTTTACAGGCATGAACCATTTCGTTCGCTTCGTCAGAGTGGGTAGATATTCGGTTAACCATCGCTTCCAAAATATGTTCGCTAAATGTTGCGACTTCCGCCAATTCTTTTTGAGTATTATGTCGTTATCATTGAATTCGCCTGGGGGTTTAGTTCGGCTTGATGATCCCAGAAAAAAATGGTTTGGTGTCAGGGCTTCAGAATCGGCGCTCTCAATGGAAACGAACGTTAGCGGACGAGAATTGATAATGTACTCAACCTCTATTAACAAGTGTCGAAGCAATTCGTCTCCTGGGTTTCGCTGAGTCATAATCTGGTAAAAAGTGTTTTTGATTGAGCATACCAGACGTTCCCAGCAGCCACCCATGTATGGTGACGCTGGCGGGTTAAACAGCCATTTGGAACCTGGGGTTGTAAATTCTGCATGAAGTAGACTCTGATCGATTTCAGTTAGGGCGCGACGCAACTCGGCTTCCGCTCCGCGTAAATTCGTTTCATTGTCACTGCGTATTTCGATTGGGGCGCCTCGTCTTGCGATGAAATTGCGAATACACATTATGCATGAATCGGTGGCTAAACTATGCGCTGTTTCAATATGTATTGCCCGTATCGTCAAGCAAGTGAACAGGACTCCCTACCTCTTCTCCGTAGGACGTCCAACCGAGACGTTCATCGGCCCAAAGTAGTCTATGCCGACATAAGAGAATGGTCGAGTGAAAGATGCAAGCCACGAGCTGTTGGTAAATTCGCCATTTGTGGCTCACGAGGGAGGGCCCTCTGATTCTTACATCTCTGGCAGGAAGATCGTACTATTTTCAATAACTGTCGTACGCCTGGAATTACGTATTGCTGACGGAGTTCGTTAACAACGGTTTCACGGTTATGGTGGTGGTATTTTCGATGGTATGACATGACTAACAGATAAGTCACCCTGTGATCTTTCGGCAGCAATATTGATCGCTTTTAATTCCTACCTACATCTTCCGGAGCATTAATCCTCCCTTTCATCCTTAAAATGCCAACGTCGTTTAAATACGGCGAACTCCTATAACTGGGGCGGCTTTCCGGAATGTTCACTTGCTCAGCTATTGGAAGCGATTTGTTGCATAGCAGGATTTCTACCTCCTTTTGATAAGCATCAAACTGGGCTGGACGATAGAGCTCATTGTTTCCTTTAACTAACTACGCTAACGGCCATGTTATGGATTGAACACATATGCTTGCACACGAAGAAGGCGTTGCCAGCTGGAAAATCGCTCTACCTTGATTACCGATGGATAATATTTGACTGTATGTATGTAGTGAGGCCGCCGTTCCTCAATGGGAGCCTCGTGGACGTCTTGGGTTTAGTTGGGCCACGATGGTTCAGCTAGTCGAAGAAATTCAGGCCCGTTTAGCCATCGACTCGATGAATTCAAATCTGGCAGTTTCTTCCATTTTGTGCCATCATTCGCTACATTATTTTTGGTGGGAATCCACCTCCATTCCTTTAATTTTGAGGTTTCCATTATTTCACCAATACGATGTGCCACGAACTGGTGATATTTGTGATGGTCGGATTGTAGCCAGCAGAGCACCGTTCTTGAGATAATCACGAATTTTCTCCTTTAGGATTTCGGCCAAATCATGGTTTCGTTGCATCTTCTTTTCGAGACACACTAATTGTTTTTGCGCCATAAGTAAACTATCTGGGAGCCGTACTCCATCAAATTTCCAAAGCTGACCTGTTTCAAACCGGTGCTCTCTGCGGATCGTGGTTGTTTTTAATACCTCGCGCGCTCGTTTTTCCATGCTAGTTTCCAAAATGATATCAGGCTTCTTCACGCCGAAGCTTTCTAACGAGGAAAACTCTTTAACCGTAGTCTCCATCCGCTGATCACTGTTGCAATCACACATATGAAAACTATAATGGTAATGCAAGAACTAATCTTGTTTTGGTAGTCGCCGGTTGCTGTGAGATTCCCTCCCTCGCCTGTAAGGGTATCCCTAGCTTCCAGTTATCAATCCCAATGATAATACGAGGGACGGCTTGGTAGTAATCCTGGATCGGAACTCCCCGTAGATGAGGGTACTGCCACGGATTGCACCGATAGATTTAGACTACTGACGGTTCTGACGTTATTGATGCGGTATTTTCGACTCCCTTGATAGTTTCCCGATATTTACAGCGAAAATATTTTAGAATCCTTTTCTTCTCGAACAGTGTCTGCCGTCCATCTCAGGCACAAGCTCTCAGGTCTTCCTTCTAATTCGAGCTCTTTTGCTAATTCTTTATCTAAGAGTGTTAAAGATGAGCCTTCATCAAGGAAAGCAAACGTATTTGCTGATGCTTTTTCCCACCGGAATGATTCGGAAAAGGGGTGATTGTGGCGATCGACGTTATGCATTACAATGTAAAGGGCAATTAGGTACTGGTTTCACGGCGACTTTCACTTTGGGTCGTACTTCGCCATGAAGCAGTGGGTAGTGTAACGCTTTACAACCCTGAGTGCCACATTGCTTGGCATATTTGCAACGAAAGTGGTTGTGCAGTCCGAGACACTTTCGGCACAGACGGTTTTCTTTTACGGTGTTCCAACATTCATACTGCGTTAATACTGACAGAAACGGGAGAAGGTATGTTAACTGCACTTGCTGCTTGCGCGATTTCAAAAAGCCAGTTCCCAAACGTGGATAATGAGAGGTCTGGCACAGACTGTTTATATACGGCCCAGTTTAATTTTATGTGAGGCGGTAAACGGTCTGTTAACTCCTGTAACAACGATGGATTATTCATATGTGCCAGTAGTCCGGCAGCTTCGATCGTGGCGCATAGGTTTTGCACCGACAGCGCAAATGAAATTAGGGTTTCTAGTTTTTCTGCTTTCAGAGCCGGTTCGCCTCTGATATTCTGAAATAGTGTGTGGATAATCAATTCTGGGCGGCGGTACAACATTCTCAGAGTTGTTATCACATCCGATACTGACGATGGTAACAGTAGACGGCATCTCATTGCCTCTAATGCTTTTCCTTTCAAACACCGTTGCAGGCGTAAGAGACGTAATAGATTTTCAGCATTGCTAAACCCACATGTCTCTGTTGAACTTTCGTAGCTGCTTATGAACATCGGCCATTCCGATGGTTGCCCGCTGAAGTGAGGAAGCTCCTTGGAGATTACATCTTGAGGCGAGCTGATCAGCCCTCAAAATGGGCGCCGTTGCAGCATTTGGTACAGGTAGTTGTTGGACACCCATAGACGCTGCTGGTTGAATATAAGACGGCTGATTCATTTTGTTCAAACTGACCGGAATGGCGCCACGGTCATGTGAGACTAGTATCTGTCTATTTGAAATTTGTAGCGTATTTGACTTCACACGTGGTACCGATTGTTGTCGATATGGCTGTTGACCCGTTCTCGTTATCGATACGTTCACCATTTGGTTAATGATAGGCATTTCAACAAATGTCGCCATGGCAGCCATATCAGCTGCTTGAGGTCGAACTTGTTTAATTGCTGGCTTTCCCAACTGACTTTGGTGTTGCTCAACCCACTGACTGACATCCGCATGGTTTGACTTAAGCCCATCGTCTTGATCAGATTCGGATTCATCGTCAATTTGCTGCTCGAGGATCTCCCTTTCCTTACGTCTGAGGATATCCCTTTCCTTAATTCCCAATATCCCATTCCAACTGTATCCTCTTGCCTGAGGATTTTGTAGATCGGGCACTTACCGATCGATTTAAGTTCTTCTTGCTCGACGACTTCAGCATAGGGTGGGTGCTTATGGTGTCTCCGGCAATAGACAGGCCGGGCTACGTGCTACAAACCCAATCCTCGTCCTGGATTGCCTGCGTTACACCAACGCATTCAAAATGAAACCACTTATTACACTTGTCGCACTGCACCATATCGTTGGTGGCAACGCGTTCGCAGTTACTGCAGTTCGATTCGTTTAGTACGTGTTGTGGTGGCGATCGAACTGTTATTGATGATTTCTGGAAATTATTCACACCGTTCATTGTGTATATTGATTTATATTATGATGAACTTCACGAGTGGTATTATTCCAATCAAACCAACCCAATCCAGGAAAAGTAAAAGGTAATTTTGTAGATTATTGCAAGATGGCGCAATAAGGATGCGATGTTTGTGGCTTTTTCCTCGTGCTGATCAATTTTTGTGGATCGATGCTGCTTGGTTCACTCTCTGGATTAAATCAATAAACACTTTATTTGTTATCTGGAATATTTGGTATTCCATTACAAAATTACTTTTAATTTTATATTTACAATAACTTTTTAATTTAATTTTTGGTGTTGACTTCACTACTTTTTCATTATATGTCCTTCTCTTTTTGCTGTCAAATTTTTTTTTTTTTTTTTTTTATTTTTTATTTTTATAGCACGAACGCATCCATACAACAGGGCTGGCTACATGGTTTAATATGTGGCAACAGTTCGCTTTCAGGTCCCTTAGCATGTTGGCATTGAAAATTTGCTGATGGAAAAAATGACATTTGATCTATCACATTGCAATGAATTTTTTAATAAATCGAAGGCATTCAGAAAACCACTTTATTTTAAACGTCATGTTGCCTACAGTTGGCGGACCTGGAAGCGTCCACCAGCGCTGAAACAAATGTTCCGAACTATTTGGTATCTATGCGAAATTTCATTTTGTCACTGTCAAACACATATAATAAAACGGTATTGCTTGTTCCTGTTTCTGTAAAAACTCGTTAACTTCGTGAGTGGAATAATTTAAATGTTCCGCACATTGTTTATGCTTTAGAACTAGCAGCATATATAGCTTAGCTTTTATGCAACATCCATACACGTTTGGTATTTAAAACGAATTTCTAATCCAATGAATTTGACCGCATCTGTCTAATCTGTTTTTTTTTTTTTTTTTGTTATTTTAAATCATGAAAGGATTATCATTTTTTTTATTGTGTTGTTTGTCAGAATATGAATTTTTGTGCGTGTAATATTTGACGTGGAAAAAATCTGCTAATACTACGGTCAAACGTATGTATAAAATCTACGTACCAAAACACAAAAAAAAAAAAATTAAATAAAACAAATCCTATTTTTATTTTTTGTGTTGAACTTGTCTGTTATCATCTCGTTTCACAGAATATTATTTGGTGCACATTTTTTTCTGTGATTTTTTACTCTGCATCCATCCAAGTGGAATGGCAAAAAATTAATTTTTTTTTGAGAGATGCGAAATTAAATTAGTTTGTGTATCACATTCGCAATGAAAATATACAAAATTTGATTAGTGTATTTAGTTGTGTAGGATGTGTTTAGCACAAAATTAATTTGCGGACAGACATTGTATACACATGTCCTTAATTTAAAAGTTTCGTCTAAAAACAACACAGTTTGTTTGTTTTATTTTTATCTGGATATTTTTTTTTGTTATACACCATACGCATATATAGCTATTTACTTTTAATTCTTTAAATCCAATTTTGTGTTTTGTTTTTTTAATTTTAAAGTTAACACAGAAAAAACGCTAGACCAAATTGATAGAATTGTGTTGTTTTTGTACTTGTTAAATACGAACAACAACAAGTATTAAAAATAGTACTAATAATAATAATAACGGATATAAAAAACTTTATCTAATCAAAATCGGTATTTTTATTTTTGTAAACAGTGGCAGATCGCCAAATTTGGTTGGTTATTTCGGACCCTATTGCCGGTAGAAATAATTTTTATTTTAATAAATATTGATTTTTAAAAGCTTCCAAATATTTTGTATTAATTTTAGAATGTCTGGAGTACTGTTAGTTTTCGACCTGCCACTGTCGTCTTCCCACAAAAAAAAATATACGAAGTAACAAACTTTTTCATTTATTGTTCTAAACTTTTATATTTTTTGTGTTGTATCTGTGGAAGATTCCAAGAAAAATGTTAAACTTTTTTTTCTTCTCCAATTCTGTTTTTTAAATAAAATGTTGTTTGTTTAATTTGTTTTTATGTTTGAAAATTCGCAATAATAGAGAAGAAGTGTATACAGCAAAAAAAATAAAAAATAAAATTAAAATAAGAAAGAAAAGTTTTAAGTTGTTGCTTTTGTGCTTTTTTTTTTTACTTGTGCTGCTGTTACTGTGTGCTCCTGCTTCGACTATTTGTTAACAATTATTTTGGGTATTTTGTTCCATATATTGTCCAATTGTTGTTGTTCTTGTTTGTACATATTTAAGTATAGAGTTTTGTTGCGAATTCTATTTGAGGACTGTAAATTTTTAATTGACAAGGGAATTAAATTAAAATTTTTGTTCGTTTTTTTGAAAAAAAAGAAAAAGAAGAGGACGAAGAGAAAATTTTCGAGTTGTTTGCTCCAACAACTGTACAACAGCGAAACATAATTTAATTGACCGATTGATGCTTTAGGGGACCTTTTCATCGTGCAAATGATTTTCTTTTTCGTTATTATGTTCTGATTTTATAGCAGCAGAGGTATATTTACACAGTAATTACCATGTTAATGTTTTTTGCATTATAAATGATTTAAAGGGGATATACACATTGTGCTTTTACTTAATGGCGCGACAAATCTTAAAACTTTAACAATTTTAACTTTAATAATGTACAAACCAAGCTGAATAATAATTATTAATATTATCTAGAAATAAAATTGAGTCGAGTTTAAAAATTTATTAAATTGTATCGTAAATTTGGTAAATTATGCTTATTCAGCAAATTTATAGGCTTGTATGTTGTTTGAAATCATTATTTCAGGTGGACTTCATTCGTATCATTGTTGTTATCTCATGACTTTATTAATTTGAACTAGTGCCGTAGCTTTACTTAAATTACACATTGAAAAAGATTAAAAATTGGTATTTATGGAATGGATCCTGAAAATCCTGAATTTTTTCCAGAATAAACAATTCCAATAAAAACATTACAATTGCCGGCTATGTCATGAAGAGCAAAGCTTTATTAAATTCGAATACGAGCCTAGGAGCTAAAGTCGCTGGCTTTTTCCTTAAATCATTTTCTCAAGGTTGATTTATATTTTTTCTCTTTATTGGCTCAAAATAATAAAATGGATTTTGGCACATATGTCAGTTCAAACAAGTTGAATAAGTGAACATTAGCTGGCTGAAACTTTACATGCATGCCTTCTGAACTTCTAAATAGTACTGCAAGACTACGATCGTACTAGAAATATCAAGGCTAGACATTTGCAGAAATAGCTTTAATGTTTAGAAGGTCTTAATCTAAACATTAAGACAAAAAAGTTACTGCACAGGCAATTTACCATGTCATACTTGCATAAACTTAACTCAAAACAAGTCAAGCTAATTTCCTACTGAAATCTAAAAAAAAAAACAATTTTAAAAAAACAAACGCTTTCTACCCGACCCCAAGCAGAGCCACTCTACTCAATACCTGAATAAGCAAAAACCGACAAAATACATGTTTACATAAACCCAACTCAAGCTAACCTCCAAATCAACCCATAACTCTTGCCAAAAAAATTCGCAACTGAACTCCTCACTAAACTTCTAGTCAAACTGCCCCTGTCTAAAAACTCAACTCAATCTTAATTCAATCTTTAACTCGACCCCCAATTCAACATTCAACTTAATCCCAAACTCAACATGCATTTTAACCTTAATCGTCAAATCAACGCGACTTGAAAAACTATAGTCGTAAGTGAACAACCA
Source organism: Tipula vernalis (assembly GCA_958295665.1). Classification (NCBI taxonomy): domain Eukaryota; kingdom Metazoa; phylum Arthropoda; class Insecta; order Diptera; family Tipulidae; genus Tipula; species Tipula vernalis. Next base: position 126,453,458 of record OY282559.1, read on the forward strand.
TCAACACAACCCCAAATAAATTTCCAACTTAACCGCTCTCTTCTACTTAATTCATTCCCAACTCAACTCGAATTAGACCCCATCTCAGCCCTATTCAAACTCCAACTAAACCTTAAGTTGATCTGCAATCCAGCTCTAAAATTAACCGCAGCTCAACTCTTAAATCAACATTGTCTAAAAAATTACATATGTACATGAACTCAATTCAACCAGAACCCTAATCCAAACCCCAAAACACAATTACAACTCAACCTCAATTCTACTCGTAAATGGAACCCACCTCAACCTTCAACTTAAGCGCAAAAAATATAAAGGGCTGAAATCTCATGAGATTATCAGAACTTCGGTCCGCAAAATTACATGTATACGTAAACTTATCTCAAATGAACCCCTTAATCCCTTACTCAACCACTCATCAAGTTCTAACTCAACCTTCAATTAAATCTCAACGCAGTCCTTAATGTAGTCCCCAACGGCAATCACCAAATCAATCCAAACCCAGCACTCAACCCTATCACCAATTCAACCTCAACTTAACTTCAATTCAACCCCTACTCAATCTCACCTCGACCCCTAACTCAACCCAACTTCAAACTCAACGCTCTACTCAACTCCTTAATCAATATTCCTCAACTTAGTCTGCAATGTAAATGATCCATCGGTTTAACAGCCAAATAAATTCCCAACTAAACCCCTCGTGAAACCCAAACTCAACACCCTACTCAACCTTCAAACTCAGTCCTAAAATCAGCATGCTAATTCAGCCTTCCACTTGAACTCAAACTAAATCCTCGATTTAGCCCCAAACTAAACACCCATCACAACCCTCAAATCAATTCAACTCCGAATTATTGGATAAATTATTCCTATAAAGCATAATTTATTTCAAAATTAAGGTCTATTTTCAACCGTTCCTAATTATGGTATAGTACAAACTATTCTTTATAAGAACATTGAGTTATTTGATATATGAATGAATCTCACAATATTAAGTATAATTTATCATATAATTTGAATGAATAGTACCAAAGGAAAGGAAAAATTCAGATGGGCTAAGTCAGGTTTATTCCTAAATTCTTGTTAACTCATTCTTAGTAAGGTATAATTTAAATTTATATAATTATGAATTATACAGGGGTTTGGCAAGAATTATGCAATCGAATTTTACCAATTATGCTCAATAAGGTATATAATATGATAAATCTAGGCTCAATCAATAGTTAGACAGGTATATAATGTCTTACATGTTACATTAAAAGTCACAAACTGTCACGGCTTTTTTATAGATACATATATTAATTGTTCATGGCAATCCCAATATTTTCGATTTGGTAAATCAGAATCTATCAGATCTTGATAGTTTGGTTTCGTACTGAAAAGATGGTCTACTTATCAGGTAGCTACGACCAAACTACAAAAAAAATCCACTGTGTCCACTTACATTAAGTATCTGGCCAGAACGTACTGACATAGCGAATTATTATTCACTACATCAAATATTAAAAACCCATGTACACAGTTCATGTTTAATTCCATAAATTATACAATTTTTTTGCAATTAATTCTATAGTAAGTACAAATCATTCAATAATATAGGGAGACAAAAAGAAAATGCATACAATATTTATGAATTTTAGGTATAATTTAAGCTAATTAGTTTTATACCATACTTAGTTAAGCATTAGGTGTGATATAATATGCATTTATTATTTTTTGGAATAACTGTATTATTTAGGACTTTGCAATACAATTTATTGTGACAATGGGACCAATTTCGTGGGGGGGCTAAAAGCAACTTACAAGAAGTTGAAGAATTTCTACAACTTCATTATAAACAAATATCCAACCATTTGCTGAAAAATAAAACTGAATTCCGATTTATTCCACCAGCAGCTCCACATCAAGGCGGTATATGGGAGAGTGCTGTAAAATCCACCAAGGTACACCTACAAAGAACTGTTGGAGAACATATACTGACGCTGGAGGAGTTCTCGACGTTGGTCACACAAATTGAAGGGGTCTTTAATTCCAGACCGATTTGCTCATCAAATTCCGATGAACTAGATTACCTTACACCAGCACATATTATAATCGATAGGCATATGAAACAGGTAAATGAAATGCCAGAAAATAAATTATAAACACATTCACGATGGAACATCGTTAAGCGTATTCGCGAGCGATTTTGGAAGCGTTGGAAAATTGAGTATCTGACGTCCCTACAAACCAGATCCAAATGGCAAACAAAATATCGTAATCTACAAATAAATGATATCGCAAACATCCAGGAGAATAATCTACCACCAGCGCAGTGGTTATTGGGAAAAATAATACAAGTGTACCCCGGTAACGATGGCAAATTCCGTGTGGTGCAATTAAAAACAAAAGGTGGTGTTTTAAAAAGGTCAATACATCAGGTCTGCCATCTTGCAATTATAGAATCTGATGATTCAATGCAGGAAGTATGTCCAGAAACATCAATGTCCATGGAAAACAAATCCTAAAAAAAAAAATATACAAATAATTATTTTGTTAAATTATAAATTTGTATTATATAAACTTTATAGTTAGCTTAATATTCTGAAATTTACTGCAAAAGTTTCATTCCTTATTTCTGAAATTATATAAAAAACTTTACAGATATTATGTAAACAATAAAAATACTTAGACAATCTCTTTGATAGTCGAATAGTCGATTATTGTGCTGCAAGTTGACATTTCGATGGTTGTTTTCATTTAGCATTCTATATTATCGACAATGATATTGTGACGGTGACACCTAGTGTGTAATAGAAGAAGTTAAATTAATGGTTCAATGTTTAACTGTACTAAAATGGAATTTTCCATGATAAAAATTTTTACGTAAGGTTTCTACACTAGAAAAATCATGAGCTTTCTAGAAGTTTGGTTTGTGTATATAAAAAGGCGAACGAATTCGAATTAGATTTTTAATATTTGAAAAGCGATAGAGTAAAGATTAAAAAGGAATTAAAAAGTGATTTAAAAAGTGTTATAGTGCGAAATAACAATTATAAGTGTACAGTAAAATTTGAGAATAATTTATATAAAGTGAATTTGTGAATTATAATTAATAAATTGTGTTGTAATAATTTTTGTGCTAAATAAATAAATTCGTTGGTGATAAATTGAATTGAGTTTGTATTATTCACAATCCAGTGATACGAACCTTGATTGACAAGGCAAAAACGTAACAATTACCCCTATTATGATTGTCGAGTCGATCGAAAATCGGCACGACTCTCTGATTGCCTTTTCCTTTTTCGTATTGTGTTTATCAAATGAAAAAACGAAAACGCAATACAGAGTCGTGTCGATTGTCGATCGACTCGTCAATCATAATAGGGGTGAATATTGTTACGTTTTTGCCTTGTCAAATAAGGTTCGTATCACTGGATTGTGAATAATACAAAATGAATTTAATTTATCTCCAACGAATTTATTTATTACACAAAATTTATTACAACACAGTTTATCAATAAAAATTCACAAAATCACTTTATATAAATTATTCTTAAATTTTACTATTCACTTATAATTTTTATTTCCACAAAAACACTTTTTAATTCACTTTTTAATTCCTTTTTAATTTTTACTCTATCGCTTACCAAATATTACTAATAATCTCACAAGTTTACTCTATCGCGTTCCAAATACTAATAATCCAATTCGATCTTGTGCGCCTTTTTATATACACAAACCAAGCTTCTCGAAAGTTCATGCCTTTTCCAGTTAGAATATTGTAAAACAATTTTATCATGGAAAATTCCATTTAGTACAATAAAACATTGAGCTATTAGTTTTACTTATTCTATCATACGCTAGGTGTCACCGTCACAATATTCTGTATAAATAGCTCCATCTATTTTACAGTAGATCTAAGTAACTTCATTCAGCGTTTAGTACAGAATTTTAACTGTCGCTAATATCAATTTATTTCCGCCCTTTTTTTGGCTTAAGTTATTAAATTATTTTTTACTCTCGTTCACTTACTTTTTGGCTAGCATCAAGAAAACAACCATTGAAATTACAATTTGCTTTAAATTAATTTGTGAAATTTAAATTAAATAAAAAAAAAGAAAATTACATTCGACTTTTTTGGATATTTAGAGCGTTGTTTCGAATTCGTACACTATCCTAGGTGTCACCGTACTAATCATTTTGCATATTTTTATTGATCGTTGCCAAAAACTTCGTGAGATATTTTTTTATGCACGCTCGTACACCATACTCTCGATCACATTCTCATATGCGACGCATCTTCGAATAATAGCCGATTTACATTCAATCTTTTCGTTCTATTCCAAAATAATAAAAACACGAAGAGAAGTGCAAATACATTTTATCCATATATAAAAATGAGACGGGCATACTCTAAATTTCATTTTTTCCTTTCAAAATATTGTTACGTTTTTGCCTTGTCCATCAAGTTTCGATTCATTGGATTGTAAATAAAACAAAACAATACGAATTTATTTATATCACACAAAAATTATTACAACACAATTTATTAACAATAATTCACAAAATCACTTTACTTTAATATTCGCACAATTTTACTGACGACTTATAACTTTATTTCGCACTAAAACACTTTTTAAATCACATTTTAATTCTTTTTTAATCCTTATACTCTCGCTTACCAAACACTAATAATCCAATTCGACTTCGTCCGCCTTTTTATATATATAAACCAAACTTCTAAAAATGTAATGACTTTTCCGGTAAGAATAGTCCAGAAATATTTAGAACAGTTTTAGTAAAACATTGAGCTATTAATTTAATTTATTCTATTACAATCTAGGTGCCACCGTTGCAATATTAGTATTGTGACCGTGACACCTAGTGTGTAATAGAATAAGTTAAATTAATAGCTCAATGTTTAACTGTACTAAAATGGAATTTTCCATAATAAAACTTGTCTAAATGTTCTACGCTATTCTAGCTGGAAAAATCATGAGCTTTCTAGAAGTTTGGTTTATGTATATAAAAAGGCGAACGAAGTCGAATTGGATTAGTAGTATTTGGTAAGCGACAGTGTGAATAATTTATATAAAGTGATTTTGTGAATTTTTATTAATAAATTGTATTGAAATTGGGTTGTAATAATTCTTGTGCTAAATAAATAAATTCGTTGGTGATAAATTGAATTGATTTTGTTTTATTCACAATCCAGTGATACGAACCTTGATTGACAAGGCAAAAATGTTACAGTATTGTTACGTTGACATATGGGCTGCAATAGAATAAATTTGGTAAGCGAAAGTATAAGGATTAAGAAGTGAATTATAAGTGATTTAAAAAGTGTTGTAGTGCGATTTAAAAATGTGAACAGTAAAATTGTGCGAAAATAATAAAAAATGATTTTGTGAATTATTGTTAATAAATTCTATTGAATTAATTTTTGGTGTTAAATAAATAAACCCGTTTGTGTTACCTGAATTGTTTTGTTTTATTCACAATCCAGTGATACGAACCTTGATTGATAAGGCGAAAACGTAACAGTATGTTTTATAAATTTTGAGCAACACCGTGTAACTATTACGAAAAAAAGATAAACCAGTTCATCTTTTTCAGGTTTTAACTTAAGAAACTATTAATTTAACAATAGTTTCAATGAATTTTGGAAGCATTAATTAAGCATCGGAGTATTCTTAAGGGTTTATTTACTAGGATCGATAAGTTCGCAAATGTACTTTCCGCAGACTCAAGTGAAGAAGAGGAACTTGTTCAATCATTATTAAATACCATAGATGAAATGTCTACCTTAGATGTTTCTCAATTCAGTTAATCCGAAGGATCCGAAGGACAGTATTATCGTGTAATCGCCAAACTAACACTCGATATAGTAATGATATCAAATTATTAAGGCTTAATAACCCTTGTTTTATTGTTGACTATCGCGATTGGCAAAGTTTCGTTGACCTTTTCAATACTATTGTCCACAGAAATTTGAACTTTTCACCTGTACAAAAGCTGAAATATTTGAAGGGTCAACTGAAGGATGACACTAGTAGTTTGTTGAGGCATTTTCGATAACCGAAGCTAACTACATTGCAGCTTAACAAATATTGTATAAGCGTTATGATCGAAAAAGTGTCACTGCTAGCGCCAAATATTCAGTAAGCAAATGCAACAAACATTAGAACGCTTCTTGACACATTAGACGAAGCAAGGCGAGGTCTAAAGGCTTTGGAAAATCAAGCCGAATCGAAGGAGGTATGGCTCAGTTACCTGCTCTTCAATAAATTAGACGAGAGGTCAGAGCAACTGTGGAACCGACAAACCGTTGAAGATTAATTTCCTACTTTTCAAAAATTTTATGAATCCTAGCGCATCGTTCTGAAGAGCTTGAAGGGATGAAGGAAAGTGGTACGGCATCTAGGATAAATACAAGTGTAAAAGTATTTCATATTAAATCAGGATTTAGTTGCATCCAATTGTATAAGTGCTAAAGATTCAAATAATGTAGTATAAAATTGCCGAACAAAGAAGAGATACCATGTTTGTGGCCGAAAACATCACACGCTGTTACACATTGCTTAACCGTTTGGTCAGCCTTCGTCTGAACAATCGGAAGTTAGGAAGGTATATCCCGTTAAAACCATGAGCCAGTATTAGAATCAACCAATCAGGAATTATCACGGGAAGACAAGCAGGGCACAAGTAAGAGTGTTCATCAATCAGGCTTTACCTTATTACTAATGGCACTAATCAAAATCAAAGATTTTACGGGGAATATCAAGTTTGGAGGGAGGAGGGGGGTCAGAAGTGAATATTTAATTCAAGGTCTGCAGCTGCCTTGAACAAACGGTCACATTACCATTTCTGGACTAGGAACCAAATAGTCCAAATCAATGCAGGAACCTATAAGAGCACAGCCTAATTTTCGATATCATCTCGAGTCGACCAAACCACTATTAATTTAGAAAGTCTATAGTCATACCTAAATTAATATCATACCAGCCAATAACGGTTATTAATAAACCCTTTTGGCATCATCTGTAGAATATTTACCTCTAGTTGATCCTAATTTTAGCCAACCGAGTCAAACCAACCTTTTGATAGGTAGTGATGGTGATTGGTGATTACATGGCGAGATAGGTTTCGACAAGACATTTAGGAAATTTTGGGAAATGGAAGACATCACATCACCAATTCATGGACAATTCGTAGCAAGACTTCCTTTCAAGCAAAAACAAAAAAATCTAAGTAACATGCTCAGTGGAGCCATTAGAAGACTGCAAACTGTTGGTAGAAGATTCGTACAAGAACCAGATTTTAAGCAAGCATATCAATTATTTATGGAAGAATACTTTAAGCTACAGAATTATATCGATCTGAAAGCATTTACTGTCTTCTACATAAGGGGGTGGCAAGAGATTCCAGCACGAGCTGGATACCAAGCTGAGAGTAGTTTTTGACGCCTCTTTCAATCGCTTAACGGTAATTCCCTAAAGTCTAAACGATAGGCTCAAAATTTATGAACAGAGGTAACAGAGACTACCACAGAATAGTGTGACCATCAGATCCTGGACAACAACCAACGGATTATCGATTGCGTACGGTCAGCTAGCCACGAAAGCGCTTCAAGTAATTGGAAAAAGTATGTTGCAAACTAAAACTTTAACTGACGAACACATTTTACACGATTTCTATGCGGAGGATTTCATCAAAAGAAAGAATTGCATAAAATTGTCGAAGATGTCACACGATTACTCAAATCATATATGTAGTTTCAAATCATCCGAAGATTCTCGAAGCAATCCCAACCGAAGGCAAAGAGCAGGTACCGATAAATATAACCGACGAAGAATCAAACGCTAGTCTCAAATTACCAGGGGTACAGTGGCATCTAGTGATGTATGCCGTTCAATTTAAAGTACAGGGTGGGCCATCTGTTGATCGTTTTTTCAATCAATGACTTAATGTAATCTGTTCTAAAAAATTCTTTAACATATAAAAAGTCAAAAATTTGGCATTTATCATCATGGACTCGCTAACAACACAACAATGCTTTTGATTGTCCAAATTTATTATGAAAATAATCGTTCAAAAACAACAATATTTCGTAAATTTCGTGAGAGTTTTGGTCGACATGGACATGGTATTGAGCGTGCAATTGGCAAAATTATTGATCGTTTTGAGGAAACTGGTTCAGTGGAAGGTCGTAGACCGTATCAACATGTTGATTCAGTTCGTATTTCTGATGTAGTGACAGCTGTTAGTGAAAGTTTTCGTAAAGAACCAAGCACAGCAACCTGGCATCGTTCACAAAAACTAAACATTTAGCGTAGTAGCAGCGATTGAACGAACCAACAAGGGAATCAAAGCGGGATGTGCTATGTAAGTCAGCTCATATTTTTGACACGTTAGGGTGGTTGGCATGAGATGATGAATTACTAGTAGGAAAGCTAAGGTGTGGTAAACGGTTAAAATGGAGCTGCCACAATTAGCACTTATCCGAATTCCACGACGGCATATGACCCAAGATTTACATTTTGAGCTGCGTCAGAAAAAGCGTATGAGGTGGTGGTGAGATGAGAGTTAGATTCGAAAACAAAGATTGCACAAATAAAGCAAATTTCTATCCCTTGACTATAAACTTTTCGCTGAAATTCTACTGAATAAGCCTACAAAGGTGGTCATAGAGGCATTTAAATTGCCTCTATGACCGACATATATAAAGGTAACATTGTGGACGGTCTCCAAAATAATGTTGGGCTTACTGTCATCTCCACCTAGGAGATGGAATAGGTTTGTTGCAAATCGCACGTCAGATATTTTATTATCGTTTTCTCTGCAGCGCTGGAAACATGTCGACTCATTACCAAACCCAGCGGACTGTGCTTCACGGGCTGTGATTCCCTCAAAATCAGTTAATTTCGATTTATGGTGGCATGGACCGAAATGGTTAAGTCTCGCAGAATCAAAGTAGCCTCAACAATCAAATGAACGGGAAGTTAATGATCTACTAGATGAAGAAAGTGTTAATGGGATTGGAGCCTTTTCCTCGCCCGTTGAATAAAACTCAAACAAAACTTTTATATCTTATTAGTTTCTTATCTATTAGGCAGCAGAATTTTTAATATTGTATTTTTGTGACGCTCGATCAAGACCAGAAAACAGACTGATCCTTTTCCAAAAAAATAAATACATAAATACCATTCTCACATATTTGTACTGTACAAAAACAACAAGTACAATTGTGCATCGGTAATATGCACTAGTACATAAAATACATAAAAATAAAAATACAGTTTCCCAACCCTCAGTCGGACACGACTTTCTACAACGAATTTTTTCATCTGGTGGTTAACATTTTCCTCCACCTTGATCAGTTGTATGATCAATGTTGACTGGAAGTGGACAAAGGCTTGTAATAACCCGCTTCCGAATTCCTGAGGCAGTTTTAGCTGACACTACTCGGATTAAACCGTCAGCTCCAGGATGTTGAGAAATGATTCTGCCGAACTTCCATTTTAATGGTGGAAGGTTGTCGTCCTTTATAATGACTACATACTGTGCCTCCTGGAATATTAATAGTTGGCTTCTGCCACCGAAAACGATGTGGCAATTGCTGCAGGTATTCTTTGGACCATTTCGCTCAAAATTGTTTATATAATTGATTCACTAGTTGCCTTTTTTTGAGTAAGGTACGTGTATTAACTCGTGATTGGCAGGTTCTGGTATACTAAGCATGAGGAAATGCCCTGGTGTTAAAACTTCTACGTTGTCATCGGTTGTTAATACTGCCATCGGTCAGGAGTTTAGTACTGCTTCAACCTGTTTGATGAGAGTGTTCTGTTTCTCATAATTCAACATGACGTTCCCCATCATTCGACGAATGTGATATTTAGCGGATTTCACTGCTGCTTCATTAAGTCCACTAAAATGCGGTGAATGAGGTGGAGCAAAATTCCTCGATAAATAGCTGAGACAGTTCAGTATGAATTTCAGAAGACTTCACTGAACGGTGTAATTCATTTAGTAGTTTGCGCCCCTCAAAGTTTGTCCCATTGTCTGAGAATATGTTACGGCACAATCTTCTCGTGGCAATGAATCTTCGTAGTTTTCCCATAAATGCAGCTGATGTTAAATCTGATGACAATTCAAGATGAACTGCTTTAGTGGCGAGACATACAAAGACTGCCAGATATGACTTTGTAGGTATCTTGCCACGAATGTGATGATGTATGTATAATGGCCCAGCAAAGTCAACCCCCACATTATAAAATGGTGGAGCTATGTTTAAATGCTCTGCCGGTAAGTCAGCCATTTTTTCTGATGTAATAATCTTGGTTTAACGCGTGCGCACAGGACACATTCCTTGCACACTTTCTTCGCTATCTGTTTGCCGTTGATAGGCCAATATGATTGTCGGATCGCTACCAATAGATCTTGTGGCCCAACATGCAAGTATTTAATATGTAGATGTCTAAGTAGTGCGACAGTAACGAAGTGATCCCTTGGTAACAATACGGCATGCCTGGATGCGTACGATAAGGATGGAAATCTCAGCTATCCACCAACACGAAGTATTTTATCTTTATCAAAAAACAGCAATAGTGATTTGTGTGCAGGGTCCCGTATATTGTAATTCTCGTTAGTCATCCCGTTGTAAATTTCCGGAAATGATATTTTCTGCACAGACCTCAGCGTCAACTTTAAACCGGTGTCTAAATCGTCTGATGTTAATGGACCTGAATTTTTCTCAGACGGTTGTTGTGTATTACGAATGAAACGAGCTACAAACGCCATTGAATTGCAAATATTTTTAAAGCAATTTCGTGCAGGAATACGACCGAGAGGATCGCCAACGTCTGCCGCAAGTGTCCTCACAAACTTTAGTTGTTCTGAAATAATTATCCCTTCCCCAAACGTAACCTTTTTACCATTCCAGACTTCATCCGCCATTGTTAGAAACAAAGGACCATCCCACCATAAGCTAGAGGATATTAGTGATTTAGGTGTTAGTCCTCTGGAGACTAAGTCTGCTGGATTCAAGCTTCATTCTACATGTAACCAATTTTTGGATTTGGATTGAGATTAATTGATTGAAACACGGTTGGCTACATAAGTTTTTCACCTAGATGATGAAGAATTGATCCAATGGAGACATATCAAAGAATTAGTCCAGTAAAAAAAGTCCTCTATTTTAAAATTTATAATCTCTGTCAACTGAGATATGAGTTTAACTAACAATAATGCCGCACTGAGTTTAAGTCGCGGTAATGTATGTTGTTTAAGTGGTGCTACCCGTGATTTTGAACATAATAGAATGACAACTAATTTTTGTGTGTCATGGAACCGCACATAGACTGCAGCCCCATATGCCTTTTCACTGCCGTCAGCGAAGCCATGTAACTGTACGCGTTGTGGATCTCGACATGAATTGAAAATGTGTTGAGGTATTTTTACTCTGTTCAGATCAGACAAGTTGTGCAAATAATTCATCCAGTACGTGTGATGAACCATTGGAAGGCTTTCATCCCAATGAATCTTTAACGCCCATATTTTCTGTAAGAGAATTTTTTCCAACACTACAGTTGGCGCAACAAAGCCATTGGGATCGAAAATACTTGCTAGCTGGGAAATAACGATTCGTTTGGTTATTGTTTTTGTTTGGCAAACTGCTGTAGCCACTTGAACATTGAACTGGTCGAGCTCTGGCTGTCAATACAGACCCAACGTTTTTATACCTAATGGGTGATCATCATCAATTGGCACCATTAATTCTCGATCTTTCATTTGCGTATCCAATAATAACTCGGCTTTATTAGAACACCATTTTCTGAGGGTCATTCCAGCTGACTGTAAAATAGACGAGATAGTAAATTTCAATCTTATCGCGTCCTTAACACAATTGGACCCAGATATTAAGACATCGACGTATATATCATTTTGGATGACTGAGCTAACGAATGGATTTTTATGTTGGTTTTCCAACGCTAATTGTAGAAGACAATGATTAGCCAAAAAAGGAGCTGTATTAGTACCGTACGTAACAGTATTTAATTTGTAAGGGCGCAATTCTTCGCCCACATGGTACCACCAAAAAATATACTGGTTTTGCTGGTCGCTCGGGTGAAGAAGTATTTGTCGGTACATTTTGCAAATGTCCGCACTGCATGCATAATAATATGATCTAAACCGAATTAATATAGAAAACAGTTCGTTTTGCACCACAGGTCCAGTCATTAAAATATCATTCAATGAGTAGCCTGTTGACGATTTTGCTGAGCCATCGAACACTACTCTAAATTTGGTAGAAGATGTTGATGTTTGATTCTTTCACTTGGCCTACCAATTCCATGTGACCTAAATTAAATTGATTGTAGGCGGAACGAAGATCCGCGTCTCGCTCCAGTTTGCTCTCTAAGTTTAGAAATCGTTTTTTTTTTGCTAGTGCTGCAAAGTCTCCGAACACGGAAGGAGAATTAGAAAATGGTAGCCTAACCACAAACCTTCCCGACTAGTCTCTTGAAAATGTTTCAACGAAGTGGTGATTACACATATTACCTTGAAGCACATTGTTATTAATAGTCTCGCATTGATCATTCTCCCAAAGTTTTTCCAATAAATCATCAAGACGTTGAGAATTTGACTCAGTAGACGTAGACACCACATTACTGCATCTAGAAAATGATGAAGCTGTGGTACCACCAATCACTACCCAGCCTAATAATGTGTTTTGTAAGATAGGCAATTCGTTTCCTAGTGTAATCTGTCCTACCGATTGTAGTTGGCCATACACTTCTGCTCCCAAAAGAGATCAATGGTTCGTGACTTGAAGAACTGTGGATCTGCGAGTTTAATGTTGGCTTGGACTGGCCAACTGGAAATATCACATTTAATTGAAGATTGATACTTGGAGATTTTGCGCATAATATGCGCTTGAATTTGACATGAAAATTCGTTTATGCGAGATCGAACATCCAAACTTGTACATTGAGTAGATTTGGCTGGAGTGCCTCCGATACTACGTATATTGATATATGACGTAACCAATTCAATACCTATACGTTTGGAGAATGTTATAAAATTCAATTAAGAGCCTGAATCAAGAAGAGCCGTGATTTTTAGCCCTTGACTGTCTATAATATCGACCAACGCAGTGGCTAAAAATACAAATTTAGGTTTGCTGGTAGGCGTAATGTGCCGAGAGATCTGTTCTGGCGGAACATCAGATGATGAACACGCCATGATAGTTTGTGAAGAAGAACTATTTAACGGTGGAGGCTGATTTGAATTGTTTAATGTCTTCGAGTTTACGTGAAGAAGGGTGTGATGCCTTGATTTACATACCCGGCAGTTCTCTTGACTGCTGCATTGAAAACTGCATATATAGTTGAATTTAAATTACTCATTACGGTTTTGATAAATGTCGTGGGTTGCAAACGTCCGAGAGTGATTTAAATTCTGCAATGTATACCCTTTATAACCTATATAGTCACTATAAGGGGCAATCTCTGAGATTCGTTCAATTTGGTATAATAGAGAACAACGTCCTTGTTCCATGTGAAATTCGTCGATTTGTTAATTATCCAAAATTTTTTTTGCAAGAGCCCTACGGCTCAAACAAAAATTTCACTGAGTGATTTGAATTCCACAATGTATATACTCTTTACAAACTATATTGTCGATATATGAGCCAATCTCTGAGATTTGTACTATTAGGTATAATAGTGAACAATGTCCTTGTTCTATGCGAAATTCATCGATTAGTTAATTTTTTAATTTTTTTTGCAAGAGTTCTACGGCTCAAATCAAAATTTCACTGAGTGATGTTAATTTTGCAATGTATACCCTTTATAATCTATATAGTCACTATATAAGCCAATCTCGGAGGCTCGCGCTATTTGGTATAATATAGAAAAACGTCCTTATTTCATTCCAAATTCGTCGATTCGTTAATTTTCGAAAATGTTTGCAAGAGTCTTACGGCTCATATGAAAATGCCACTAAATGATTTTAATACCGCAATGTATACCCTTCACAATCTAAATAGTCACTATATGAGATAATCACTGAGATTCGTGCTACTTGGTATAATAAAGAACAATGCCATTGTTCTATGTGAAATTCCTCCATTTGTTAAATTTCAACATTTTTTCCAACAGTCCTACGGCTCATATCAAAATGGCACTGAGTCACTTATAAGAGCCAATCTCTGAGATTGGTAGTACATATTTAATATAATAAGGAACCATGTCATTGCTCCACGCGAAATTCGTCGATTTGTTAATTTTCAAAAATTTTTCCAAAAGCCCTACGACTCATATCAAAATGGAACTGAGTGATTTGAATGCCGCATTTTCTTTATGTATCCGTAACAATCTATAGTCGCTATAAGAGCCAATCTTTGAGATTCGTACTATTTAGTTAATTTTCGATAATTTTTTGCAAGTGGCCTACAGATCAAAATGGTACTGAGTGATTTGAATTCCGCAATGTGTACTTTATAGTCACTATAAAAGCCAATCTCTGAGGTTGGTTCTATTTGGTATATTAGAGAATAACGTCCTTATTCCATGCGAAATCGTCGATCAGTTAGTTTACAAATTTTTTTCAAAATTGATGTTTCCTACAGTTATATCTAAACGGCACGGAGTGGTTTAAATTCCCCAATGTATACACTTTACAATCTATATAGTCACTATAAGAGCCCATTTTTAGATTCGTGCTGTTTGGTTCAATAGAGAACAATGTCCTTGTTCAATACGAAATTCTCGATTTGTTAAATTTCATAACTATTTTTAAATACACTGTTAAAAGATTTACGCGCACATAAATAAATGTTCAAAAACTTAATTTTGTCTCAAATATCATTTTTGTCCAGAATCTTCACAATGTTCACTCGCATAAATTTGTTGCCCTAAAAAGTGTCCGAAAACTCCCCGGTAATCCTAGGTAGGTATTTAAGGCAATCCCCTGGAATCAGTGAAACAAAATATTAAATAAAAATTCTGGAGCTTACCATATTCCAGAAGTATTCGGCCCCAAATCCTGGCTGAACCTTGACACAAAGTATTTTTGATAATTGGGGATGTTAGTTGAAGAAACATTTCATTTGATCACCTCAGCAAAATTACTGTCTAGCTGCATAGTTAAGTTAAAAAAAAATTCAAAATCAAAAAGCACGGATTATAATTATCATACACTTGACTTATATAACCATAAGTAAAACCAATTTACCCTTTTATTCGAAGACACAAAAAAATTATATTTACATAGTTAAATACTTTCTAATTTTCATGAGAACAAGTTTTAATTTGTACTAATCTATGCGATATGAATTTGTCATAGTTCTCTATAAAAAAAAAAGTAAACAAAAATTTACATCATAGTTTTCAGAAATTTTACAAACAAACTGAAAACATTGAATGTGATAAGTCAATTTGTCGTACGTTTTCATGTAATACGGAAATAATATTTGAAAGACAAATTAAATTGGAATACTTTAAAAGGAAAATATAATATATCGGATGCGGCAACTTTTAGTTCGTTTTAAAAATGTAAATGTTCGAACTTTATTTTCGAAAGTACACCTTCCGATTAAGAATGGAATACCACTTCATTCAAACTGACTTCCTTGGCAATTTGAATTGTTTTTTAGAAACAATTTTAAATGAAATAAAACTTGTTGGCCCAACAAATCATAATGTTGATATTGAAGTACAAAATGAAAATGTTGAGTCAGAGGAATTCCCGGGTATATATTTCCGTAAAATTATAAGAACTGTAAACTCATTAATTTATATGTTAACGTTTTTATTTTTATTTAAGATTTTAAAGATAGCTGATCGGAGTATGTTCTAGATAGTGATTCTACAGATTTTAGTATTTTTTCACCGGGATATAGCCTATTTTCGCGTCGAAAGAAGAAAATCGCGATGACATGAAAGCAGCTTATCAAGCTGAATTTAATTTGTTTTGTAAAAATGAGACTCAGTAAATACGGAGAAATACCGCTAACGAAGCCGAACTATAATTCACCGATTCAAATTCAGCTGACCAATAATTCAAATTAAGGATTGGAAAATTAAAACCAGGGCCTAATTATAACGACCCATATTCTTAAAATTTATTGCATTATGCTTGGTAACGCAGGTTGTCGAGATCTTTTAGCTTCTTCTTCATTAACTCTTTGTTCAATTAAATAGTGTGCCATTGTAATGGCATTTGATGGACCAGTGATTGTAACAATACGATTTCTGGTACCAGGAGTAAATATACCTTTTTTTGATATTTGTATATTAGCGCCTGATAAATGTTGGATTTCAATTAAATTACGACCACCTGGACTGCTGATATCTCCTGGCGTTGGGCTTTTACTTAAAGCACCTAATGTTTGAGCTGCTGCTGCTTCTAATTGTTGTGCTGTTTGTCCACCGCCAGTTGCCAAACCAAAACTATTAATATTTAATGTGATTGGTGTTGCTGCTTGTGTTGTCGCATGACGAAATGCCTCAAATGTTGCTTCATATCTTTCTAATGATGTACGGGGTGTGGGTGATGTTGTGCGCATATATGATTCTAAATTATCTTGACCAATTGGACCAAAAACTCCACCACTTGCCGCTTGTTCTAATGACGGTAGGCCGACATAACCTTGAACGGGATGATGGCCACCATTTGTATGTGCTAAACCTAGTCCTACACCTAATACACCGTATTTGGCTAGAACACCTAATGCGGCGTAAATTTCATTCGTAACTGGTTCTGTGTACCCCGAACCTCGCATAACGACCTTAATATGATCTAATAATTGTGTAGTAACAGTTGGATTAGCTCCAGGACTAGGTGAACCCAAATTTAATGATAAATTAATGCCAGTACCATTAACTAAAAGACCAGCACCTCCTACAGCATTACTTAGCGCTGAATTCAATGATGCCGTGCTCGAACTGATTGGATTTTGATTCGCCGCATAAGGTGAACCGGTTGGATTAAAATTAGCTACAGGACCATTAATATCAGCATACGATACATTTAAACTTGTTCCCGATTGTGGATCTTCAACAATTTTCGATAATATCATAGTGCAAGCTTTTATATTATTCTCCTTCTCACCAATAACAGTTATACACCGTTCTTGTAGTGTAATATCTTTTGGTTTCTGTGATATTTGCACATATGAACCACTTTCTTCTTTTATTTGTTTAATAAAAGCACCAGCTTTACCAATTATCATGCCTGCAGTTGAATTTGGTACTAAAACTTTTACTTGCTTATCACGTTCATGTGCTTGTTTAGCTTCAATTTCGATTAGTTTTGTGGTTAAATCAGGCTTTTCTTTTATTTTTTCCATTATAAAATTTACAACTGTCAATGTGATTCGCTAGTACTTAAAAAAAGCACAGCACATTCTCTATATATAGAATGTAAATGGTGGTACAATCAGTCCAGTCGCCGCGGACTGATGAGAAAATTGATTTTTTCATAATCATAAGCTCATCAGTTCGAAACTGGATTGAATTCTCTTACAATCTTCGAAACATATTAAAAATCATTGAATTTAATATATTTATTTTAATATATTTGACTTCTTCACTTGAATCGACGCATAATAATCACAATTTGAATGTGGTGGTATGTACGCTGTCTATAGATAAATAAACATCGTTTGATTGATTTTAGTCTTCAAACAAATCTGTTCATCTCTTGATAGGACTTATGTTATGTAGAATGCACGGCTGTGATAACACCACCGCCCGATTTCTATAAATGTTAATTCCCTGATTGAAGTTACTTCCGCTGATTACTACAATCAGGTAGTTTGTTTGAAGAACATATTGGTAAAAGTTGGATGCTCTTGAAGGCATTTTGTTAACGTACTGGTATTAGATGAAGCACAGCACTCTAAATCGCTCTCTTGCTGACTTTTCTGATGGTTTATTTTTAGTTGTAGGCAATAAAGGTGCAACACTAGTACAGATTTTTTGTTCTATCCACTGGATTTAAGTATTATGCTTAAATCCCAATTAAATGTATTTTGTTAGTTAATTGCATTTTCTACTAAACTACTATGATGCTGGTTTTCTACATGCGAACGATAATCTTTTTCGGTTGCATCTTTAAGTTTGGTGAAAATGGCTGATTTCAATGTATTGGTAGGTCTAACTACTTCGAACTTAAATTTTTTTTAAAGTTTTGGAATATATTTGAAATAAATGGAATGCTTGTAGTTAATTTGTAATCCTTTTTATCTACCGTAGAAACATTTTCATCCAAAAACCTCGCGATATTTTCATCTATAAGTTTCCTGCGATACTTGTTATCCTGCAGGGTAGCATATAACAATGCTAAATTCTTTTTGTAGAAAGTGACATCTGATAATTCAAAAATGGTTTGTGCTAAAATTTGTAATGTGTTGCATTTATAATTAAGAGGTAAAATGAAAGTTGAGGTATCGGCCGGACCACGTGTTTTTGGTGGTGCCAATCGAAAATTATTTTGTTGTTGCTTCTTACAAGTAAAGTGTCGGAAAAAGTTCTTGTTCGGTTTTATAGTAAACTTTAAATCCCAGATCAGTAGTTTAAAAGAAAATTTGGATATTCCGATTAACAATATAGATGTTATGACCAACTTTTTTTTTTGAGGTGAGACTTCTCACAAAACGGAACTATACAGTAGACGGTTTTTTTTATTTATCATTAGAAAAATATTAGTTACCGATTCATTGTAATGTTGTAAATAATATTCTTACAAAATGAATCAGAATTCAATTATTTACATTAAAATTTGAAAACATCATAGTTTACAAGGAATTTCTTAAATTATGACATATTACATACAATTGAACTTATCATAGTATAATTTTTATGGTTAAGAAAATCATAATGATGTTTTCTCTTTTTGATCACAATTTATTCAATTCGTAGTAATTATAATCTTAAAAATAATAAATAGGGAAATAAAATGTTTTAAATTTGTTAAATTCATGTGTCCAGCATTATTCACCGTCATCATCGTCGTTATTTGAGCTGGTTTCGGTAACCAGTAAGTTTGCATAAAAACTGTGGTACTTCAATTCTCATAATAAATTTAGATAATTCCACTCTGCTGTAATTATTGACAACAGTTCTTCATAAGTTAATAGAAGAATAAAATTTTTGAATGTTTCTGGAGGATGTCTCTTTTTTAAGTATCTCTTTCTGATTTTTGTATTGAATTTGTTAGCAGCTCATGACTAGAAACATATAAGAATTTTATTTTTATTTTGGTGGTAACAGTTGTCTGACCCTTATTTCTTCAAGGTAACTATTATTCTTCACTAGCATTTCAATAAATTTTTAAAGACAGCTTACTAGTTAATTGGGTCCTTTGTTAGTAGTGCATTCGTGCTAGACGCAGCAGTATGCTTCTTTTGATAATAAAATGTGGAAATTTCTGCATTCAGATGTGTCAATATTTTTTGAAATTCGAAAACTATTGATAAAATTCTTCCATTGCTATCTATATTGGAGCCATTTTGTCGTCGTCTTTAATTTGCCGCTTCATGTAAATGTTCAGCAGAATCTGAATCGTTTCTGTTTAAATTTGGATTTTCAAAAGTCGCGCAACCGTTACGTCGATCTTTTTTTGGTACAAAAAAAAGATGCGTTAAATTGGTTATTCGAAATATCGGTATATTGTCCTTTCGGTGCTGCAGTATTTCTCTCAGTTTGGGTTTTCACCCATACCACATACATTCTGCGTATTCAGCTGATATTTGAATCGCCCACTAAATATCCCCTTTGGGAATTTTTTTTTAAATATTGGGACTAAATTCTGGGAAAGAGGTTAATATGATCTTTCACAGGTTTCATACTGTTTTAGATTGAGCATAAGTAACACTTCTGGTATATTTTCCACGCGTGTCATCTTATAGCATTATAGCAATTTGATTTAATCTCCTTAAAACAAATAACTTTTAGTTACTAAAGCTTACTGCCTGGTTTCGATAGATAATAATGGTTATTTCAACTCGTTCGTACTTTTTGATAATTTTGCTGGTTCATTTTGCAGTTGAATTTATTTTTCTTAACTATACCGATTGTCCAAAAGCTGTCAAACTGTCGTTGCCTATACTCCAACTCAATGTTCTTATTACAATTTCACCTAAAAGATTGTTTACAATCAGACCCTTTCTTCCGCGCTGAAACAAGTTTTCCACGTTGCTACGTATATTATACCCCTTTATTATGAACTTCCTTAATTTGTTGTCATTTCGACATTCACTTCTCTTTCGCGACCAGCTTGCTTCCGAATTTGAATTCTTTGCCGTTTTCTTGGGAGCGTCGTTATAATTAGGCCTTGGTTTTAATTTTCCAATCCTTAATTTGAATTATTGGTCAGCTGAATTTGAATCGGTGAATTATAGTTCGGCTTCGTTAGCGGTATTTCTCCGTATTTGCTGAGTCTCATTTGTACAAAACAAATTAAATTCAGCTTGATAAGCTGCTTTCATGTCATCGCGATTTTCTTCATTCGACGCAAAAATAGGCTATATCCCGGTGAAAAAAATACTAAAATCTGTAGAATCACAGAGGCTGATTTACTGTTCGTATATACTAATATATTTCTCGTGTTAATCGAAACACAATTAAAATGGTATAACCACCGGTAGCATATTAGAAATTACATGAATTAATTAACATTCAACAAAAAATTAATAAAAAAGTAAAAATTAGCTTACACACAGAGCAGTGTGAATATCGTGAAGAAGAAAAAAATTGTAAGAGAATTCATTTGTATTAGTTCGATTCGCTAGTACTTAAAAAGAGCACAGCACATTCTCTATATATAGAATTAAATTGTGGTATAATCAGTCCAGTCGCCGCGGCCTGATGAGAAGATTGATTTTTTCATAATCATAAGCTCATCAGTTCGAAACTGGATTGAATTCTCTTACAATCTTCGGGACATATTAAAATCATATTATTAAATAAATAGAATTCTGTCTATTAGACGGTTTCGTTGAATTACTGTTCGTAAATTTCTCAAAACTTCGAAAGCATATTTTATGGTGGAAGGGACCTGATTGGCTAAATTAGCATGAAGAACATTGGCTAGAGAGAGCTACTATATTATGGCTGCAACCAAGAAAAACGATGGAAGCATTCGGAGGGATCCTAGCTAATAAACTGTTGGATTCAATGTTAGCCAGATATTCATCGTTTTTCAAGCTTCAAAGGATCATCGCATTTATCCTTCGGTTCAACACGAACTCATACGAACAAAACTAAAGAAGCAGAGAACTAAAGGACATTTTCTAAAACCATATGAGCTGCATTTCGCATTTACAATTTTATGTGCGTACAAACAAGAAAAGTCTTATCATCAAGAGAAATCCACTCTCAAACGGGGAAGTAACATACATAAATCTGAGCTGTTTAAATTCATTAAACCATCTCCAAAATCCCTTTCCAACAAAAAAATGCGTAATATGTCGGCGATACAAAGCTACGTTGCAACAACAAATGATGGGCGAGTTACAAACTTCATGGGTAGAATTAGTGAGGCCATTTTACAAGACGGGGGTAGATTTTGCCGGTCCACTATTAATCCACTTACAGAATGGCAGAGGGTAACGAACTTACAAAGTGTACATATAAGTATTTGTCTGTCTGAGTACAAAAGCAGTTCATTTAGAGCTGGTGGGAGACCTTACAAGTGAATCGTTCATAGCAGCTCTCAAGAGGTTCGTAGCAAGAAGAGGCGTCCTAGCTGAAGTCCATTCAGACAACAAATATGATGGTTCCTATTTGTCCAATAAGTAACGCGTTTATTGTTGATGACAAATACTAGTACAGCAGCAAAACATTATATAATTAATAAATGAAATACCAGGTCATTTTCACAATAATAATAATAATAATATTATCTCCAAAAAATTAATTAACTTAATAAAAAAAAATTAAATAAAACAAAACAAAATCATTTTTGCATTAATAACTTTTAATTAATAATTATAAAAATATAATTTATTTAATGCGGGCACAAATAAATTTCCATTTACAAATCATCGAGTGCGAATTGAATATAACAAAATTTATATATGTGGGTGCGTGTACAACCTCAAAAACTTTTATAACAACCAAATATAATTATTATGTGATGATATCTTCATCCCATATACATATGATTCAACATATACATACACAGAATTTTTATCATTTTGGGAATTATAATTAAAAATTTAATTTATAAAATAAATAATTTTTTAGTTTTTTAGTATTAAAATCGTTGTGAAACTAAATGTGTCATCGCATAACATAAACACATTTTATTATACATAAAATAATAATTTTTGTGTTTTTTTTATTTTTATGTTGGCATCA
The DNA here is from genome assembly GCA_958295665.1 of Tipula vernalis. Lineage (NCBI taxonomy): Eukaryota > Metazoa > Arthropoda > Insecta > Diptera > Tipulidae > Tipula > Tipula vernalis. Next base: position 126,475,804 of record OY282559.1, read on the forward strand.
CAATATAATTATTTATGTATTTTTATATGGTATCGCACATATGCATGTATCCCCTGGCATTATTATTATTGTATTATTATTACTATTTTTTTTTGGAGTGGGTGGGGTATTTACTAAAAATATTTAATGACCATTGGCTATTAAAAAATTATGAATGGATTTTTGAACCGAAAATTTTGGAAATCAATCAATGGTGTCGACTGTGAACGGCTATGGTCATCGAAAATATTCACATTATTATTTGGATATTGTATCATAGCCGGATTTTGATTTATCACTGATGTTGTTGCAACGGCAGCAGATGCACTTGCTGATGATGCTGCTGATGTTATTGTATCGGTAGCCGCGGGTGACATATAAATCGGCGACTGGAATAATAATTGTGATGGTGATGATGGATAATAATAATTATTCAAATTATATTGTTGGTCATGCTTGTAATGATTAAATTCGAAAAAAAGTTTTAAATTATCAAATGGATTTTTGCCAAACGTAATGACGCCATTAAATCCTGTAACTACATTTTGTTCACCCTGCTCTTTTAAATCGATGGGCGGCGGTGAATGATGGTGAAATAAAAATTTTGATTTTCGATTTGTATTTGGAATTATGTTGCCATGAATCAGGGCTGATCCAATCTGTGAACGACAATAATTGGAAACAAAAAAACACTTCATTTATCACTTGCACAATATTATTCTTTATTCTAAGACTCACGATACATAAATATAAAATCACTAAGATCATTTCCACTTTTAATTATAGAAAAAGTGTGGTGTTGACTGCTCCATGGATGATGCTTAAATAAATAAGTTTTTTCAATGTGTTGTGTTATGGAATTAAAACGCACACAAAATACTTTCACTAGTTGTTGATAAGCACTTGAAATCATAAACAGCCACCATGTAATGTAAGTCGTAAAATATGTAGAATCATTGAAATGTCAGTTAATTTACCTTGATTATGTATGAGGAAACATTATGTAATGTAAAATATTCAGGGCTGTAATCGGGACAAGGTAGAGCGGCTCGTGCTAAATTCGAGCAATTAGATTGGAGTGTAAGGAGATAGAAGAACACTCGAGATCTGGTCGTTTGTCGAGTGAAAGAACCGTGATAATCTGATCTAATACATATTTTTTATGGCCGCAAAATTATTCCTGACGAAATCTATGCGATCATAATCTGATCCCAGAGATGTTGTTAATGAAATTGGTGTTTGGTATCCTAGTAGCAACTCATTATATCTTCTCGTATAGTTTCGAATATTCTTGGTTGGGATAACTTCTTTTATAAGCATATGAAGAATAATAATGGCAAGGAAATATTTATGGCAAGATCACCAAAACAACTATGAACTCCGATTCCCTGCCAATCAGAAGTTACTTTGCCAATATTTTTTCTCTTTATATGCAACAGATTTAAGCAGAGAATTTTTTCCTAAATCAGAAATGGAAAGAAGTAAACCTGTCAGACTAAATACAAATTTAAAACATTATGAATTTTCCTAGAAAATTTAGCAAACATTTTTGCAAGATCACAGTTAATTTAGCCAATATTTATTCTAATAATTTGCAACAGATTTAAGCAAGGTCTTTGTCTCTAAATAAGAACTGGAAAAAACCAAATCGCTCAGACTAAATACAAATTTAAAAAATTCGTAATTTCGGCCACATTTTTTGTAAAATTAGAACGTATTTTGCCAAAATCTTTTCTATTTAAATGTAACAGATTTTAGCAAAGTATTTATCTCTAAATCAGAACTGGAAAAAACCAAATTTTAGAAGAACCGAATTTTAGCAACGTTTTTGTAAAATCGGAACTAATTTTGCCAATATTTTTTCTATTTAAATGTAACAGATTTAAGCAAAGTGTTTTGTGTTGTTTGGTTCAGACTAAATACAAATTTAAAACATTCTGAATTTTATAAGAAGTTTTAGCAACTGATTTGCAGAATCAGAGTTAATTTAGTCAATATTTATTCAATTAATTTGCAACAGATTTAAACAAGTTCTTTGTCCCTAAATCAACATTGCCAAAAAAATTTCTACTTATATGAAATAGATTTAAGCAAAGTGTTTTTCTCTAAACAGAACTGGAAAGAATCGAATCGTTCAGACTAAATACAAAGTTGAAACATTCTTAATTTTACAAGAAGTTTTAGCAACAGTTTTTGCAAAATCAGAGTTAATTTAGCCAATATTTATTCTATTGTCTCTAAATCAGAACTGAATAGAAGCAAATCGTTCGGACTAAATACAAATTTAAAGCATTTGCTTAATTTTTGCCAACATTTTCTCGCTTTATACACAACACATTTAATCAAATTATTATTTTTTAAATAAGAACAGGAAAACCCAAATCGTTCAGCCTAAATACAAATACAAAATTTTTGTAACATCAGAGCTAATTTTTTCAACATTTTTTCTATTTATATGTAGCAGATTTAAGCAAAGTATTTATCTGTAAATCAGAACTGGAAAGAACCAAATCGTTCAGACTAAATATAAATTTAAAACATTTTGAATTTTAGCAACATTTTTGCAAAATCGGAACTTATTTTGCTAAAAGCTTTTCTATTAAAATGTAACAGATTTAAGCAACATGTTTTTCTCGAAATCAGAACTAGAAAGATCCGAATCGTTCAGACTAAATTCAAATTTAAAACATTCTGAATTATACAAGAAATTTTATCAGATTTTAAATCATAGTTAATTTAGTCAATATTTTTTCTATTAATTTTATTTTTCTATTTATTTTTCTATTACAGATTTAAGCAAGGTTTTTGTCTCTAAATCAAAATTGAAAAGAAGCAAACCGTTCGGACTAAATACAAATATACTGAATTTCAGTAACATTTTTTGCAAAATCAGAACTTGTTTTGCAAATATTTTTTCAATTTATATGCAACAGATTGAAGCGAAGTTGTTTCTTTAAATCAGAACTGGAAAGAACCAAATCATGCAGACTAAATACAAATACAAAATATTCTGAATTTTAACAACATTTTTGTAGCATCAGAGCTTATTTTGCCAACATTTTTTCTATTTATATATAGGAGATTTAAGCAAAGTATTTATCTCTAAATCAGAACTGGAATGAACCAAACCGTTCAGACGGCCATATAAATTAAAAGAGGCTGAATTAAAACAGGTATTTTTTTAATTAATTTAAAAATTTAATAGGCGTTTTTACTTCATTTTAAAAATGAATTAAAATCTGAATTGAAAAAGAAATAAAAAAATTTGACAAAAAGAAATTCAAAAGGCATTTCTTAATTTATTTTCAAAATGAATTAATATATATGTTTATAAAATGATATAATATAAGCCATATTTATTTCGTTTTTGAAATGAATTTAGATATATAAAATTTTGATTTCGTATTTTCATTAATGAAAACGCGAATAATAAAATTCATAATTAATTATTGATTATAATTTTTTAAATTATTAATTATGAATTATTAAAAATGTATTAAAATATATCGTTTTCATTAATGAAAAAATAATTATTAATTATTAATTATTGATTATTAATTATTAGTTACTAAAAATGTATTAAAATATCTCATTTTCATTAATGTAAAATACTTAATAATTAATAATTATTAGTTATTAATTATTAAAAATCTATTAAAATATCTCGTTTCATTATTAAACAAAAAAATTATGAATTGATAATTAATACTTATTAGTTATTAATTATTTATGATTAATTATTGATTATTAATTATTAAAAATGTATTACAATATCTCGTTTTCAATAATGAAAATAAAATATTAATTAATAATTAATTATTATTAATTATTGATTATTAACTATTAATTATTAATTATTTATTAATAATTATTACTAATTAATTAATAAAAATGTATTAAAATATCTCGTTTCCATTAATGAAAAATACTTATTAATTATTAATTATTAAAAATGTATTAAAATGTCTCGTTTTCAATAATGAAAAAATAATTATTAATTATTAATTATTTATTATTTTTTGTTAATTGGTATTTATTAATTAATAATTCTTAATTATTAATTATTGATTATTTATTATTAATTATAAAAAATGTATTAAAATATCTTATATTATTAATTATTAATTAATTATAATTATTATTAATTATTGATTAATTATTATTAATTATTTATTGTTTATTGATTATTAATTATTGATTATCAATTATTAAAAATGTATTAAAATATCTCGTTTTCGTTAATGAAAAAATAATTATTAATTATTGAATATAAATTATTAAAAATGTATTAGAATATCTCGTTTTCATTAATGAAAAATATTTATTAATTATTAATTATTTATTATTAATTATTAATTATAAAAATGTATTAGAATATTTCGATTTCATCAATGAAAAATACTTATTAATTATTAATTTCTACTAATTAATTATTAAAAATGTATTAAAATATATAGTTTTCATTAAGGAGAAAATAATTATTAATTATTTATTATTAATTATTGATTATAAATTATTAAAAATATTAAAATATTTTGTTTTCATTAATGAAAAATACTTATTAAGTATTATATGGCAAGTGCCAAGTTATATGGCAAGTGACAAGAATACCGGGAGACACTACAGGCGGTCAAGAGCCGAAAATGACCCGTATTCTGCAAGGGAATATGAATAGGAGCAAAACGGCTGACCAACTCTTGCATCAGCTGATAGTGGAAAAAGGGGTCGAGTTGCTTATGCTAAGCGAACAGTACCGAGATAAACAATCCACAGGATGGTACGCCGACTTGCTCGGTACAGCGGCAATATGGATACCTAGCGGTGAAGTTTTCGCGGAAATCATGGAGCAGGAAGGGGCTTCGTCTGGGTGAAAGCAGCAGGTATAACCTACGTAAGTTGCTACTCCACCCCAAACGAAAGAATCGCAGAGTTTGGAGCAAAGCTGGATGCTCTGGAGGACGAAATAGCCGCAATGTCTGGGTATTTGTGGTGGCCGCAGATTTTAACGCGAGATCACTCGAGTGGGGGATGCCAAACTCCGACACAAGAGGTAGACTCAATCTGGAGATGGCCGCCAGAGCAGGACTCTTGGTGCTGAATAGCGGCTCTGTGACAACCTTTCGCCGACCAGGATATACAGAGACGATACCAGATATCACTCTCGAATCGGAGGCCCTAGTTCCGCACACCCATAACTGGATGGTTATGGAGGATTATTGCGGCAGTGACCACCAATACATCCAATTTGAGGTTGGGAGAAGACAGCGGATTGACACGCCGGTTAAACCTCACAGGTGGAACCTGCAAGGGCTGGATGTGGAGCGGCTCATGGAGGAACTGACGAAAGGTAGGCGGCAGATAGCAGAAAGTAGCTCAGGTATGAACGGAAGAGCTGCGGCCGAGGCGGTGGTAGCTTCTACTATGGGTCTCATTGGCACGGCATGTGAGACATCCATACCAAAGAGGAAACCACGCCACGGGAAGCCTTCTGCACATTTGTGGACAGCAGAAATCGCGGCAGCACGTAAGACTTGTTTGGCAAGCCGGCGGAAAGCTCAGCGAGCAGTAGACCATACCGAAGCTAACCGGCTATCCGCTGAACATAAATCCGCAAAAAAGCTACTACGCCCGATGATAAAGAAGAGCAAAGCCCGATGTTGGAAACAACTAATAGAGGACATCGACGGAGACCCATGGGGACTGGGTTACCAGTTAGTGACCCAGAAGCTAGGAGCCCAGAAACCAATACGCGTGATGGATGCCGGAACTGCGGAGTATATTGTGAAAACCCTTTTCCCCAGTCACCCGCTGAGGGAAAGAGCCACCGAACGGCAAGAGATGGAGGTCCCGTCATTTTCAGAGGCAGAACTCGAGAAAGCGATACTCTCGCTAAAAAACAAAAAAACGCCGGGCCAGGACGGAATACCCAATGAGGTATTGAAAATCGTCTTCCAGCAGGATCCCGAACTCATGCTAACAATGTTCAACGGTTGTTTGACGGAGGGAGTGTTTAGTACCAGATGGAAGAACTCGCCGCTGGTATTGGTCAAGAAGGGTAAAGGCGACCCCGAGCTGCCCTCATCCTAGCGGCCGCTGTGTATACTCGACACGGCAGGTAAACTATTAGAGAAATTAATTAGGGAGAGACTCACGGCCGCGATTAGATCTGCGGGAGACCTTTCACCTAGGCAGTAAGGATTCATCCACGATAGACGCAGTTCAAGAGATCACGGAAGCCGTAAGGAGAGCGGAGAACTATAACCACTTCTCGGGTCGCATTGTCCTCCTAGTAACGCTGGACGTGAGAAATGCGTTCAACACCGCAAGATGGTGTGATATGCTAGACGCATTGGAGCATTGGACCAATTTCGCATACCACAATACCTCCAAAGGATGCTGGAGGATTACTTCTGGAATCGAACCCTCACATACGAAACGAAGGAGGGACAGCGAGAAATGCAGGTCGCAGCTGGAGCAGTTCAGGGGTCGATCCTAGGACCCGATCTCTGGAATACCTTTTATGACGAGCTACTTCGAGAGGAGATGCCCGATGAAACCCATCTCGTGGGCTATGCGGATGACGTTGCAGTACTCGATGCTGCGCGGGACACCAAACAGGCCCAGCTGAAGTTAAATCAGGCTATGCGGACCATAAATGGCTGGATGGAGGAGCATGGAGATTACGGTACTAACCAAAAAGAGAATCCAAACCTTCTCTCCCGATGTGGGTTGGCAATGAGGTGATCGAAACAAAGCCGCAATTAAAATATTTAGGAATCTTTGTAGACTCAAAACTGAGCTTTTTTACTGAGCGCTTTAACTGAGCGCAGGAGCGGAAAGCTATATACTACAGGAAACTGGAAGTCGGCCGGAAGGTAGCGAGTATGGAGGAAAGGTCCCGAACCATGCAAACCTGGCAGAGGTAATGGGAAAATGAGCCAAAAGGGAGATGGACAGCCAGAGTTATCGCTCTGGTGGGCCCCTGGACCGAAAGGATTTACGGAGAGGTCGGTTATTACCTGACCCAGTTCTTGGGCGGCCACGAGTACTTCAGATCATACCTGTGGAGAATGAGGAAGGTAACGTCGGCAGGCTGCCTATATGTACTGTCCAGGGAGTACCGATGACGCGGAGCACACTTTCTTCTCGTGTGACGCATGGGTGGAGCACAGAGCGGCGCTGGAAGCAGAAGTGGATATATGGTCCCCAGAAACGGCGGTGGAAATCATGCTCCGAGGAGAGAAGGAGTGGAGCCTAGTAGCCCACTTTGTTGAGGAGATCCTGAAAGCGAGAAAAGGGATCTGGACAGATTCCCATAATGTAAGAGGAGGCTCGGAGGGAGCAATGGGAGGCCTAGCCCGAAGTAATGTGCAAAACGGTTCCAGGCTAGGCCAGGAGGAGAAGTAGGTGGTTTTAGTCGGTAGGGCAGCAATGCGAGTCCGACACACTGTGCGTAAAGAGCATTCCCACCTTCCCTAAAAAATTAATTATTAATTATTAAAAATGTATTAAAATATCTCGTTTTCATTAATGAAAAATATTTATTAATTATTAATTATTTATTATTAGTTATTGATTATTAATTATTGATTATCAATTATTAAAAATGTATTAACATATCTCGTTTTCATTATTAATTATTGTTTAAAAATTATTAAATTGTATTAAAATATCTCGTTTTCATTAATTAAAAATAATTATAAATTATTAATTAATTGTTATTAATTATTTATTTTTATTTAATAATTATTAATTATTAAAAATATTTTAAATTATCTCGTTTTCATTAATGAAAAAAAAATTATTAATTAATAATTATTGAATAATAATGATTAGTTATTTATTATTAATTATTGATCATTAATTATTAATAATTAAAAATATATTAAAATATCTCGTTTTCATTAATGAAAACATAATTGTTAATTATTAATTATTGATTATTAATCATAAATTATTTATTATTAATTATTGATTATAAATTATTAAACATGTATTAAAATATCTCGTTTTCATTAATGAAAAAAAATTAATAATTATTATTAATTATTGATTATTAACTATTAATTATTAATTATTGATTATTAATTATTACTAATTAATTATTGATTATTAATTATTTATTATTAAAAATGTATAAAATATCTCAATATATCTTATATTATTGTAATATATATTATATTATTAATTAATTATAATTATTATTAATTATTGATTTTAATTTATTAATTAGGTTAGGTTAGGTTAGGTTAGAGCGGCTGCCAAAACGCACACTTAGACCGATGACGGTCCGTTGTGATACCGAGGGATCCTACTCCTCTTCCACCTTCACTGGAACCAATTTGAGCTACTTATGTAGCGTAAGATATCTCGCACTTTGCAGTTCTTGAGATCCATAAGGCCGTCCAACCTATACTGGCCCGGATATTTGTGCCTCCCGTAAGCTAGTGCCGGGCATGAGCAGAGGAAGTGGCTCAGAGTCTCTTCCTCCTCCTCATCCATGCAGCTTCTACAGAACTTATTTGTCATTGACCCAAGCCTCCTCGCATGCTCCACAATGAGGCAGTGTCCTGTGAGTACCCCTACGGCAATACCTAAGTCAGGTCTGCGTAGGGATAGTAGCGTCTTGGAGCGCTCCAAGTCCAGTTTCGGCCAGACTTGCCGCGCTACATTGCATGTTATGGTGTTAGTCCACCACTTCTGTGCCGAGGCTATCGCCTCATTACCAAGCGCCCTAAAAATCGTCGCTATGGGCCTCCCCACATTTGCCCTTTCCGGTTTCAATTGGAGAGTTGTACCTAATTATTAATTATTTATTGTTATTTATTGATTAATAATTATTGATTATCAATTATTAAAAATGTATTAAAATATCTCGTTTTCATTAATGAAAACATAATTAATAATTATTAATTAATGATTATTAGGCTTAGGATTTTTAGGTTCTAAAAAATCAAAAATATGTTCCTAAAATATGTAACTAAAATTGCTAAATATGTGGTAAAACCTATGATTAAAATGAAAAATATGTGGTCAAATTTTGAAAAGAAAACCAAAACTAGACCTTATCTGAAGAGGGTTTTAATTCACTCATTAAAAAAAAGTATCATATTTTTGGCTATAAAGTTGGATAAACTAACTTTCCGTTACAAAGTACTGGAGAAGTAGCCAAAAATGGTTCCACATCCATACACTTAAAAAATTGGATTGGTAAGGTAAGCGATACTTACTTCAAAAGAATACCGTAACGGTTGAGACTAAAATATTCACACAATTAAAGTTCATATTTTTGCTCAACTCAAATTGTAATTCAATTCGAATTTTTAATATAAGTTGCCTTCAAGATTATATTCAATTACAGTTTAGAACTCATATTCTTGTATACATCGTGCTGGTACTAAATAATTTTGTTGTTTTATTGAGAACATGTTCCGTATTGCAATTTTTACTAACTTAAATTAAAATTTATTTTGGAATATCAAACGTACACTTCTTGTATTTTTTTTTCACTCAAAATTAAAACTCAATTCCTCCTTCAATTTTGTCAAATCGGGTCGTTTTTCGAATTGTAACCAAAATTTTGGAATTCAAAAATCACTTTTTCTCAGAATTTTGCCCTCACTAAACACAAAATGTTGCTCAAATCTAGTTTATAATTGTAACTAATATTTAATTTTTCTCTTGTCAGTCCAATTCGAAATACAAACTCAACTTATAAACTAAAAACTATACATTACAGTTATGTTTTTTCTCAAAGTCCAAATTAATATTCAAATTCAATTTCTACTCACATTTTACTCAATTACTCAAGTTTAATAAAACTTTTGACGCAAACTAGAGTTTTAAATTCTACTCGAACTCAGCATTTATATTAAGACTCAAATTTTTATTAAATGCACCTACAATTAAGCTGAAGTTATACTCCAAATTTCTAATTAAGTACATTTAGACAAACCTAGGTTGAAATTTGTACTTAAATTTTAAACAAAATATCATAAAATTTCTAGCTTAATTGCAACCAGAATTCGGTGTTAATTAAATTTGAAATTCAAAATCAATTTTTAAATATTATTTAATTAAATTGCATCCAAATTTTCAAACTCTCGATTGGATTGAAATTGAATTTTTTCAAATTTTGTTTTACCCCGTTCTACATAAAAATTTTGATCGAATAATTTTAAGTAAATTTTTAAAATTCACACAAACTGTTATTAAAGCCAGCCCGGATTTTAAACTCAAGTGGTTAGCTAATTTAAGCTCAAGTATGTGCTTACATCAAATTGTAATTTAAACTCTATTGCTAATGTAAGTTTCTACTTGAAGATTTTATTCAATTACGGTTTAAAATTGATTCCTGATTTTCTAGCTGAACTAAAAAATTGGTTGAAATCGTGTTTAGAATTTAAGCTCAGTCACATAAAGTGCACTAAATATTTTGCTAAAATTGTTTTCAAAATGTGTTTCTCAAATGCAATATAAAAAGACAATTGCTACTTAAAATTTCACTCCAACTCATTATATCGAGATTAGAATTCAAACAAACTTTCTCTCTTTAAAATTTCATTATCTTAATCAAGTTCCTCTTTATCGAATGCAGTTGACCAATTTAGACTAGATTTATATTCAAAATTGCATTTATCGTTTTGTTCAATTTGGAAAACCGCTTGGAACTAAATGTCTGACCAAAAATCTTAATTTTTTTCGAATCCATTTTGATTTAAAACTAACTTACTAGTCTGAATACCACTCACATATTAAACGAAAATTACAATAATCAATTAGTAGGATACTTAAATATGTATTAAAACTTTGTTAAAACTTTAAATTTCACTCACATTTCAATTAGCGTGATCAAAATTTCAATCAACATTCAAGTACAGTTTGGAAGTTTGACTTAAATTCGGATTAAAATATTACTTAAAGTTTATTGAAATCCAGATGGAATTATAATCTAATTTTATTCTGGATGCATCCAAGGTTTTATTCGAATCCACTAAAACTATTTTCTTTTCCAGTCTTCACAATTCACTCCTAAATTAAATTCAACTGAAATTTTGTTGATTTTTTTAAGATCGAATCTCGTATTGCAACTTAATTCTTATCTAATTGCAATTAAAATTATGTTTAAATCTAGTTTGGAACAACAAATTTACACTCAAATTTTTACTCAAAACCAAGCAGATTGTTCTAATCAATTACTAATCTAAATTTCCAAATCAATTTTTAACCCAAGTAATACAACAATCGGTACTATTTAGATTCCATGCAAAATGTAGTTTAATCCAGAAACATTTGGTTACCTTCTATTTTAAATTTCAATCAAAATGTTGTTGGCGTCGTAGTTCGAATGGTACCTTAATTGGAATTGTATCTGTTTAATTTCAAAGTGAAAATTTATTGATTTAAGACCGGTGTTTTTTTTTAAATCCACTCAATATTTAGTCAAGCCCTGTCAAAACTCCATTTATGTCTGTATAACTAAATTTCTGCTGAAAGCTACGATTTGTTTTTGATTCAAATTAAACACAAGATGTTGTTCAAATATAGCTTGTAATTTTAATTAAATTTCTAAATCCAATTTAAATTCCTACTCAAGAATTTATTAAATTATATTTGGCAATTCAAATCCTCATTCAGATTTTCGCCCGAAATTCTGATTTTATATTCAATATGTTGAAATTCACACACATTTCTTGACTTTTCTCACGTAAAGGGCATTAATTATTCTACTTAATTTTGTTACTTTTAGATTTCCCTGTAATTTTGGTCAAATCCATCGTGTTTTAATTGTAATTCGAAATCGATTTCTAATCTACCATTTTGGTGACTTTTCGGATTAAAAACTAGTTTTCGTTCGAGTCATTTTGAATATGAATAGCATTAAAACTGTTGCTCAAGTGCATAAATATGGGGTATAGAATTGCATTTCCTACGTTTTATAGTTAAGGAATTTTAACGCTTGTTTGATTCATTTAAATTCCGATGAATTCTGTTACATGCATTTACATGTTTTGTCCTAATCAGATAAATGTCACAACGTGTACATACGTTAACGAATAAAACAATAATCACAAATTTTGCTTTACTAGAAGAACTCCGGATCGTCAAATAATGTGCAATAAACCATGGAGATATTTTAATTTGACGTTTAATTTGTTTTTAATTTATTGAGCTAACTTAGCGGAGTTTAGGCCAAAGTAAAACTTTTTTAACTTCTAAAAATAGTCTTTGTTGGCCTAAATTTAAAATTCAAATTTCAAGCTATGAAAGTCGAATTACGTTACTCTTGAAGAAAAATTAAAAATATTTTGAATAAACCATAAAATATGTGCTAAAACGTAAACTAAGTGGAAACATGTAAAAATATGTGATTATGCAAAAGTATTTAAAAATATGTGGTAACATATATAGCTCATTCGCTTTTATTTATTCTAAAAAGAATAACAATCCAACAAATTGTTGGTTTGGATTTCCCAAAAAAAATATTTTTTAACCTAAGAATCCTAAGCCTATTGATTATTAATTATTGATTATTAATTATTTATTATTAATTATTGATTATTAATTATTAATTATTAAAAATGTATTAAAATATCTCGTTTTCAATAATAAAAAAAACAATTAATGATTATTAGTTAATTATTAACTATTAGTTATTAATTATTAATTATTAATTATTGATTATTAATTATTACTAATTAATTATTAAGTATGTATTAAAATGTCTCGTTTTGATTAATGAAAAAATAATTATTTATTGTTGATTATAAATTATTAATTATTAAAATTGTATTAAAGCATCTCGTTTTCAATAATAAAAAAAATGCTTAAATTTATTAAGATTTGTTTGTATAAAATGAAATAAAATAATAAAATTAATAAATATAATAAAATAAGCCTTCCTTAATTCATTTTTGAGTTTTCTTTTTTTTTAAATCGCTTTTTTTAATTCACAATTTAAAACAAAAGAAATGAATTAATATAATGTCGCGGCTGTTCATACAAAAATCAACTTTTTTAATTCAGCCTTTTTTAATTCGGTGCCCAGTTCAGATTAAATACAAATTTAAAACATTCGGAACTTCAGCAACATTTTTTGCAAATGTAACAGATTTAAGCAAGGTTTGTCTCTAAGGCCCCTTGCACATTTCAGCCAAGTTACGCGAGAAACATAATTTATTGTAGCATTGTTTAGTCCACTTAGTTCACTCGGTTGCATATTTGAGTTAATTAGATAGCTAGATTAGATGTTAATAATTCAACCACGTTATTTTGTATTTGACGTTGCAAGAATCTGTTGCAAGATTTTAAGCAAACAATTTTTTCTATAAGGAATTGTGTTTTCAGTTTTAGTTTTAAAGAACGGATTTTCGTTGAGCCAATAGTTCGGCACATCTTGAGTGAAATTAATATATTGATATTTGAGTATACGGTATGTCATTTTTTCGATCAGAAGATTAATCATTAATTTTTATGTTGGTCCAATCACAAAAATACTTTTGCGTCGGATAATATAAAATGGACATTTATTTCCCCTTTTACCCATCTTTAATTACATTTCGAAATCAAAGAATTTAGGACGCATGCAGTCTATTATTTCAACACAACTTTTAGATCAATACTGCTTGAAATTATTACACTAGTATTGGTCGCTTAACAGGAAAAAGACTCGTATTATAACCTTACTTTGAGAAAACAACAAATACTTTTATTTTTTCCAACGCTTATTTATTTCCAGGAAGCTTTTCATCAACGATGTTGTCATTAACAACTTTTTGTCTTTTTGAACAAAGACAAAAAAGTTGTGAATGACAACATCCTTGTTGAAATGCTTCCAGGAAATAATTAAGTGTTGATAAATGTAAAGATGTTTTGTCGTTTTCTCAAAGCAAAGTTAAAATTATTCGATATCTGAAAATGTATATGTAGAAGAACTGGGAGCAAACAGGTCTGGGAGCAATTTGCTTACAACGCAGTTCTGATCACAGGGAGAGTTCCGCAGAAATGGAAAGAGGGTTTGACCTTAAGGGAATGCAAAAACTTGCGACAATAAAAGTATTAGTGATGATCATTCTTGAACGAAACTCTCCATCAATCAATCAATACCTAAGAAGCCGGTTTTAGGCCAGGTAGAAGCTTTACAGATCATATCAACACGATCCGTATCATCATAGAGCAATCGATTGAATGGAACTAACCATTGTATCTACTCTTCGTGTATTTTGAACGCGCATTCGATTCCATTAACAGAGGCGCAATATGTAAAGCACTTTGCGAAATAGACATACCGAAGAAAATAATTGAACTAATCCAATAAATGTATCGGAATGCCAGAAACAAGGTTCAACACAAAGGGAAGCAAAATTATAAATATTTCAACTTACGAGGAGTAACAGACGGATGTATACTTTCTCCACTAGTGTTTCTAATAGAACTAGGGTGTATACTTTCTCCACTAGTGTTTCTAATAGATATGCACAAACTCGATAATTCAACACCAAATGGTATCCAATATGGAGACCGCCAAGACGGATCAATAATCTAGATTACGCAGATGACATACGCCTGCTGACACACAAATATGCCGACAAACATTAGAAAATACAGAAGCTATCAGATCTAGCACATGAAGTCGGTCTCAAAATCAACATCAGTAAAACAAATGTCGTAGGACTGAACACTAAACTTAGTACACCAATCCCTATCAATAATACGCCAATCAAAGAGGTTGAAAAATTCGTATACCTTGGTTATAATAAACGTAAAAACAAGCGGCACTGAAGAAGACATAAACCAACGCATAAACAAAGCAAGAAATAATTTCAACCTTCTTCACAAGATCTGGAATGCGTCCTTCCTGGCAAGAAATACGAAGATACGATTTTAAGTTTCATCAATATTTTCTTATTTCTTGCTGACGTCATTACACGCAACTTCACTCGATAAATTCATGGGTTTATCAAGTGTAACTAAAAAATAAGCATTAATTGTAATTATTTATTGCTGTAACAACTTAAAATGTGTATTTATGTTAAATGCACTACACATTAGCACTTCATGAATTTTTTTTGCTATTTATATAAAATAAAAGGAATTTAAAACTTATCGAGTTCTAGTGCAATTCTCATTCAAACACGACTATTATTTAAACTGCTGATGATCATGGTGATGTCCATGGTGAAGAGGATGGTCACAAAGCGGCGGTGATGATGTTGATGATTGTTATGGTGATAGTGGTTGTCATGGCGAAAGTGATGAAGTGATGATATTAGTATGTTTTGGCCGGTTCTAAAACACTTATGGGGTGCGGTGCGTTGACGTAATATTATACATTCAGGTGCAAATACATACATTAAGGGACAAATACATACATTCAGGCCAAATACATACATTCAGGGTCATTTATTTTTGCATACTTTCAGGCGTAAATCCAGCACACATTCAGGTGGCATTGCATTCATTCAGGTGTTGTGTTATATTACAAGCATACTTTTAGGCGTAAGCCCATACATTCAGGAGTGCTAGCATACATATGGGAGGGTATTGCATACATTAAGGTGGTAATTTCTATTTCAAGTTTACTTTCAGGGGAATTAAGGTGTAAACTGCATGTATTAAGGGTAAATTGGCAGTGAGCGCTATGACATAAACGTGTACGCGCCATTTTGAATTGCATTCAGGGGCAAATACATACATTCCGGGGTAATGTCATACATTCAGGTGGTATTGCATATATTCAGGTGGCAAGTTATATTACAAGCATACTGTCAGGCATAAACCCAGTTTACATTTAGGCGGTATTGAATACATTCAGGTGGTATGTTATATTATAAGCAAACTTTCATGAGAATTTAGGTGTAAATGGCATATTTTAAGGGTAAATTTATAAGTATACTTTCAAGGGAATTCAGGCAGAAATTGCATACTTTCAGTGTAAATTAATTTTTAACATTTTTTTTTTTTTTTTTTTTTTTTTTTTCGTCCCTGCCCAAAAGCGGCTAGCACTACGACCTAAAAGATCTTTTGTGCTATTGGGTACTGTTACTCCAGGAGCTTCTCCACCTCTCTAATAAAGGCGAGAATGCTGTTTATAGAGGCCAATTTACATTTCTCCGGGGTCAGATACCTCTCTTCAAAATGAATCCACCTCCGTGTGCACAGAGCAACACACTCACATAGTATGTGTTCTGCGGTTTCTGTCTCTTCCAAACAGAGTCGGCACTCCGTCTCTGTGGACAGGTTCATTTTGTTCAAATGATATCTCAGGTTACAGTGACCTGAGAGAAAACTCACAAGTTTCCTAATATTTCCTTTGCTGAAATTGATCGCCAAATTTTTGTGGTGAAATGGTCTGATCAAAGATTTGGCTTGTCTAAGGCCGGGAATACAGTTCCAATAAGTCAAGCACTGTATTTTTTCCCATTTACTGATTGTGTAGGTTGCAGAAGCCGACGGGATACCACAAAAAGGCTCAGGGCCAATGAGTGTAGTCGACGAGCCTGCCCGTGCAAGTTCGTCGGCTATCTCATTTCCAGTGATGCCCATGTGACCAGGCACCCACCACAACCTTACTTTGTTTTGACAAGAGAGAGATTGTAGCAGTTTATAACAACTTTGAACCGACTTGGAAACCAAGCAGTTAGAAGCCAATGCTTTCAGTGCTGCTTGGCTGTCAGACAAAATGTGGATGGATGCGCCTTTAAGACCTTTGGTCATAATAATAGAGGCGCAGATTTCGATGGCGTGAATTTCGGCTAGAAAAACACTGGGGTAAGTACCCAGTGATTTCGATATTTTGTGATTGGGTCCAAAGACACCAATGCCGACTCCATTATCCATTTTTGATCCATCAGTGTACCAGACTAGGCTGTTAGGTTCCATCTGCGGTAACCCAGTATCCCAGTCTGTTCTATCGGGGATTGTTACCACGAAATTCCTGCCAAAGCAGAGTTCTTTCGGCATAACGTCCGGGACACTAAAGAACATATTCAGGTCTGGAAGTTCATTCAAAATGTCCAGGTGACCCATATGGTCATCATGACTGTATTGATTCGCGAGCTTCAATCTAGCTGCACAGGTAGCAGCTGATCTTTTGACGTGGATATGAAGTGGAGTGAGCCCGATGAGAGCTTCCATTGCCGCCGTAGGGCAGGTGCGCATAGCACCTGTAATTCCGAGACATGCTAGTCTCTGTAATGAGGTCAGCTTGTTCATAATAACTTTTTGCTGTACCTTAGGCCACCAAACTATTGCCCCATATGTTACAATTGGCCTCACTATCATGATGTACATCCAGTAAATCATTTTTGAGTTCAGGCCCCAGGTCCTGCCGAACATACGCCGGCAGGCCCACATGGCCCTGGCCGCGCGTTCGGTAGTTGAAGTAATATGAGAGTTCCAAGTTAGTTTCTTATCTAGGACAACACCCAGATATTTGACTTCATTGGAGTATCCGATATTTATATTATTAAGACTAATTGAACCAAGGTTCAAATTACGTCTTTTGGTGAAGGGCACCAGGACTGTTTTGCTAGGGTTAATCGAAAGGCCCTCCATAGTGCACCAATTCGAAATAACAAGCAAAGCCTGTTGCATGCTGGCGGACATCGTACGTTCATGCCCTCCAGAGACTATGATAACCAAATCGTCCGCATAACCAATGACATCGTACCCAAGTAGATGTAAATTATCAAGCAACTCGTCGATCACGAGTGACCACAGCAAAGGGGACAGGACACCGCCCTGCGGACACCCTCTTGCTGCCGTAATCGTGACTGACTCATTACCTAATTTAGATGTAATCTTCCTACTAACCAACATGGAACTAATCCAGTGGTTAGTCGGATCGTCAATACCTCTACGCTTGATTGCCCTAGCAATTGAGTCGTATCCAGTATTGTCAAAAGCTCCCTCAATATCCAGAAATGCACACAGAGCAATTTCTTTCGAGCGATAGGCTGCTTCAATCTTGGTGACAAGTAGATGCAGCGCACCCTCTGTGGATTTGCCTTTCCTATAGGCGAATTGATTTGGATTTAGAGGTCTGGTTGCCGTTAACCAGTCTCTGATATGAAGATCTATAAGTCGTTCCATGGTTTTAAGAATAAACGATGTAAGACTGATAGGTCGAAAGGACTTAGGAAGTTCACATGGCCGATTGCCAGGCTTTGGGATAAAAACCACGTTTACTTGACTCCAAGCCTGTGGTATGTGACCCCAATTGAAGCTAGTTCTAAACAAGGCCACCAGAGCAGGGGTAATCAAGTCCAGGCCCCTTTGAAGGAGGGCTGGGAAGATTCCATCCCCTCCTGGAGCCTTGAAAGGCTGAAAAGAGTTAATGGCCCATTTGACTTTATCCGGAGTAAAAAGCTTACCGGATAAACTATTAACCCAACCCATATTTACACCCATGTGTGTACCAGATATGGAGTTAGTGATTGTATTTGTGTCGCAAACAGTGCAGCCCGGAAAGTGCACTTGAAGCAGGGTTTCGAGCGACTCTTTGCGACCTGATGTATAACTACCATCGGATTTCAGAAGAAGCCCAATCCCGTTGGACTGATCTTTAGCTAGAACTTTATGGAGTCGAGCAGCTGTAGGTATATCCTCGATATTTCCACAGTTTTTCCTCCACGTGAGGCGTTTGGAACGCCTTAGTTCTGTGTTGTAACTGGTTAGGGCTTGCCTATATTCATTCCACTCATTGGAATGCTTTGCCCTATTAAATAATTTCCTAACCTTCTTACGAAGTTTAGCCAGCTGTTCGTTCCACCATGGAACTTTGCGATTAACCACAACGTTACGCACCACACAGCTGCTTTCGTAGGAAGATAGGAGCACGTCATTAAGCAGACCAGCTGCGGTTTCTAGGTCACTAATTGAACTCAAAGATGTTGGCAGCATGTCTGCTTTGATAAATAAAATATCCCTATATGTTTTCCAATTTGTAAAACAAGGGATACGACGCTCTGTTGCCTGTATGATCACTCCCGGTATATCGAACCTGATGTGCATGTGGTCCGACAGAGAAGCTTCGCTTGAAACATGCCAGTTTGCAACAGAGTTGGAAATAAACTGACTTGACAAAGTGAGGTCCAACACCTCTCGCCGAGTCGAGTTTATGAAAGTGGGGTTCGAACCTTTATTTAAAATGTCTATGTGACAACTCATAAGATAATTTAAAAGGGACTCACCTCTGCCATTTGTATCACTGCTGCCCCAAATGATATGGTGTGCATTAGCATCGCAGCCTATGATGAAATTCTTGTTTTTTAGGTTGCAGTAATCCACCAGATCCTGTACAACTACAGGTGGAGCACTAACCGACTCACCAGGGAAGTACGCAGAGGCACATATTGTCTCCTGCATTCCCCTGCTAGTCGGAACCTCCAGGATTACTGCAACCAAATCCTTAGTGGTGAACTCTGGAATTGGAAGAACGTTAATATTAGATGAAACAAATATTGCTGCTCGGGGAACTTCCTCCCTTCGATCGTAAATCAACTTACATGACTTGAGGTGGAGGCCTCTGATTTTTCCTCCATTAACCCAAGGTTCCTGGATAAGGCCAAGGGTTAAGTGTTGTTTCGCGAACCTGTTGCAAAAGGTATCCGAAGCTCCTTTTGCGTGATGCAGATTCGCTTGTAGTACCCTAATAGTACCAGCCATACTGGATGATTAGGGTAAAGGAGCTCTACGCTCCTGGCTGCTTGCCAGCCGTCTGCTTTGCGGGATTTGGCATGTTTCTGCCACTTTTCCCAGTAACACCCCGAGCGCCCATATGCTTAATTTTCGGGGTGAGTGCTGATTTACTCGATCCCACAGTAGGAGTTGCGGAGAGATCCGTTGATCGTGCTCCCGACGAAGAGGCAGCAGGAACAGAATGCTCAATAGCGCTGCTGTTCCTGGATGCCTCCTCGTCTGTGATTGTGCCTACTACTGGGGCTGGTAAAGTACCCTCCTTACTGGAGCTGACTCCAGTGGTTGGGTTGGTAGAGGAGGAATCCTTCTTGAGAAGGAGTTTTATCCTACCAATGCGGTATGCGATGTTCCCGTTGGATTCGCGTAGTTTCTTCATGGAAGACTCGCCTATGGCCATAACCAAATGGACGAGTACGCCAGTTGTCGTCCGTTGCAGTATCTTCCATGAGTTGGCCGCGAGACCATCGTTCTGCTCGGCCATGGTAGCGAGAATCTTCTCGCTAGTTAAGCTAAGGCTCTGTGGAAAGAACCCCCTAACGATGTTTGGCCGAGGAAAATCATCCTCTTCCACCAAAGTTATGTTCAGACTAATTTTTTCCCTTAGGCTTACAAAACTGTTCCTCATCCATTCCGCTGTGGAATGATCGGAACATATAAAAAATAGCCAACCTGTTCTCCGGAAACAGCCAAGGAATTGCGGCTTGTGGTTTGAGCCTTGCATCCCAATAATGAGGTCAATGACACACTCCTGTATGTTTGCCATTTGCTCCATACTAAGAGGATTGCCACTGAGATCACCTGGTACGATGCCCAGCTTAACACTGCCTGCTACCTGGCTGAAAGAGGGCTTTACCGGAGAAGGCCCTTCTTTTGCTTTTTTGGCAGGTGGTTTATTTGGTTCCGGAGCAACCTCGAAAGACCTCTCACGCTTACCACCAGACCTCTTGTCTAGGGTAGGAGCAACAGGCCCCGAGGATGCTTTCAGAGGGGTCGCGGACTTAGCAGCAGCTAGAGCCTCTTCTCTAGTTTTGCCTTCCTTGAGCCCCTTTTTAAAACGCCTTCTTTCGAAGGAGTTGAGCTTAACCCATTCCCCGGCGTTGAGGGACATGTTCCCAATATCAACACCAATGGTTGAGGTGCCCGATAACTGTGAGATTACACTTATGTTGTCGTCACAGAAGGTGTCCGTAGTAGAAGAGGTGGACTGTTCCACCTTTTCCTTGGTCCGGACGTTAAGATAATCAAGAGTGGTGGCCCTTGTGGCATCTACCATTCCATCATAGCTTAGGAGACCCAACTCAATAGCTGGTGAAGTTGATGCTTTTAAAGAGGCATCACCCTCTATGTTTTTTTTAAATTCGGTTTCCATTTGAATCCCACGAGTATCCGAGAAATGAAGGTCACCCACAGCAGAGATCGGTATACTGTGGGAAGGCTACTTTAAACCGGGGGTCGCCTGGTGCCCGGAGTTCACATACTAAAGACTAAGCTCCCCCTTAGCCACGCAGCTCTCAGCGTATGTTGTCCCACCAAAGCTTGGGGCAATGGATTTACCGCCATTGCACGGTCGTGTAAGTTACTTGGCTACATTCTAGGATGCATTGCCCGGTTGTCGCCACGAGGAGGCGTAACTACACTAGGAAGAAGTCTTATGAGAATCGCATATCCTAGAAAGCTTTGACTCCTAAAACTACTCCCCCAACAACCTAATTTTTAACATACATTCAGGGTTGAATTGCATACATTCAGGTATAAAGTTATATGGTGATGATAAACACTATTGTTTGATTAAAAATTTAAGTAGATTAGTAAGTTCTCAATTTTCGAATAGAGAACATAAACTTTGTTTTTGTGATGGTTGTCTAACCTTTTTTCGTAGCGAGGCTGATTTAAATCATCATTTAACAAACGGGTGTAATAACATCAAATGTATTCTCCCAAATGAAAATAATTATATAACAAAATTTAAACATTTTCAACACAAAGAACGAGTTCTTTTTGTAATTTTTTGTGACTTTGAATCAATTTTAAAGCCTATTGATACGTGTACATCAAATTCTGAAATTACTTTTACTACTGATATTCATTAACATGTTCCATGTAGTTTTGCATATTATATTAAGTGTGCATATGATGATAGTCTATCTAAATTGGAAATATATCGAGGTGAGGATTGTGGTCATATTTTTATCAGTCGAATTACTAAGGACCTAGAAAAAATTAATAATATTTTGAAAACGATAATTCCAATGAAACCACTTACTAAGGAAGAAAATAAAAAATATCATAGTGATAAAAAATATCATGTATGTGGAGAATCATTTACAGAATCTAATTATAAAGTAAGAGATCATTGCCACTTGACAGAGCAATTCAGAGGAGCTGCACACACTAAATGTAATATAAAATATAAAATTAAAAGTTTCGTTCCGATGTTTTGTCATAATCGTAGTGGATACGACCCTCATTTTATAGTGAAAGAATTGGGATTTGACTTTGAAAAAATAGAAACATTTTAAATTTGGTGAGAATGATTTTATTAAATTACGTTTCCTCGATTCATTTAAGTTTATGCTTGCTCGAGCATTGATAAATAATGTTAAAATCTTTCAGATTTTCAGAGGCGTCCCACATCCGATTTTAGATGGTTCATGAACTTTTAAAAGCTTATGAACTTTTTAATATGGTACGTCCCACGTCCGATTTTAGATGGTTTATGAACTTTTAAATGTTCATGAACTTTTGAAAATCGGATGCCCACGTCTGAATTTAAATGGTTCACGCCCTACGTCCGATTTTAGATGGTTCATAAACCATTACAACCATTACTCATAACTTTTAAACATCGGATGATTGTTCACGCCCCACGTCCAATTTTGACTGGTAGATAAACCATGACTCATAAGCAAATACAATTTTTTTTTCCTAAATATAATTCAAACTTTAAATATCTTCTGACTATAATTGATAACTTCTCTAAATTTGCCTGGGCCATACCAGTGAAGAATAAATCATCAGTTTCGATTGCTGATGCTTTTAATAAAATTTAAGTTGATAGTAAAAGAACACCAAGAAATCTACAAAGAGATATGGGGACTGAGTTTTATAATAAACATTTCAAAGAACTGATGAAACAACGAAATATTAATCATTATTCTACGTTCAGCCATATAAAAGCTAGTATTGTTGAAAGATTTAATCGTATACTAAAGGAACAGATGTGGAAGAGGTTTAGTCTTTAGGGGTCTTATAAATGGATAAATATTCTGAGAAAGATAGTAGAGGACTATTACAAGAAAAACATCGAACAATTAAATTGGCACCGATTGAAGTTACTAAGAAAAATAAAAAACAGCTTTTAAAACGTGTATACATGTATCCCAAGATATTAGAGAAAAACAAATTTCGTGTTGGTGATTTCGTTCGAGTTAGCAAATTTAAAACAGTTTTTGAAAAAGGATACACAGCAAACTGGACTGCTGAAATATTTAGAATTGCTAATATTAACAACAAGGCTCCCGTAACATATTTACTTGAGGATTATCAGGGTCAGTCAGTGGCTGGACGGTTTTATGAGAAAGAACTTCAAAAGACTAACCATCCTGATGTCTACCTGATATAACCAATGTACACCTAAATTCTCCTGAAAGTATGTTTGTAATATAACCTACCACCTGAATGTATGTTATTACCCCTTAATGTATGGTTTTACGCCTGAAAGTATGCTTGAAATATAACTTGCCTATAGTATGCTTGAAATATAACTTGATTGTCATAGCTCCCACTCCCAATTCACCCGTAATACATGCAATTTACACTTAAATTCCCCTGAAAGTATGTTTGTAATATAAATTACCACCTGAATGTATGCAATACACCCCCATATGTATGAAAGTGTGCTTGTTATATAACTTAACACCTGAATGTATGCAATGCCACCTAAATGTATGCTTGGTTTAGCCTGAAAGTGTGCTTGTAAAATTAATTACACCTGAATGCATGTATTTCCCCGAATGTATGTATTTGCCTCTGAATGTATGTAGTTGCCTCTGAATGTATGTATTTGACCTCAATGTATGTATTTGCCCCTGAATTTAAACTATTACGTCATCGTAGCTGCACCCAAGTGTTCTAGAACCGGCCAAAACACATTACTGATGATGTTGATGATCTTCGCTATTTGTTATTCGATAATGATGAAATTTGATTGTACGATTGAAACGATATTCTCAAATGGAGTTAAAATAAAAGTGGAAATGCAGGTGGTGATGATGTGTTCATTGTGATGAAGCTGATGATGTCATGATGATGTTTGTGATGGTGATTACCATGGCGATGGTGATGTTAGTATTGATAATGGCTAAATGAAGATGGTTTTTAAACGGAGTAATGGAATATGGCCAATTAGAGTGAAAATAATCGTGATGATCGGGACGGCGACGGTGGTGGTTAGAGTGATTATCATGGTGATGGTGATGACGTTGGTGATGATTATGGTGATGAATATGTTGATAATGATGGTAATGATGATGGTCAAGTTAATGGTGATGACGACCGTGATGATGAGTTTGGTTATTTTTGATAACCGGTAATAATGAAATTGCCCTTCTATGCTAGAATATGACCAATTAAGATGAAAATATTGGTGATTGTTGATGTCAAGGTCATGGTGATAAAGATGGGGATTGCGATGATGTTGGTGATGATGATTGTTGTGATAGCGATTATCATGGAGATGATGATGATGTTGGTGGTAGTTATTATGAAGATGATGTCCATAGTTATCTTGGCTATTTGTTAACCGATAATGATGAAATTTGACACTTAGTAAAATTATTTTTAGTTAAAGTTCCATTTTCCAAAATATTTTTATGGAATTTTCCTTCGTTTTTTCTAGAATATGTCCGATCTCTTTTCCAGAATACATATATTAATAGAAAGAGCAGTAAATTCCCCCTTTTCTAAAAATTTTGAATGATTGATTTCTATTTTTCCAGAATATATCGCCTTTCTCCAGAATACCTTTCTGTTTTCCATATTATGTAACAAGAAAAGAGCAAGTGAATAGCGGTTAAATATAAAATTCACAACTTCCCTCCCTACCGCCTCCTTTCATAATTTTTCATTTATTGTTGTTTTAGGCTGTTACGCGCTAGTAATATGCAACCTGCATACATCCAGAATATGATTCCATTTTTCAAATTATTTCCCTGTTGAGTTGAATAATAAATTGCAGTGCTACTCCCACGTCCGATGCATTTATGATAAACATTAACATTTTGGTGGCGGTCGTCTAAAGAAACAAATATAAGAATTCAATTCGTTCGGCTTATAAAGATGCACTTTTATTATTTAAATATTAGAATTTTATGAACAAAGTATATTTATACATAAATATATTAATAAAGTAGGCATTTCGTTACAAATGTCAAAAAATAGTTTATTTTTATAAAAATAGATGGTTTTTATCTACCTAAGAAACTATAAGCCTAAAATTTCAAATTGAATGTAGCAAAGGAACGAACCAAATATGAAATAAGTTATTTCAAGTTGTATTAACACAGATACAAACCAAAAATGTTATTCCTACAATTTCCGGTTTGCTAAATGGCGCCACCGACATTTTTTTAAAGCCAGGACAAAGTGAGTTAGTGATACTGCATCGCTTTCGACTCCATGTGTTTGTGAACAAATACCTTAGAAGGCTGATAAAATGCTTCTCTCCAAACACCATCAGTAACATAGAACTTCTGCGGCAAACAAAGCAAACAGACATTAAGATTGAAATAAGAAAGCGTAAATGGAGATGAATCGGGCACACATTGAGTGCGTCCGAAATGCGAATTTTAATGCACATTTTTTAAAATGCGCATTTTTGCATAAAATTAAATTTCTCTATAATCATTAAAATAATTGAATTTCGACAACTCTGAATTGATAAATCGATAATTATGATTAATTTAAATATAATTTGACATCAAACAACATGTTAAAAATGCACATAAAAACTGCATCGCATGTAGTTTTTTGAAATGTGGCTTCACTAAATGCCCATTTTCCATTTCGGACGCACCCATTGAGAAAAACTCGTAACGAAGTAACACGGATGTCATTAGAATGAAATCCGCAAGGGGACCGAAAGGTGGGAGGAACAGCTATAACCTGGAAAAGAATGTTGCTAGCCAAAGTGAAAGAACTCTGTAAATCATTGGGAGAGCTGAAAGCAATAGCCGACAATAGAGACAGATGTTTCAGCTTAGTAGACGTACTATGCTCCTATATCAGAGATTAAGGAAAGAGAAAATAGTATTGGTTAATGGACGAGACGAGTAGGAGGTTAAAAGAATTGGTCAAGGAAAGGGGCTATATTTTGCTGGGTTTACTAACATCGAGACAGAGAGTAGTGATGAGGATATTGATGGTTTCACCGAGAGACGGTTTACGAATTTCGGTTCGATATCAGAATGAAAAATGATTTAATTTTTTATTTCAACTAGCCGATCGAATTTCTTGTAAAGACTTGTGTTACCGGAATTCGGGGGCACAAGAATAATTTATGAGGTCGCTTACATCTAACCATATTAACTTAATTGGTTGTTGGTGTTTTTTTTTGTTTTGTCAAATTTCGTTTACTTTGTCTCAACGCTATACTATTTCGAGAAATTGTCAGCATTTGTGCATGAGTGTAAAAATTCTGTGGTTTCTTCCATTCCATTTTACGTTTAGCATATAAATCGATAAATCCATACTAGCACGTGATGAGTCAAACACCTCACATTCCGCAAATTTTTGTTTACGGCGACAACACCATATGTTCATAATACCATAATAATAATATAGTGTTATAGTTTTGCCGCGATAATTTTTTATTTTTTATTAATTTCGTTAAGCGTAAAGAAAAACCAGAATATCATATTTGTCTTCGAACAAACAAACAAATAAAATGAAACAAAACTACAACAAAAAATTATTCATCGCCATTGGGGGAATGTAAAAATTATGGAATTGACCTCGACAAGGTTGTACATTTACTCTTACTTTATTTATTTACACACCACAAAAAAAATAAAAATAAAAAAATTATATTATATCGTCTTCACAACCAAAGATAATAATGTATCATTATTTTATCGAGATATCGAGATAAGATTATTGTGATATGAAGGAATAACAACAAAAAAATTATATATTATGTATTTTCACCACCCACCCACATATATTTTAATGTTCTGTCTAATCAGTGTTTCTTAATGTTTGTACCATGTAAAATGCTGATATCTACATTGTGCTCCAAAATTATCCAAACATTGAGGAACACTGTTCTGTAAGCAAAATTTTTATTTTTCTTCGGGTGCTGTGCTGTGTTTTCTATTCTTTCGCTCGATAACTTATTGATTTCTTTCGGTTGGTTTATGTTGAAACCAAATGGAAAATCGTAAATATTGAAATAAATATAATAATTTAAAAAATAAAAATAAATTAATATAATTGCTTACGGCAATTTTTTGTACTAAAGCAGAAGAGATGATATCGATTTTTTATTTTTTTTTTCTCAACATACTTACACACATCGAAGTGAGTACGTTATACATAGGTTATAAGTATTTTTAGCTGTGTCTGCTGATGATGCTCTAAATAATACTTGTGTCAATAAATTATGTATATGGGGAAGTAAAAATAGCAAAAAAAAAAAATAAAAATATTAAAAGTCGTTTATTTATTTATTCCACTATAAATTATTGTTGTAATATATTGGTATTGTTGTAGTTTTATAGTTAAAGTTTATTGTGATAGAAATAAACAAGATGAATTGGCCGCATTTAGCGAAATTAAAATAGTTTTCTGGTTTATCTGGTTAATGTATTGTGATTCGTAATTTTAACCATATGATAACAATTCTTGGCTTACAGGTTTGTTAACAAATATATACATATAATTACGTATGTACTCATTGTAGTTGAAGATTAATCTCTATAATTTCAGCATTATTTTACAATAATAAGATTTTAATATAACTTTGATTTTAAGAAGATTTTATTTGACTATCGCAAGCGTGGTAAAATGAAAAGGCAAAATTGGAGACTACATAAAAATGTGATTTACTGAAAGTTAAATGTCACTTTGTTCTAAAATTACATTTAAATTATTAACAAATTATTTAGAATAATTTAAAAATCACTTCGAAAATGTGTAAAAACCTTTTCCCTTTTAACAGTATGAAAAAATCTGTCAGTACAACTAAATTAAAGTTTGCATGTTTAACTCAAGATACAAAGTGACTCAACTAACCAAATTTAAGTTGATCGAACTCAGACTACTTTCCGATCACTTTCAGTGAAGTCGCCGTTTGCATGTTGAATTTATCTCGGACGTTTTCGTTAACGGCCAACCCAACCGTCAACTAAACCACCAAATCAACCCTTAACCTAATTTCAAATCAACCCTTAAATAATTTCCCAACCGAACAACTCACATCCCAATGCAAGCTAACTAAATCCTAATTCTCCGTCAACTAAACTTAGCTCGACACAAATCTCAACCCTCTGCTCAACTCTACACTTATTTTCCAACCCAATCCCATAATTAAATCGATTCGGAAACTACAAGAATGTATGAACTCAACTCAATCTAACCTCGCACTATACCCTTAGCATAGATTTACTATTGGGTGTTGAAGTATATAATCAATTGTTTAAGGGAGATTCCATAGAACCATTCAAAGAGCTACCTCCATGCTATAACACAGAGTTAGGATATGTGGTTTGCGGGAAGGCCGAGTTTGCTTCAACTATTCGGCAATCACAACACTCAAGTAATGTTGCGCTGTGTACCATCGAAACACTTGAATCACAGCTAAAACAATTCTGGGAATTGGAAACTATTAATATCAAAAATACACATTCGTCGGAGGAGAAATTATGTGAAGAGCATCATAGTCGAAACTTTAGAAGGTTAGCTTGTGGAAAATATTCTGTTTCACTTCCCCGTTAAATCGAACATCGACGAATTAGGAACCTCTAAGCAATCTGCCCGTTGTCAGTTTATTTCACTAGAAAAACGACTTAGATGTAAAGACAATGTGTATGACCAATACAAAGAATTCATGTCGGAATATGTTGCCTTAGGTCATATGAGTCCAGTGTCAAATAATAGCGAGTTGAAAACCTACTACTTACCTCACCATGATGTGCTAAAAGATAGTAGCACCACCACCAAGCTTCGGGTGGTCTTTAATGCCTCAGCAAAAATTTCGTCGCAATTGTCGCTGAATGATTGTCTGATGGTTGGTCCGACCATTTAGCAGACCCTTTTTGCTATTAGCCTTCGATTTCGTAAGCACATCTATGCTTTTTATGGTGACATTACTAAAATGTATCGCCAGGTTCGCGTACATCAAAATCTACAAGACCTTCAAAGAATTTGGTGGCGTGATCATCATTCCAACGACATGGAATCATTCAAGCTCTGTACTGTGACGTACGGTATGGCTAGTGCGCTTTTTTTTAGCGACGCGCACTCTAAAACAACTATCTATCGATGAACAAGACACATATCCATTTGATTCCAAAATATTATCCAATGACTTCTGCGTCGATGATGTTTAATCTGGATCTTCAACACTAAATAGTGCTATAAAGTTAAAATCTGATTTAACGAAGTTGTTGAGCTTGGGGGGTTTCGAGCTTCGAAAATTTATATCTAACCATTCATCTTAATCTTCAGAGACCAATCCACAATCTGAAATTTCCCTCATATTAGGTTTATCTTGGAATACTACAACCGATAGCTTCGAATCATCGTGTGATAAATCGTCATTGTCTACGTACAGCTCTAAGAGAAATATGTTATCTGAAATCTGTCAGCTTTTCGATCCATTGGGTTTTTGTGCTCCCATTGTCATTATTGCAAAACTATTTATGCAGACATTATGGGGTATTCAAAATATCGGTTGGGATGATCCTCTACCAACTAAGATTGCAAACGATTGGATCCAATTTAAGACTGAGCTAATAGAAGTGAAAAGAATCATAGTACCCAGATGTATTTTGACTCCAGATGTTACACGAGTGGAGTTGCATGGCTTCGGTGACGCATCAGAAAGGGCATTCGTACGTGTATTTTATGTACGAGTGACTGAATCATCAGATCGTCACCATGTAAATTTAGACTGTGCAAAATCACAAGTAGCACCACTTAAAACTCGCCTTGAGCTTTGTGCAGCGCTGTTGGTCGCTAATACCTTAACCAAACTCCTGGAGATTTTCGAGATGCAATTCGATGCCATTTTTTTATGGCCAGATTCGGAAACCTTATTTCGAATTAAATCGGAACCACACAAATATACAACATTCGTGGCAAACCGAGTCGCGAAAATTCAGGAACACACTTCTCCGTCTAATTGGAGTTACGTTAAATCATCATTAAATCCTGCAGACCACGTGTCCAGAGGTCTTATGCCGTCAGAATTTTTAAGTACTTTGTTATGGTGGTCTGGTCCTAAATTTTTGCATCAATCTACTTCCGAATGGCCAAGATCTACTAGTTCCACCAGCTTGATGCGGAACTTTTGAACCTGGATATTCGACAATCACCGACATCATTACTTACTCAGATAGAAAGTTGTGAACAAAACATATTCAATAGATTTCAGTTGCTTACTAAGTTACTTCGAGTGATAGCTTACATTCTTCGTTTTTATCATAACATCAAAGGTAAGCAAAAATTATATCCATCGATAAATCTTATTGTAACTGAAACTGATGCATCGTTAAAATTGTTAATAAAATTAGCCCAATACCGACTTTGCAGATGAGATAAAATGTCTTACTTCGAACAACTCAGTTAATGTTAAGAGCTCCTTGCGATCAATAAATCCTTTCTTGGATGTAGACGGTATTTTAGGAGTCGCTGGCCGACTCGTAAATGCATCAATCTCCTACGATAATATACATCAAATAATTCTTCACTAGCACTCATACGTTGACTAAATTAATTGTACGACATGAGCAACATCGACTACTCCATGCAGAGGTTCACAAGCATTATTATATAATCTTCGACAAACTTATTGGATTATTGGAGGTCGAAACCTTTGCAAAAATAGTTAGTACATCAGTGTGTAAGATGTTTTCAAGCACGTCCTCGAACTACAGATCAAATTATGAGTGACCTGCCGACAGACCGAGTGACCAATTCATCTCGACCTTTTGTCACCGTTGGTATTGATTTTTGTGGTCCGTTCGTGGCTAAACAAATCGTTCGGTCAAAATTAATGATCAATTGCTCTGTTTGTGTATTCGTATGCTTCACCACAAAGGCTGTGCATCTTGAGCTGGTGATGAATTTAACTTCAGAGTCATTCATTGCGTGTCTTCGTCGGTTTGTCGCACGTCGCGGATGCGTGCCAAATTAGTGTCTGACAACGTTAATAATTTTAAAGGCGCACGGTCTGAACTTCGTGATCTGAAAAAACTATTTTTATCTCAACAATTTCAGAATGAAACTAATCGATATTGTGCAGAACACAACATCAACTGGTGTACCATTCCCCCTAGGTCACCCCATTTTGGTGGCTTATGGGAGTCGGCCGTTAAAAGCGCAAAATTTCACATGCGACGGGTAACCGGAAAATCGTCCCTTACAATAGAAGAATATTACACGTTAATCGCGCAAGTGGAGGCATGTTTAAACTCCGGTCCTTTGACAGCCATGTCTAGTGATCCCTCGGATTTAATTGCCCTATCGCCCGGTCATTTCATAATTGGATCGCCGTTAACTTCATTAATGGAGCCATCCATTCTGGATTTACGAACCAATAGATTATCTCGATTTCAGGCACTTCAACAAAAACTACAAACTTCTGGTGGCGATGGCACGTAGAGTACCTGGCTGAATTGCAACGTCGTCATAAATGGCAAAGGGGCCGACATAAATTTCAGATTGGATCATTAGTTCTTCTTCATGATGCCAACTTACCCCCCATGAAATGGCATTTAGGGCGAATAACAGATACTCATCCTGGAAAGGAGGATAAAGTCATTCGGGTAGTTATTGTTAAAACTGCAATCAACATACTCAATAACATCAATCTCGATACAATCAAACAGTTCAATTCAACCTATTACGAGGTGTAAAACAAATATGTAACCTAATTATAAGTTCTAGGGTCAACAATTCTATTTCAAAATATTTCTCGTTACTGCTTACTCATGTTACAATGTTTTGTTAATTTAACTATGTAAAACTAAGAACACAATTGCCACAAAAAACAATAAGCTGTTGAAATATACAGGGATTTCAAGGTCGCAGGAATGTTTACGCATTAGCGTTCGAATAATTTCATGAACCTATCTTAAATGGTTGCGCAAACGCAGCTTTAAACACGAAAATGACTAAATAAAAAAAATGGTCTGTTTATGTCACTTCGTTTTCTAGATTTATAGAGACAAATGGTTGTGTTCTTAAGTTTATTAAAAAATAGTGTGATACTAATAATAATACGAATAAAAATAAAATATAAAGTGAATTAATATTAAAAGGAATGAATAATAATAAAATCATCGTTCAATAATAAACTTGTAAAATAGAAACAAATAAGTGTTTGATTAAAATTGTTTTTATTATATGAGACGGAACTTCGCCATCTTCATTTACGCCGTTTCACATACCACTATATCATTATAACATCAGACAATCATACTATCATATATACCATCCTACCACGATACCATCTTTCCATCGTACCGACATTTCATCATACCATTATACTATCAAACCAACATACCATTATACCATCATAGAAATTTTACGCTTCAAATTGATCCTTTTACACTTCAAACTGAACATTTTACATTTAAAATAGGACCTTTTATACAAATTATATAAACGGCCAATTAGGATGGAGCTTGGCTATTCCTGAACCGATTATGATCAAAATTGGCACGTGCGTTGGAAATGAGATTCTAAAATGATTTTTGGATAATATTCTGTAATATGATCAATAAGAATATAACTTAGCTATTAATTCATCTAAAAATCATTTTAGAATCCCACTCCAATGCACAAGCCGAACTTCATCATAATTGGTTAAACAATTGGCAAGTTCCATCATTCTTGGCCATATTCCAGAACTTCATTCAAAAACCATTTTAGAATCCAACTTCCAACGCACATGTCAAATTTCATAATAATCGGTTGAGAAATAGGCAAGTTCCATCATACTTGGCCATATTCCAGAACTTCGTCCAAAAATCATTTTAGAATCCCATTTCCAACGCGGATGTCAAATTTCATTAAAATCAGTTAAGAAATAGATAAGTCCCATCCTAATTGGCCATTCATTTAATTTGCTAAAGGTTTAATTTTAAATCTAAAAGGTTCAATTTGAGGTTTGAGATATTAACAGTAACCTTTCTTAAGTCTTAAACAATATTTGTATAAGGTTCACATATGCTGTACATATATACAAACCCTCACTTTATTTTATAGATTGCTCAACTGCTCACTAAACACTGGTCCAACATCTCATCAACCCCAATTCAACCCGCAAACGGCCCCCAATTCAACCCTCAACCTAACCGCAAACACTCTTTCAACTCAATCCTCAAACCAGAATATATAAAAAACTGGTCAACTGTTCACTATATCTTAACCCAACCCCTGCTCAACTTCAACTCAACTTGAACTCAACCCACAAATTGACCCCTAGCTTAATCTTCTACTCAACCCCAAACTCAATACCAAACTCAATATTCAAACCAGCACATATAAAAAATTGGTAAATATTTTTATAACCACGTATTTTGGGTTAATTCGTATGGCAGGTACCCGACCCTCTTGACGCAAAGGTTCCAAAAGCTGTCCAAATCTCCGCCTTGACCATAGAAGCCGCTTGGCAAAAAAAATTCTAAATCGAACAAGCCGTTCTCGAGATATACAGACATACAGACATCCAGACATCCAGACAGATGGATGGACATTTTTTTCTGCTTTTTTAGACTCAGGGACTTTCAAAACGTCCTGAAAAGTGGTTTTGGACCAATTAAATTTTTGATCTTTTTTTGGCAGGATTTCAATACTTTGGTCTTTTTGGACCGAAGTAATTTTGTAAATTTTATATCTCGCTGACAAACCAAACACAAAAACAATTATCAATAATAAATTTAACGCACTAAGAAATTTGACACAATTTCAGAGTGGTGAATAAAAAATTCCGAAAGATTCAAGAATAGGGTATTTGGTTGCATTTGGAAAAATATACATAGGGACGACGAACGCTCGATGGAGATGGACGTGTTTTAGTCTGTCTCCGTAAGTGAAATTTAGTTTTAAATTTAAATTAAACAAATTAATAATTAATTAGTGTTAATATGAAAGTGTTAATTATTTTTAAAGTGATTAAATGAAGATTATTGTTATGGAAAGCGATTTGGGGATAGTTTGGGAATTGAAGTTGAAATTCAAAATGTTGGAATATACAATATGGATTTCGATTTTAATTTGAGATTGCAAATAAAATCGTTTCCATAGTCTTCATTAGTGTTTTAAAATTTTTGTTTTATTGTATAGTGAAAAGTTAAATTGGGAAACGTGATGAAAACATGGATCAAAAAATAATTAACGGTACCTGTAAACATTTTTTTATTTTTGTTTCTTTTATATATTTTATCATATGATTTGCTTAAGTAACGGGAATTTTTGATTTTTTGTATATGTACAAAAAATCATATTGTTCCTTTCGAAAATCGTTTCTTGTTTTATCGTGTTTTATTTTGTTTTGATTATTTTATTTTGCATATTCTATTTCTTTGATAAGGAGAATTTTTGCTGTTTTTATATACATACGTACGTATGTAGATTAAACATGAAAGAAAGTGTTGTTGTATTGTAAGTCCTTCATAGTTTTTATATACATAATATGTAGATTGATGTTTTTAAGCGATTGGTGCGTGTGTGTTTGTATAAATGGTTTGTGTTTTGATGTGTTACCCATTTTAGCTGACGTATTGTGGACGCCTACACTACCAGCCGCAAAATTGACATTCAAATAGTTTATGTAGCTTTAAAATTAGCTAATTTTTTATCAGAAACTTAGTTAAGAAAAAAAAAAAATTTAATAAAACTGCACATTTAAATTTTCCAACAACGATTTCCAAAGATGAAATTTATTTTTGTTTAAAACTTTTTTCGTATTTTTGACGCTTACGTTCAATTTTTTATTTGCAAATTTTGATTTTTTTAATTACCGTATTTGAACAATTACCCTAGATTAATCATAAGCGGCTTTCATTGACATAAAGGTTAGACCCTAATATTCTATGGTACAGTTTCAAACTAGCAGCTTTGGTTATCCGGACCTGCTAATCACCTTTGAGGTGGCGCTTCAAGCTTGATGAATTTTAAAATGTTTGGGTCTGTTTGGAAGAAATACCAAAACTTTTCAGCTTCAAATGGATATTTGATATTTAGAGCAAAAAACGTTTTAAAGCATGTAGCTCAAGCCGTTATTAAATTATTGAAAAGGTATAAAATGTCATCATAAGCTACAGCATATTGCGTATTTTTATTTTCTGTATTTAAAATTACAATTAGTGGCCGTAAATTTAAATCGTATTAAGCATAGTTTGTTCTTTCGGTTACTTCGAGGAACTAC
Source organism: Tipula vernalis (assembly GCA_958295665.1). Lineage (NCBI taxonomy): Eukaryota > Metazoa > Arthropoda > Insecta > Diptera > Tipulidae > Tipula > Tipula vernalis. The sequence goes on from OY282559.1 coordinate 126,511,136, forward strand.
GAACTTATGGCATTCTCAATTCGCAATTACGGCTTCCAAAACGATTTTTTATTAGATTTTTTTTAATGCACTAACTTTAAAATTTCTAAAATTTGTTGATCTGAAATAAGATAAGCGAATGACAATCAATAAATTTATAAATAAATCATCTTTTGGAAACAAATCTTACCCTTTTCTAGTTTTGGCAGCTTTGATTCCCGAACTAACCCGTCTTCTGCATCGGATGACTGGGAGAAAATTTTAAACAAAGAATTTTTTTTTTGCTTTGGTTAGTTAGTGAAACGTGTTAGAAAGTTGTTTTTTTAAATTGACTGTTCTCAAATTTTATTTGAATAATATAATATACCACCTCACATTTTTTGTAATTTTTAACTCTAATTATTTTGAGGATGTAGAATTAGGGAGGGCACATTGGAATAATTTAGATATGGTCAGCTATCGATACCGTTATGTTATTGGACGTTGGTTGAAATGGTTGGGACAACAAATTTTTAATTTAGGAGTATAGGTGTGGTTAACTAATTATTTAATTAATTACATTAGCAGGTGAAAATTATATGGATTTAAGTCTGAATATGATAAGATGTTAATATTGGAATAATTAATAAAAGAATTTAATATAGGACACCAGAAGTTGCTACCTACCGTTATAATGGTTTTCACTTACACGTTTTTAATTGTTTTTGTATTGTTTATTGTTACACTAGTATATTTATTCATTTATTTATTTTATTTATTTATTGTATTATCACTGGCACTGCACTATATTTCTAATTTTATTAAATTCACTTCACTACTTTTAAACTTAAACTTTATTTATCAAATGTCACGAGTAATTTTGGTTTTTTCATAAACTTCGATTAAAGGCAAATGGTGAGATTGTGGATGAGCAAGGGCTTTATATAGCAAATATTTACTGTTTAAGATTTTTGATGAATGATGATAGGTATAACAACTAACAAATTTCATCAATAATGAGCGGAGAGACATCTATTAGAACTAGTTGGAGTGTACTTATGGTTCAAAATTTTATTTCAGATGGGGTATGCTGGAGGAAGAAGAATTTAATTTAATTGATCCTTAATGTAATTAATGCCTTAAGGCTTAAAATTGAATTATGATTAATAAATGGTAATGTTATTTTTAGGGATAGGAACATCTTTACATTTGAATTTAGATTATATTATATTTATTGTTATTTTAATATTTCTCTTAGTTGGTATGATCGATTGATATTCTTGTATGATGGTGTGATGGTGTCCACTAATTTTTTTGAGGGATCTACTTTTTGATTGCCAAAGTTTTACTATAAAGGTGCACTCAATTATAAATAAAAAAACCAAATACAAATATACAATCATACAATGGAATTTAATTGGCGATCGACCAAAAATCAACCAGCCGATCACAATCGACCTTATGGACACCTCTGGTATATATGATAGAACATACGATGGTATGACGGTATGATGGTGTATGATGGTGTAAAGGTATAGTGTTATGATGGTGTGATGTTATAATGGAATAAAGGTATGATGGAATGATTGTTTAAGGTTATGATGGTACGACGGTACATATGCCGATATGATTGTATGTTGGTATTATGGTATGATGGCGAGTAGGGTTTGAAATTGAGTTGAATATGAGAGAAAAGTTCGGTTAGGGATTAATTTGAGGTCGAATTTAAGGTTTAGTGGGAGGTTAGATTGAGTTAAGTGTGGAGTTGAGCGGAGGGTTGAGGTTTGGGTCGAGCTAAGTTGAGTTAACGTAAAATTATGATTTAGTTAGCTTGCATTGGGGTATGAGTATTCCGGTTGGGAAATTATTTAAGGCTTAATTTGAAAGTTGATTAAAGGTTGATTTGGTGATTTAATTGATTGTATTGCGTTTGAGATAGATGTTAAGTTGTAAATTGAGTTGGAAAGCTGAAGATTGACTCAAGGAGGTTCATTTCGGGATTGATTTTGGTGTTGAATTAATCAAGATCGAAGTTCTGATCATCGTAAGAGGGTTGTTATTGAATTTTCTGATTTTATTAAGAGTATTAGAAACAAGAATATTATTATTGTAGGATATTTTAATATATTGGGTATATGTAAAAAAATGTTCCGCTTTTGTAATAGATGGTGAAATTGTTCGTATATTTGTTGTGTGAATCTGGTTATTCATCTTTTTGAAAAGTCTCTTCATAGCCTTCGAAACGTTAGCATATGCCATTTGATTAAAAATACACAACAAAGTTTTTTATTCGATTTAAAATGTAGAGCTTTGTGCCAAATAATCGTCATTGGTGGGAAGTTTTGTTTTATTCTTTTACTATAAAGAATAGCGCTGCTGAAAGTCATCGTTTTCTTGTAGAAGCTTCAGGTGAACATGCTTTCTCTGACAGTATGTGTAGAAGATGGTTTAGGCAATTTGACGAAGGTTCATTCGATGAAAAATTGCAAGCATTATTGGATGAAGGCAACACACAAACGCAACAAGAATTGTCAGAAGCATTGAATGTTGATGAATCCATTGTCAGCAGAAGTCTACATGGAATGGGGATGGTTCAAAAATTTTGGAATTGGATACCGAGAAGCAGCAGAAAGGCAGATGGAATGTCGAAAAATCACTTCTGTATTGCTTCTTCAAAGAGAACAATGGAAGGGTTTTCTGTGTCGACTGTCCTAAACGTAAAAAACTTGAGTAAAGGCTGATGAAGCTGGTTCATCACAGCCAAAGCGAAATGTTCATTGTGATAAAGTTATGCTCTGTATTTGGTGGGACATGAAAGGCGTTGTATATTACGGGCTACTGAAACCTTCTGAAACTATTAATGGCGAGGTCTATCGACGGCAATTAATACGTTTGAAGCGAGCTGTCAAGATAATCGACCAGAATGGGAGAATAGACACAGCATGACAACGTAAAACTAAACTACTGCAAGGACCGTTAAAAACCTACCTAGAAGGGCAGGGCTAGGAAGTTCTATGATTACTATTTATTCCGGTCGATGCAGTCAACCCTTCAAGACGTACGATTCACATCTTATGAAAGTAAAACAACGATCATTTCTAGTTTGTCTAACCATAGGTACATATACAAACTCCTATCTGCACAACTCAGTCTCAGATAAGTTTAAGATTTAAGTAGGTTGTTGTATTTTAGTTTTATAAAAATTGGTAGGGTTAAATTTTAGGCTAGGATTTGAAACTACATAGTGGGTACGAACTTTTCCTTAGCGAGGTGGACCAGATCGTCGGCGGGAATCTCCTTAAATGATACGTAAAAAATTATCATTTAACGATTTTTCATGTAATTGAATAGGGAATCAGCCTAACGATTTTTCATGTAATTGAAAAGGATAACGCTGGACATCGGACGATGTTTTTTTTACCAATCTATGGTTATATCGGAGAGTCGAAAAGCTTTTGAAACCTCAAAAGAACTAAGCAGAAATATGTGCTATTCCACTGGCGATCCACTGACAAAATTTTTGTATAAGCTAGTTTGGGGATTTAGTTGGGTGTTGATTTGTTTATTGAGTTGGGGCCGATCTACGGGTCCAGTTGGGTTTGGGTGGGTGATGCGGTTGAGGATTTGTTTGAGGGTTACGCTGAGGGTCGGGTTTTCAGGGGTTGAGTTGGAAGCTGGGTTAGAGTCTTGTTGGTGATTTTTTAGGTGTTGTGTTGAGGGTTGAGTCGTAAGCTGGCTTGAATAGTTTTAAATTGAGTTCAAGTAAGCCTATATAATAGAGGCGTTGAGTTTGGTGGTGGGTTGAGTTTGGGTGAGTTAGAGGTTGAGTTAGGATTCAGTTGGTGCCATTTTCGGAACTTTTTGATTTGAGGGTTAAGTTGAGCATTGAGTTTGAGGTTGAGTTGAAGGTCGAGTTCGGAGATGACTTGAGCTTCAGAGAGGGGTTCAGTTGGGATTGGCTTGGGGGTAAGATGGGAATTGAGAGGACGTTGAGTTGGGGCTAAATAGGCGATTGAGTTAGTTGACTTGGAATGGGTTCATAAGTGCATGTAGCTTAACGGACCATTTACTCGGAAGATACTTTTAATTGAGTTGCTGTATGTATGTTGATTTGGGGATAAGTTTGTGGTTGAGTGGATGGCTATATTTGGGGTCGAGTTGGGAGTTAAGACTGGGTTGAGTTATGGTTAGGTAGGGTATTGAGTGGTTCAGTTAATAGGTTAATAAATTTGCTTACGCAGGACTAGCGCTGTGTGAATATAACGAAGAAAAAATTGTAATGGAATTTGGCTGTGTTAGTATAATTTGCTAATACAATCGTCGTACAATCAGTCCAGTCGGAGTAATAAGATTGATAAGAAGATTGATTTTTCATAATCATAAGCTCATCAGTTCGAGACTGGATTAAATTCTCTTACAACTTGTAACGACGAGACCTTGCGGCCACGTGTTAACAGAATTATCCAAGAGTCACCACCTGCAGCATTTGCCTGACTCATGCTCAGTCTGTGGGGTGGGGTTGGGGTGGTGCCCTTCCTGGATCGAGATAGCTGCTCTCACATTACTTAACCTGTTACTTCACACACACACAACATTATCCTCACCTCCTCACTTATCCTCACCCTCACAACATTATCCTCACAACATTATCCTATCCTACCCTATATATACATATATATACATATATATATGTCTTCACCATGCACGTTGATCTCGGTCCCGTTGTTCGGCTGCAAAGGACTCAGAGCTCTGCGTACCCTACAGCTAGACACAGAATAAATGGAAAGTGGCTGCTTGCGCCGCCCGTTAGTAATTAAAATTGATGCTATATAATATATACATATATATATATATAAATATATATATATATATATATATATATATATATATATATATATATATATATATATATATATATATATATAGATACATATAAATATTAGGCACAATCTGCTATTAATATGTATATATGAAATAATGAATAGTTAATTATAATTTAAACAACAACAAAAAAAAGATCTAACTAATATATGGTTATAACCAAAAAAAAACAGGAACAATACATACAAATACAAAATTTTCCTATCCGCTAACGGAGCCGCCTAACCTCCGCGGCGACCGCTCCTCGTGTCCGCCTCCTCACGCCCGACTGCTAATTCCGCACCGATATATGACTACCCTATCAGCACCGCCCAACAACCGTTCTCGACCACCGCTGCCTCGTTCTCGGCAATACTCGACCACCAAAAAAAACCGGCAATACTACCGTTTGACCAATGGCCCCGAATTCTTCCTTTCTTTAGATCAGTACTGCCACGACCTCGTAACTCACGATCCACATACAATTATCTCGTACTCGCAGCTCCCGCTTGCGTTTTTTTATTATACAACCAAAAAAAAAAAATGGCGTATTTTTTTTTCAATTTACTGCTTTGATATTTTGGCTTTTATCGCACTACTTGATTTTTTTTTTGAAATTAATTTTTTTTTTATTTTTTTTTTTTTTTTTGGTACCTATCTGGACCATTCCCAAAACTCGACTGTCAAAAAAAATTTTTATTCCAATCTCTTGGTGGACCATCATGCCAATCCACCCAAAGTGACCGACACTCGTACTACTCATACCGCCATAATTGGTTGCGTACACGACACTATAAGCAATTGCAACTGACTTCAGCTACCAATATTTATTTTTATTTTTTTTTTTGTAAGTGACAAGGAAAAGATAGCAAGGAAAAGATTTTCGTTAGAAGCAATTCAAGTATTTGCTTCATTGTTTTGTCCAGTCTATACGACCGAGTCGTAACATCGTGGGGAAAACTCATGGCCCTGAGACTCATGCTCTTGAAATATTAATTTTACTTTCTTCTTATCTGTGTTTTTTTTTCAGAACAAGCCAGGCAACGAAAAAAAAATGGTATAACCTATAAACTTATGATAGATTATGAGAAAAGTGACCTGACAATACAACATAGATATGAATTTAGGTAATTATGTCTTTGGCATGGTATGTGCCTAGTGACTTACCAGATGAATCTTCTAATTTGTAAGCGACATTCCCGATTCGTCCGGTTACTTTTGCCGGTATAAATTTTGGGGCTAACTTAGCATTGTAATGTCGACTGGCGTCACTTTGCACATACGTCCGAACGAATACTGCTTGTCCGATGTTAAATTCACGAGGTTGGCTCCTAGTATTGTACTGTTTTTGTCCTTTTAAATATGCTAATTTAAGGTGTTTTAATACTCTTGGTTGTACTAATGCCAAGCGATTAGTTTTATTTCCAGCCTGAATAGCGTTATCGTCTTCACAATTGAGTAAGCGACGTACCTCATAATCAGAGCCATGGGATATGAAGTGCTGACCAAAAACGAGGAAATGAGGCGAATATGAAGTTGACGAATGAATAACGTTCCTTAAGGTTGACGCCACTTGAGGTAAATACAAATCCCAACTGGTGTGGTTCTCCGTTACATATGACCGGATAGCTGCTAAAATGGTTCTGTTCGCTCTCTCCGAAGCATTGCTCTGGGGACTGTGAAAAGGCGTGGTGGCATGTTGCACGCCATATCTAGCTAAAAGATTGGCAAACAGGTTTGATTTAAATTGCTTACCGTTATCGGTAAACACCGATTCTGGTACAGAATACACCTGAAACAATTCATTCTCTAGAAATTCACACAAGGATGCTGCAGATGCCTCTCTTAATGGCTTTAGCAGAACAAAACGGCTGTATTGGTCCAGCATTATTAATATGTAGCAATTCCCGGTCCGGGAACGCGGATATGGACCAAGGAAATCCAAAAATATCCGTTGAAAGGGACGCTTGACTTCAATATAATCACCCATAGGTGGTCGGGTGGAGAAATTCACTGCTTTGGACATTTTACATGTTTGGCAGGATTTGATATATTCTCGCACTTGCTTAGCCATTCCTGTCCAGAAGAAGTATCTTTGTAATTTCTCCAAGGTCTTATGAATCCCCATATGACTACTAGCTGGTGGTAAGTGTGCTTGCTCTACAAGAGACAAGGTAAGGCTCGTTGGCACAACAAGTTTCCACGGAGAAATATCGGTTCCCATATACCGCTCACCATACGCTGGGGAAATTAATAATTTGCCATCTTCCACTCGTAAATTGGTAACGATATTGGTGTTTCGTTGCACCTGTCTAATTCTTGCCCGATATTCATCATCACAGAAAGCCGGAGAATTTAAGTCTATGTGTGGAGCATCATTGTCACGGGCACCAGATGATCCAACCTGATGCAAGACCTCACAGAAAGCACGGGAAAGGGCATCTGGGACGACGTTCAATGTACCCTTACGGTACTGGATATCAAAGTTGAACCCCTGTAGTTTTAGGCTCCATCTAGCCAATCGGCCGGACAAGTCTGTCTGCCCCATCAGCCAGCGAAGACTAGCATGGTCTGTGATAATTGTGAATTTGAACCCTTCGACGTAATGTCGAAAAGCTTTTACACAGAGAATCGCGGCATAACATTCCAGTTCCGTTGTGCAGTATTTTCGTTGTGCTGGATTAAGTTTTTTTGAGTAATACGCAATCGGATGCTCTTCCTCCCCCGGTCGCTGAAATAATACTCCGCCGACTCCCTGTGATGACGCATCTACCTGAATGTAGAAAGGTAAGTCATAGTCCGGGTGCACAAGCACTGGAGCTGTTGTCATAAGGCGTTTTAACTCGTCCATTGCTTCCTGCGCCTTTTCGGACCAAACAAGTTTAGTCTTTTTCTTCAAAAGATCTGTCAACGGAGCAGTGACTGAGGCATAACTAGGAATAAACCGACGATACCAGCCGGTCATGCCAAGGAATCGTCTAAGTTCTTTAGTGGATTTTGGAATTGGAAATTTTTTTACCCCAGAGACTTTCTCCGGATCAACTTTTATGCACCCATCGCCGATGATGTGACCTAAATATCTTAACTCCTTAAGTACAAACTTGCTTTTCTGGACGTTTATGGTTAGATTGGCCTCCCGCAACCACAAACTGACGAGCCGAAGAAGTTCAAGGTGCTCCCCTAAATCGCTGGATGTGACAAGAAGATCGTCTAAATAGACGAAAATTCTGTCATGATAGCGATATGGAACCACCTTGTGCATCAATCGGCACATCGTTTGTGGAGCGTTACATAACCCGAAAGGCATGACTTTAAACCGATAAAGGGGCCTCCCAGGTACCGCGAATGCTGTTTTTCGTTTTGCATCATCGTCGAGTGGAATCTGCCAAAATGCATCTTTCAGATCGATACTGGAGATGTATTTGGTATTTTCCAAACGACTCAGTAGTCCATTTATCAGCGGTAATGGAAAGGCATCCTTTTCTGTCACCTCATTGACCTTTCCGGCGTCGAGGCACAATCTAATCTTTCCGTTTGGTTTACGTACCAAGGTAACCGGTGAACTCCACGAAGTGTCGTCGCACTCTTCGATAACCCCTAGTGCCAACATACGATCCAACTCCTCGTAAAGTAATTTCTCCACTGCTCGTGAAATCGGGTAATGACGCTGCTTAATGGGAATCGCCGCACCAGTTTTGATACTGTGAGTTACCAGGTTTGTATGCCCTAATCCTAATGTTAGTGAAGACGGAAATGAATTAATGATTGATTGGAGTTTCGTACGCTGGTCGTTTGTCAATGCATGCATGACGATATCAGAAGTTGGAGCCGCCATAGGTGATGGATTTGTATTAACCGCAAATAGCTCATTGATTTGGATCTTAATGTCAAACGTATGGAAAAAGTCGGTACCTAAGTACAATTATTGCGAAAGATTTGGAGCTAGGAATAATTTTAATGACTTCTCTCTTTCATTGAAGCGTATCTTGGCATGAACATAGCCTAATATTTGCTCCTTCTGTCCATTCGCTGTGGAAACCGCTGATGGAAAATGGTGGAAGGTAATGCCAGCGCGAGAAAGAAATGAATCGCAATTTTTGCCTAGTATACTGATATTTGCACCAGAATCTAGTAGTCCACTGATTTTATTACCAAACAAATTTACTGTGACATAAGGTCTTCCATCCAAATCAGTACATAATAATGAGGAAATAATTTGTTTACGAAGGGTCCTCTTATTTTTAAAATACGTATAAGCTCGATTAAATCTGGAAGGACAATTTTGAGATGATTTGGCACGGGGAATAATAGAGTTTAGATTATGCGATGGCGTTGGTAAAGTTCTGGATCCGTGTTTGAAGCGGCATCCTCCAGTATCGGCCTCCTCGGGATCGGCGTATTTGGAAGGATTGTCTCCCGAGTTAACAAACTCTTCCTCGCAACGTTTCCCGACATCATTTGTTTATTCTGGCATTGATCGCAGTCACTATAATAAACATTGTCTCTACCACAGCCATAACAGAAAACCCGCTTAGAGGCATTCTTACATTTATTAAATTTATGACCAACAGTTTTACAGTCCCAACATTGAATGTTAGCTGGTTCTCTGGGCTTGTAATTAGCTGTTGACTGTTTATGGAATGTATTTGGTGGGAATTTCATAGCGGATACGTTTCGTTCATCATCATTACAAGTCCAATTGACCTGAGATGCGTGTGCTGCCAGGACGCCAATTTGATCGGTACTTTGATAATCTAGGAATAGGACTCCTCGCTTGTAACGCTATTTTCTGAACGGCATCTTGGAATTCTATGAATGTTTCCTTACGATAGTTTTGTTTTCGTGCTTGTAATGCCTTTTTGATTTCCCTATCAGATCTAACAAAATTGAATCGTTCTATCAAATCGGTTCTAATTTGACACCAATCTAACTGACGATAATTTTTACGTTCAAGGTAGGTCCAGAACCAATCAGACGCAGTGCCGGTAAGAAGTGAACCTAGATGTTCCCCTAGTGAATTCAAAGGAATATTTGCTGCATTTGCTAGATATTCGATCCGAAAAATAAAGCGATCAATAGGTAAGTCATTCACCGAACCTCCAAATGTTTGATTCCATGAGGTAATGATACGTGCAGTGAATTTGCGTGAGTCATTAAATGCATTTGGCGCATTTTCGACAAGTGGTGGACCCTGATAACGATTTGCAGCCGATTGTCGCTGATTTTGAAGGTATTCCGGCTCATAAATAGGATAAGGCCTATTTGGACCAGTAATTTCTTTCATAATTGGATTCGTCGACCGGAATTGAGGTCCATTAATTTCATGAGGATTAATAATCGGTTGACCTCCTGATGCCGGTACATTTTGATCACCATTTCGCTCAAGCGAAGACGGGACCCAATTCCTAGAATGTCCCATAGACGGAATCGAATACTGCATTCCGCGGGGATTATCCGGCCGTGAATGATAACTGCTTTCCCGTAAATTAAATGTTAAGTTATCAATTCCGTTATGCGTATTCCTGATTTCTGGATTTGTCAGAGGATTACTTTTATTAAGACTGACATTACTAGGATCATGTGCTTGAGATAACCGATTTAAATCTATGGTGCTACCAGGATCCTCAAACTCATTGACAATATCTTGAATGTTAAACTTGGGTAATTTTCGAATTTGTGAAGGTCCTGCTGTTTGTTCTGCCTTATCAAAAAGGTTTACCAGATTGTGACTTTCTTCAACGTTCGTGGATGTAACAATTTCATTTCCTCGAGCATTTTCGATTCTATGTTGAATTTGTAAACTGTGTTGAATCAAATTATTAACTTCTGCCGATTGAGGATCGAGTTTCTGAAATCGTTTAAGGCGATTAATAATATGAACAATACGTGTCTCTAAGATGTCAACTTCATCGCGTTCTAGCGTTTTTGAACTAATGGCTAATTGAGAACATATTCTTTTTACTTTTAAATTTAAAATTTTTAGTTCGTGACTAGGATTACGGCAAGCGCGGTCATGTGGATCTCTAGGGACTAAAATAGGAAATTGATTTTCGCAATTTAGTTTGACTAACAGTAATTGTCGCATTTGCGAACTGGCTGGGATCTGTCGAATATCGCACTCCACCGCTATTTCCTCTTCTTCTAAATGATCAATGTTCATTTTGAAAAAAAATATTATACGAAATCGAAACAACCGAAAATTCTTAAACCAACGAATGCAAAATTATGTAGACTTATTAGGTTTTAGTTTTAAATTTTATTTTTAATTATTTATATGAAGACGAAGGAACTCGTTTGTTCGAGTAAACACTAATATTTATTTTAAGAAAACAAATATATTTATATATACGTATCGGAACGATATCCAAGATTAACAAGATTTAATCTTGTAACTCACTACCACAAAAATATAGCAAGAGAACGAATAAATAAATATTTTGGAAATCAAAACTAAATAACTAAACTTAATACTAATTATGGAAAAGGTAACTAAATAACTTAACAATAGTATTTCAATAAAAATACTCAAAACAATTAAATATTATATATATTCCTAATAAATTATTAATTAGTCACTAAATCGTTAGTTATTTATTTTTAATTTATCCAAAATAACTTACCAACAAAAACGTACAACTTTACAAGTATTTAAATTATATAATCCGTAACATATAAGTCGAGCTTCAACACTTCTTTCTTAAGTACAGGTATATTCAGGAGGTGAGTGTGCGTGCGTGTGCGACAGTAACGGCTAAATAAAAAAGAAATAATTAATAAAGAGTTAAGAAAAAAAAAAAATGATTTGTTTATTCCCGATATCGATAAAGTAATTCACCATGTTTTAAACTGGGATGTACTTTTAAAATCGGAACTAAACGGGAATCAAAACTTTGTCACGAAAATATATATAACACTCTATTCAAACATCGACCGTGGATAACGGGTGTACATCTCAATGACAATTATACAGCTATTTAAGTTGTTCAAGGCTTCACCATCACGCGTTTAACAACTAAAGTCAAGCTCACAGCCGATATTAATTTATGCGTGACCATGTGCTCCGAACAACTAAAAATGTACAAAAAAAATTAATTTATAAAAATGTTTACTATCAATAAAAATGAAACTTTAAACGGTATCACATCACTTTCCAACTGAATCCAGAAGTAATGAAAGTACTTCGATACAAGGGTGGATATGAACAAAACTAAAACTTGCATTAATATGAAAACTAATGAAATAACTAAGAAAACTGCAAAAATTAGTTAAGGAAAAATTAAACTGTTATCATACTATACCAATAAACCGGTTTGGGCGCCACTGTAACGACGAGACCTTGCGGCCACGTGTTAACAGAATTATCCAAGAGTCACTACCTGCAGCATTTGCCTGACTCATGCTCAGTCTGTGGGGTGGGGTTGGGGTGGTGCCCTTCCTGGATCGAGATAGCTGCTCTCACATTACTTAACCTGTTACTTCACACACACACAACATTATCCTCACCTCCCGAATTAATTAATTTAACGCGACATCCGGTCCTTTCGGTTATAACTCATTAACATATTTTATTGATAATTATATATAAAAAAAAAAAAATCATAAATGAAACTTACAAGTCAATCTATTTTTACATAAGAAACAAAATATAGATTTAAACAAATTGACAAACAAATTGCGTCGTTATATATACATATATATACATATATATATGTCTTCACCATGCACGTTGATCTCGGTCCCGTTGTTCGGCTGCAAAGGACTCAGAGCTCTGCGTACCCTACAGCTAGACACAGAATAAATGGAAAGTGACTGCTTGCGCCGCCCGTTAGTAATTAAAATTGATGCTATATAATATATACATATATATATATATATATATATATATATATATATATATATATATATATATATATATATATATATATATATATATATATATATATATATATATATATATATATATATATATATATATATATATATATATATATATATATAGATACATATAAATATTAGGCACAATCTGCTATTAATATGTATATATGAAATAATGAATAGTTAATTATAATTTAAACAACAACAAAAAAAAGATCTAACTAATATATGGTTATAACCAAAAAAAAACAGGAACAATACATACAAATATAAAATTTTCCTATCCGCTAACGGAGCCGCCTAACCTCCGCGGCGACCGCTCCTCGTGTCCGCCTCCTCACGCCCGACTGCTAATTCCGCACCGATATATGACTACCCTATCAGCACCGCCCAACAACCGTTCTCGACCACCGCTGCCTCGTTCTCGGCAATACTCGACCACCAAAAAAAACCGGCAATACTACCGTTTGACCAATGGCCCCGAATTCTTCCTTTCTTTGGATCAGTACTGCCACGACCTCGTAACTCACGATCCACATACAATTATCTCGTACTCGCAGCTCCCGCTTGCGTTTTTTTATTATACAACCAAAAAAAAAAAATGGCGTATTTTTTTTTTCAATTTACTGCTTTGATATTTTGGCTTTTATCGCACTACTTGATTTTTTTTTTGAAATTAATTTTTTTTTTATTTTTTTTTTTATTTTTGGTACCTATCTGGACCATTCCCAAAACTCGACTGTCAAAAAAAATTTTTATTCCAATCTCTTGGTGGACCATCATGCCAATCCACCCAAAGTGACCGACACTCGTACTACTCATACCGCCATAATTGGTTGCGTACACGACACTATAAGCAATTGCAACTGACTTCAGCTACCAATATTTATTTTTATTTTTTTTTTTGTAAGTGACGTTTCGCTAGTATAGCAAGGAAAAGATTTTCGTTAGAAGCAATTCAAGTATTTGCTTCATTGTTTTGTCCAGTCTATACGACCGAGTCGTAACAAACTATCGGAAATATTAACCTACAAATAAATTAGTTAAATGATCGATTTTGTTCTATTCGCTTTATTGTTCATTCGTTCACTAGTTTTTCAATTTCATTGATTCTCTTTCGATATTGCATCAAATTTTACTTAAAAATCGGAATTTCAGTGACAATTCACTATCCAGAGCAATGTTTTTGATTAGTACAACTTATTCAAAAAGGCAGAGAACGCGTTGAGGACGATGAATATGCTTACCGTCCTTCGATGTCAACAGATGAAAACCACATCAAGAAAGTCAAGGATTTGTTGCTCAAAATTCGTCAATTGACAATTTGGATCTTGTTGACGTCACGCATCCGCCCATCGTTTGGATCAGAATTTTGAGCAGCCACCTCTTAGTTTTTGCGTCACGATAATGCGCCGTCTCACACTGCATTGGTTGTAAGTGAATCAATAAATTTTTTTGCCTTCCCTTAGTTAAAAAAGGGCGAAAAATTAAGAAAATTCATATGGTCAAGATTATGGTGGCCCAGGAAACTGGCTATGCAAATATGTTAGAGCGTTTTAGTGGCTGATTCTGAACCCGATTTGCTTGTTTGAATTTATTGAAATGTATTGCCTTCTCCTTGTAAAAATTAATAAAATAAATTCTTCTGCTCAGTATAGACGCTGGCCTCATTGGGTACATTTGCTGGGTACCTCTAATATTCGCTCCATTAATAAATGTTATGCATTCCTGTATAGTTAAAAACGTGGAAACAAATAAAAAATTCTTATGGTCAAGATTATGGTGGTTATAGTTGAGTGTTCTAGTGGATTTTGCTTGTTAGAATTTTCGCTATAATAAGTAGTTATTTATTTATTTAGTAAATAGCTAGTAACATTAATCTTGCAAAAATGCAAAATAGTAATTTTTGAATTGAATTTACCGAATATAATTATTACCAACTAGTCAATAATTACATTTCTAAACAGTTCACAAGAGCATGACAATTTCAATTTAAGTTAACGTTAAGTTTTTGTTTTAAGTTAATTTTCATTTGTTTTGGAAATATGTAGGTCTGGTTTTTTCAATTTTTTTCTCCCTGAAAAAGAGTTCAAATACCGAACTGTCAGTTATACTAGCAAATGCTTCTGTAAAGGCAGTGGCGTACTCAGGGCAAATGTTGAGAAAATGACCCTAAATTATTCAAACTAATTAAAAGGCCAAAGAAGCTCTGTCTGCTATCTAAATGCTGGTGCTATTTCAACATATACTTTCATAGAATTAGGAATTGATTGCAGATGGGGCAACATTCGTATCTTTATGACTTAACCATTCCTTGTGGTTGTCTAAGTAAAATTCGCCCTCATGGGTGTTCAATGATTTTACCTCAGTTTATGGATCATTCATAATTAGAACATGATAAATTGATATTAGAAGCCCCGACAAAGTGAATTACCTGATTTTGTCGCTCTTCTGTGTGCCAGCATACACCAACCGGTGATTTATCATCTTGATCATACCACTTTCAGATGTACTAAGGCAATATAGGAAACAGTGGACAAGAGAAAACGCGATCAATATAAAAAAAAAAAAATTGCGCGCGCTTGATCATTAAATTGATACCGTCAATAATAGGTTAACAAGTAAAAAATCAACTTTACATTTTATAAGAATATTAAAAAAAAAAAAAAAAAACAATATTCTTGTCTCTTTGTTGCGATCGTCGTCTTCGTCGATTTATAATAACAGTTTTTTTTTTATAAGTTTATTCCATTTTTAAAATTTCAATCGCATGAATGTACTTAGTGTGAGCTCGATCGGTGGATTGATATAAGTGCGTAAATGCAAAGTACATTATAAAAAAATAAAAAAAAAAATAAAAATTACGATCAAATATTGTGATTCAAGTGATCAATGAATAAATGAATACCGGCGATAATATCTAAGAATAGAATAAAATTAACTCGAGCAATTTTAAATCGTGGTAGCAAAATTATTGTGTAATGTGATTTTTAGCAAAGTGATAATTTTTATTTATCTACGTAAGAAAACACGCTAATATATACATATAAGAAGATAAACAACAAGACTGTTTTTTTTTTTTTTTTTTTGGATTTGTAAGCAAATATAAAAAGTGATTTGGAAAGTGAAAAGTGAATTTTTGTGTAGTCAACTTAGAAAATTTTTTTGAACACAACAACATGTGGAATCAAAAATCGTTATTACTCGCCTTTGGATTATTTTTATTTCTCAATGAATTTGTAAGTATAAAGTCGTTAAATTTTAATGTACATAACGGTATTTTAGTACTGTATGGAATGTCACAAATTGTAGTATGTCGGTCGACACGCACATATGTATGTACATACCTGTAAATGACTCAATTAGAACTTTATATACAAATTGTACATAAATCATGAACTGTGGTTTTAATTAAAATCAACGAAGTCTTTTTATTTATGCAAATTTTTTTTTTTTTTTTTTTTTTTTTTTTTTTTTTTTTTGGGGTAAAATGTGGTCAATCTACATCGTGATATATGGTAGAACATGAGTTCGACGAAATATTCTGATGATATTTGTTAATTGATTTCTGATTAATTATTTATATTTAGCCAACAAATTTACAATCGCGAAAACATTTTTTTTTTTTTTTTGGTTTTGTTTGATTGTTTTGTTTGTTGTTTTCTGTTATGTTCAACTCTTACAAACAAGGCAACGACAATTTTTTGTTGTTGGGTTTTGTATCATGATGCTGTTAAGATTTTTTTTTTTGGTAAAAATGCATTTAATCGACCACATTAAAATTGAAGTAAACAAAAATATTATAAACCACCCCACACCCACAAACGATAAGTCGTTAAAATTAAAGCCGCGAGATAATTAAAGCAAAATCAAACATAAATAAAAATAAAATGTTCAAAGAAAAAGTAGTTTTTGTAAGTTCAAGGTAGTTTGGGAATCTGGATAATATATTTTTGTATAATATGTAAATATACAGAGATACAAGAAGTCAATATAATATCTTAAAATTATTTATTCTTGTCAGGCAATTGACATTCTCCCGAAAATTACTTTATTTGGTTTTTTATTTTCATTATTGTTGATTTTGAGTAGAAGGTAATCTGAAATTTGAGACCAAAAAAATTCTACCAAACTTGATAAGCAAAAAACAGGAAAATGATTTTTATTTTTTAATTCCATTAAATGTCAAATTTGTCACAAATTAATTGATCGACATTCATTTAGGCTCGTTTCTATTTTGCAGATATAAAAAAGTTTTTTCGTTTTGACCGATGATATTTCTGGAGAATTTACTATATTAAGAATGTGGATTTACACGTGGTACTAAAATATAGATTGAAGAAAATTTTAATAAATCGCTGTGCGTAAAATAATTTCAACAAATACAGTTTTTCTGAGAAAATTTCAAAATTTGTTACATTTTGTTGTTTAAGCTCGTCTTAAGATGATTGATTTGCTTTCCCTAATATGGAGCACTATTATTGTGATAAGGGCTAAAATCGAAACCACTTACACTTCGGCCTCTTTTCTGAACCTCCTCTGTGTGAAGTACACTTTTCGAGTTTAGATTATCCTAGGTGAACAACTGAGGTAAAGTAATCCTTTAATATCTGTGCTCACCACTATGTGCTTAATCTGGTTGATAATTTTGATGGCCCATTGTTACTGGAGTTATGTGACAACCTCAATGATTTCTACAACTGAATATTTTGCTTTATTAGTAATTTTGCTTTTTCGGAAGGTATCTTAGGGCACGGTGAGGCTGAAATACAAAAATCATGAAATTTTTGGTCCCTTCTGCTTAAACTGCAGGTGTCCTCCCCGGGAAGATGCAGTAACGGATCAAATTCTTTGCGTGTTAAAACACTGTTACGTTATTAAAACCAAAGTCTCTGAAAATTGTCGTACTGGTGGTAAACACGGTAACCACGGCCGGAATGGAATCATTATCACCCTAAAATTGGGGTGAATCACACCTATTGCAAAATACTCAAAGTAAGACCTACTACATTTTTTAAATTTTTACTATCTTTTACACTTTCTTTGACAAATATTGAATTCCAACTCCATCAAACGATTTATTGCATTATTAGTCACAGAAGTAACATCAACCACCTTTTGCCTACACGCGTTAGGGAAGATATACTTAACTAATCCTTTTTATCATACTCTATTTTCTACGTTTGTGCCAATCTTGAATAACAATTTTCATGAGTGTGAAGTTTATGCTAAAAAAAATAACAAAAAATTACACTGTTAAATTAGCTATTTTCCAATTGGAATTTAAATTATACGAAAATTTAAATTTTTTGTAATTTGGTTTTTTCGTACCACCAAACAGATTCTTTTCATCAGGATCTAGGTTCTTTTCATCCTTTTCAGATAGCTGGACCATCTGTTTATATCGTTAACCAAAAGCAACCAATTGTGTTGAACATTACAATATTTCAGATAATTGAAAAGTTGACTGAATTTTGATGGTTTAAATAATTATTTAGCGCCGATCCTGGAAATGTCCCGAAGACCCCGCATATTTCTTAGAATAGCTAAGCCATATAGCGGTCAATGTAATAAAGCCGATCCAATTATGATGAACTATAATATATTTCACAGTTTTGGGAATTTTTAATAATTTTGGATTATTTTAAAAGTTTTATAACGCCGACCAAAGAGATGTTTTCAGGGTCATGTACATATCCTCGGATAAACCATATAATGGTGGACATCTCTGTGATCGGAGATAAAACAATTTTTAAAACCAATAAAATTATTAAAAATTCTAAATTCTGTGAAGTATAGTTCATCACAATTGGATAAGTTTGACCACGTAGACTGGCATATGGGGAAGTTATCCGAAAATATAGGCCAGACCTTGTGGACATCTCTGTGATCGGAGATACAATAATTTTTAAAACCAATAAAATTATTAAAAATTCTAAATTCTGTGAAGTATAGTATAGTTCATCACAATTGGATAAGGTTGACCACGTAGACTGGCAAATGGCCAAGTTATTTGAAAATATGGGCCAGACCTTGTGGACATCTCTGCGGTCGGCGATATAAAGCTTTTAAAATAATGGAATATTATTAAAAATTCCAAAAATTGTAAAATATATTATAGTTCATCATAATTGAATCGGCTTGGTGACATTGACCACTATATGGCTTAGCTATTCTAAGAAATGTGCGGGGCCTTCGGGACATTTCCAGAATCGCCGCTAAATAATTATTTAAACCATCAAAATTCAGTCAACTTTTAAATTATCTGAAATATTGTAATGTTCAACACAATTGGTTGCTTTTGGTTAACGATATTAACAGATGGTCCAGCTATCTGAAAAGGATGAAAAGAACCTGTTTTCTGATAAAAAGAATCTGTTTGGTGGTACGAAAAAACCAAAATTACAAAAAGTTTAAATTTTCATATAATTTAAATTCCAATTGGAAAATGGCTAATACAACAGTGTAATTTTTTGTTATTTTTTTGAACATAAACTTCACACTCATTAAAGGGCCTTAAACCTCACTTACCTCACCTCAATCTAACCCCTCACTAAGCAACTGGAATCCAAATTAATTTTCAACTAAAGCCCTCACACAAATTGAACTCAACTTCAAAATAAAATTCAACTCAACTTTAATTCAAATCCTGTTGAGCCTTAACTAGATCGTAATTCAACCCACAATCCAACCATAAACTCAACTATAACTCAACTCCAACTAATCGCGCAACCCAACCCCAACTCAAACCCTAAATCAACACGGTTCGAAAACTACATACGTACATTAACTCAACTTAATGTAATCTCCACCTCAACATCAAAATAAATCCCCAAATGAACCCCATCGTAGAACCTAATCCAGTGACAACAACCCAATCCTCAGCGAAATCCCGACTAAACGCATAACTCAATACAAGTGACGCTAACTATCAACTCAAATCTCAACGCAACCCTCCAAATAAATCTCAAACAGAACGGCTGAATGAACGGAAACTTTACTCCAACCCAACCCTAATATACCCTAACTCGACGACAAGTTCAGCTTTCATCGCAACCCCAAACGCAGCGCTTAACTCAATCGCCAAATCAACATGGTCCGAAAAAGTAAAACTCATGCTAACTTTTAACTCAACCTCTAACTCTGCCCAAAAAATCTCAACTCAACCCTAGACCCAAGCCCTAAACAAAAAAGGTCCTTAAGCTACATATTTCTTTGAACTCAACTCAATTCTAACTCAACCTAAAATTCGATCTCCAAGTCAACTCTCAACTTAACTCGATACTCAACGTCCCACTCTATCCTCCAATCAACGCGACTCGAAAAACTACATTCGAACATTAACGCATTTCAAAACAACTCAAGCTATCTTACGCTCAACACTCAACACAGCCCCAAATAAATCTCCAATTTAACCGCTAACTCCAACTCAACTCAATCCCAACTCAACTCAACCCCAACTCAACCTTACTTTGGCCTTCAAACTAACCACTAAGTGTTAAAACTACAACCATACATGAACTCACCTCAAACTACCTCTAATTCAAACATCAATTCAACACAGAAATAAATCCTCAGCTGAACTGCTCACTAAACCCTAACTAGGGTTGGGTAAACTCAAATCAATCGCAATCTCAACGCCCAACTCAGTTTTCAAACCAGCATATGAAGGGTGAATTATGATTATTTTACAAACATTTTCGATGATATTCTGGCATCAATTGTTTGTGGATCGTTGGCATAGACTTTTTCATTTAAATACACATATTCTGGACATCTATAACTTCCAATACGTTCAACAAAAAATTCATAATCATATTTCGATATCGAGGTCGATTTACAGTAATAGCGTTTTCCAGCTTCGTTTTCCAAAAAAATACTGTCCGACTACTCCAACAGCGGAAAAACCACACCAGACAATTTTGTTTATTTGCAAATCCACCGCTCAATTGACGACGTAATCTAAAGTCTTCAAATGAAGATTTTTCTGCAAAATTTTGAGTAAAGTGGTTGGTGGAATGTGTAATTGCTGTGAACGATTACGAATGAACTACTTATGAAAATTTGATCATCTCGGTAATATCTCTACGTTGTTTTTGGTCAATTCATATGGCATAAAACCTTTTCAATTCTCCGCCGTTCTCGAAAAAGACAGACATCCAGACATTCAGACCGCCGAACGGGCATTTGTCTTATTGCTTTTTCAGACTCAGAGCCTTTCAAAACGTCAACAATTTTGGCTTTGCCTCGCTACAGTGCGCGGAAGTTTTGCAAACCGTAATTTGTATTTTGAATTAATATGTTTGACGAGATAAATTATTTTAATATAAAATTAATTATCCGCCATTGTTTTTACGCAAAAATTGATACCAGAATTGCTCCTATCGGATGAGTCCTTCTCTTGCTACAGTGGGCTTGGAACATTGGAAATCACTATTTTGCAATTAGGAATTCAATAAAAATTTATGTTGTGATTAATTAATTTCATAAGTAAATTAACCGTCGTTGTTTTCTAAGCAAAAATTGATATCGGTTTTGTTCTGATCAGATGAGGTTTTCTCTCGCTACAGTGGGCTTTAATTAATTTTTATTAAAATTTATATGGTGATTAATTATTATAATTTAAAATTAATTAACTGCCACAGTTTCTTTACTCAAATGTTAACACCATAATTATTGCTCCGATCAGATAAGACGTGTTCTCGCTACAGTGGTCCCAACTCCCAATCATTGTAAATCGATATTATGTGGTTCGTAATTTTAATTATTGTTTATGTAGCGGTTAATTATTTTAATTTAAAGTAAATTAACTGTTAATGTTTCTTCACGCAAAAGGTTACAACATAATTGCTCCGATAAGATGAAGCTTTCTCTTGCTAAAGTGGTATTGAAAATCGCTATATTGTAATTTAGAATTAGAATTAAAATTTTGTTGAGATTAATTATTCAAATCTAAAATGAATTAATTGCCCCTAGTTTTTATACAAAAATTGATATCAGAATTGCTCTGATCAGATGAGGCGTTCTCTCGCTACAGTGGGCTGAAGCATTCGAAATGGCTATTTTGTAGTTTTTAATTTATGTGGTGATTTATTATAATTTAAAATTAACTAACCGTCACATTTAATTAATACAGGTGTGTGTTCTCTCGCATGTTATGCGTAAACCATCATATATTGAAATTAAAGGTAATACTTTTCGTTGGTGATTAATTGCCTACAACCAAGGGCGTTACCACATTAAAGATCGTTTTCATTATTTTAAGGAGTTTTTGGAGCAGTGTGGTGATGATCTAGCAGATGTATTCAACAAAATTGATACTCAAGATGAGAAACTTGGGTTCGTCATTATGATCCAGAATTTAAGCAGGGGTCCATTGTGTGACGTCGAAATGGCATTTCATTTCCTAAAAGTTTAAAATTGTGCTTTGTCGATCAGCCAAAAGTTTCTAGCTGAAAGTGAAAAATCGGTAATGCAGATTGCGTTATCCCAGCCGAAAATAAAAAATTAGGTCGTAATCAGTCAATAATGTTTAATCGAAAATTACTTTATACATATGTATAGATAGCATTGAAGACTATTGTCAATATTTTATGTGGAAAAACCTGCCTAATGTTACTCGTGGAAAATTGTGGAAAATTTCGCGAAAACCAAACAAATATTTAATATTAGTATATAATCAGCCTCTATGGTGTTATGTTAATAGCTATCGCAAGAAAAAATTCAGTAAAGATTTTCCGTAGGAATCTGGGAAAATTCGATTTTCCAAAAATCATTGGAACATTTGTATAAAATCAGGGCCTAGAGTGTGTGGAGATGGATTGCCTAATGTTTTTTGGAAAATCGAATTTTTTCTGATTTCCCACGTGAAAATTGAACTGAATTTTTATCATGCGATAGCCGTTGACAAGTTACATCAATACAATCCATCTCCAGACATAACACGATAGAGGCTAATTTTATACAAAGTTTCTAATGATTTTTGGAAAATCAACCTGATAAATACAACATTTTTTATTTTCGGCTGGCATGTTAATTACGTAATCCGCATTATCAACTTTTTACTTTCGGCTAAATTTAGCAGGGTGGAAAATTGAAGAAACCTTACTGTTGCTTCATGACTACGCACCGGCTCGCAGGGCCAGAATTTGGGGTGAAAACAGCGATTACTTCCTATTCCGAAATTTGAAAAAACCTCTTAGTAGAAAGCATTTTTGTAGCGGTGAGTCACTCCTACTTAGTAGGTTGGTAGTTCATTAATTCAAATTAAGAATCACATTGTAATATAAGTCCTCTGAAAGCGAATGATGTTGCCTCTTTTTAATTTTGAATTTCTTCTACATGCGTTTTGATCTTTCCTCATTGTTAATTTAATGTTACTTTATTTTTTATTTTATTTTCATAAAATTAAAGCAACATTAATTCTTCTACAAAACTGTTCATTTTGTTGAACACTTCATAAATGGTATCTTCATCAAGTGTTTGATACTCCTAACAAACATATCTTGAATAATGGAACGCAATAATAATAATTACCTTCTATGTCTGAATGTCTGGATGAAACGTATGAAGTTAGATATGAATTTTGGTTTTAGGTTGTAATTTAATTCAGACGTTTGCCCAAATAGACAGATTGGTGGTGATTGTGATGGTGATGGTATGATGATAAGATGGTAAAATGGTATGATGATATGATGGTGTGATGGTATGTATTATGGTGCGAAGCTACGATAGTATGTTATGGTTTGATGGTATAACTGCATGATGGTATGACGATAAGATGCTATGATGGAATGATGTAATGATATTGTGATGGTATGATGGTTTGATGCTATGATGTTATGATGGCAAGCCAGTACAATGGTATGATGATATGATGGTATGATGGTACGCCTATATGATGGTTTGATGGTGTGATGTTAAGAACGTACGATGGTATGATATTGTAATACGATAGTATGATGGTACGATGGTATGATGGTATGGTTGTATGTTGGTTTGACGATATGATTATTCATGTATTTTAGTAGGATTTCATGGAATAATGGTATAATGTTATGGTGGCAGGATGATGGAATGATGGAATTATGGTATGGTCCTATGGTGGTATGTTGGTTTGAAAGTATAATGGAAAGATGGTATGACGTTAAGATCGCAAGATGGTATGCTGCTACGATGGTACGATGGAATATTGGTATGATGCTTTTATGATAGGGCGGTATGATGTTATGATGTGGTGATGGTATAATATGATTGTGTAATAAAGCGTGCTTTTTTAAGCCCGATAGAACTTGAAATTGTAAAAAATAACACAACAATTAAATTGTAATCAACAATTTTTTTTTTATTCGAAAGATGAATACATGGCATTAATATTTAAAAATGATTTCGGACATATGGGCACCGGGGCAGTTCTTGACGAACTGCATTCTGGACGTCCAATTTTGTGCCACTTTTTCGAGCACTGCTGGCCGTATGTCACGAATAACACGAACAATGCTGGCCTCCAAGGCGTCAATTGTTGCTGGTTTATCAGCATAAACCAGTTACTTCACGTATCCCCATTGGAAATAATCGAGAGGTGTCAAATCGCACGACCTTGTTGGCCAATTGACAGGTCCATTTCTCGAAATCAACTTATCGCCAAATTTTGATTTTAGTAAGTCGATGGTTGCGGTCGCCGTATGGCACGTAGCGCCATCCTGTTGAAACTACATCTCGTCCGGATCAATGTCATCCATATTATCAAACAAAAAATTATTGATCATGTTGCGGTAACGATCTCCATTGACCGTAACTTGAAACTTTCCATTTTTGAAGAAATAAGGTCCGATGATGCCACCAGCGGCTTAACCGCACCAAACGGTGCATTTTTCTGGATGTAATGGAGTCTGTAGGGTCTCCGTCCATCCACAGTTCGACGGATGGCTTGCTCAGATGGACGATTATGTGATCTGCCAGAGTATTGTTTGTTTGTTTGTTTGATTTATTGATTTATTTTTTACCGTCCTACTTTACGCCTGGGGTAGCCAAATCGAGGACGGGCGGCTACAGATCCGTCTTTGAAAACCACCTGCACATTGCATTGCTTCATGCCAACCTGTAGTGCTGACATGAAAGGTGGGTCGGCCCATGGATTCTGCACTCTCAACAGGGGGTCATAGATGTGTTCATCTTCATCACCGATCGTAATCAGATGATGAAAAATCCCTTTTGCATCCCGCCCCTATAGGGATTCGAACCCGGTACCTCCCGATCCAACCGCCGCAGCTTTAACCACTGTGCCGTTTGCTCGGTGATCTGCCAGAGTATATTTTTCATAAAAATTAAATTTTATTTTTTATTTTTTACAACTTCAAGTTCTATCAGGCTTAAAAAAACACCCTTTAGTATGATGTTACCAAAAATGCTTTTGGAGTCGGCATCAACGAAAGTAGGATCTCGCGGGAGACCGCCTACTCGACGAATGAACAACGTTGAAAAGTACTTCAACATTCTCGGTCACTTAGTCTTATCGTGTATCGAACTATTTGGAGAGGCATCGTTGAGGAAGATTGGAGGAGGTATAACTAAAAACCGCTTTTTTGGGGGATGATTTTTCTCTTTCGTGTTTCTTCTACAGCATTCAAGTGGATTTGGAAAATTTTTCTTCATACGAAGAGTGGAAAGAAGAACATATCGTTCTGTTATTTTTCTGTATCGAATAAATCTTAGAACTGCAGAAAAATGAAGTCGCGGATGAACCGTAAGCGACAATAAGATGGAGAGTTTCTGAACATGTTCGGCAATGAAGATCGGGCGTTTTATTGGAATAAAACTCGTACTAAACTTCAATTGTTTTCGAAATTTAAATGATTCGTCGTAACACGGTGAGGTACGTCATTATAAAGTATATAAATTAACTCGAAAAATTCATATATTACATGTATTACTTTGCGTGATTGTCTTGAACATGATTTTATTTGCGTCATAAGAAGTTCAGCAGCTCAAAAGTTAGACTCGAGCAAATAATTGCTCAATTGAAAAAATCAATCGAATATTCATATTTTCTAGAGTATGTTTATCTAATTTGGGATCGAATGGAGGATTATGTTTAAACCTGAATTTCTGTGATTTTGTTAAAATTTATCAATTTCTGTAAAATTCCTGAAAGTCGATTTGCTAAATTTTCAGCACGGAAAGTGATGAAAGGTTAATCTTGATAATGTAATGAAACGTGATTATGTGAAGTTCAAATTTAGTTCCTGTTAAAATCCAAGAATTTAATATTTTTCAAGGCATTTGGCCAAAAATCTAGTTGAGACGCGGTAATCTCGATTCCGACCTCAAAGCCATAGATTTGTTTATTTATTTTAAAAGTATTAGTAGGCTTACCTAGGAAATTTAATTTGTAAAATTCTAAAACTTTTCCAAGACAAGTCCGGTGGACAAAATTCTAAATTCGATTTATTTAATCAATAAATTTATTAAATTTCAAAATAATTCTACAAGAATCGGCCCAAATAACACTCAATTCACGGAATGAATTAAAGAATTGACCCCTTTCCTTACTTACAAGTTAATAACGGAAGCAGCTAGGAATGGCAATGACACAATTCGAAAACATAACAATTCAAATGCTTTTATTATTTATATATTGGGTTTAATAATCTATTAGTTTTATTGATGAGGGAACCATGTGCTGTATCGGACAAAAAAAGCTTTGAACCCAGATCTCAAAAAAATAATCACAGTTAGCTTTGATCATTCACTCAAATATTATATGATATGATCCGTATTTTAATTTGACAATTTACAACAACACTTGCACTATTGACGAATGGAACGGTGTGCTCTAGCGGACAATAGTGAAATATGTGATATGATGTAACAAAAATTTGCTATTATGAAGTTATATGGAAATAGTACTGATTGGAAATTGAATTAATCCAATATGTCGTTTGAAGTGTGATTTTTGAATATCTGATTCATTTGGAACATTCTTATCATTTTAAATATCAGAAAATTGTGCTTAAAACTTGCAGAAATTTCTTGTTAAACTCACTATAAATGTATATGTGGGTTACTAAACGATTTTGGAGCTTTATTAGACCACAGTTGCTACGCTTTGATTCATTAATACAATCTAAAGTTTAATATTTTTAAAACATTTATGTTTTTAGCAACACTAGCTTATTTTGAAATTTCTGCAATATTTAAGTACCCGTTTCTAATATTTAAAATAAATAGAATGTCCCAAATGAATCAGATATACAAAAATCACACTTCAAACTACATATTGGATTACTTCAATTTTCCAATCATTACAATTTTCACAAATGAAAATGTAATTTAAATAGACACTATTTCCATATAACTTCATATAGCAAATTTTTTGTTACAGCCTATCACATATTTTACTTTTGTCCGCTTAAGGCGCTTTTTAAACTTTTCCATTCGTCAATTGACGGAATTCAAAATCGAATCAGGGATGAAATTGGCATAAATTCCAAAGTACTAAAATATTAAGCAACAGAGGGTTAAATTGGGCTTTAAAGTACTTTTTCATGTTTCGTTGTGTTTACATATCGCCGGCTCAGAATTATCCTTGTCTTTATATGCATTTTGCCTATATTGGAGAAAACGGTATTTGAAAGTTAAATTAAGTTAGCTGGAAAGTTAAAGATGCTCCTGAGATTTGTTAGAAGAAAGCTTAATTACGAAGTACAATGCTTTAAACTCAAAAAGTATTTGAACTATGTATTTGAGTTTGAAATTTAAGAATTTTGGACCAAATTTTTTAAAAGGCTTGTCTATGTCGTTACGATTTTGTCTATATCCCCGATTTTTGTGAATACTAATTTTTAGCATACATCAAGCAAGCAATGTTTATTAAAATAATAATATAAAACAAAATTCTAAAATCTATTTCTTTACATCTACTCTCCAACTGCCACTAACATCGGGTTATACCATTAAAATTCGAACAGTTGCTAATGTAGACACGAAATTGCAACAATGTCATACAATCATTTGCTGTCAAAAAGGCATAACTTGATTGTATACCAAAATGAACCCACCGCTGAACATTTCGAACGCACCCGTTAACATGAAAACGTCAGTCAAGGTAAACATTTTTATCATGGTGAAGTTCACGAACGAGCAACGTTTGGAAAATATTTAAAATTGCTACCGCAATTCTGAGTCGGTGTTCACAACTTTAAGAGCGCTTACTCCAATTTTCGGAGAAACTGAATTTTATCGAAAAATCATCGCCAGTGATGAAGCTCATTTTTGATTGAATGGCTTTGTCAATAAGCAACATATGCGTCATTGGACAGCAACAAACCCACATGTGGTTCAAAAGACTCCGTTACGATGATGATTTTATGCTGGAAGTGGAAAATTGGCTCCAAACAATCGGTCGCTGCAAACGTGCTCGCGATGGTCATATAAACGAGATTGAATTCCATAGTTAAATGTAACATGTGTATTGCACCTGGAACAAATTTTAGCCGATATAAATTTGTTTTTAAAATTTCTTTCCAAAACGCTATGCGCAGAGTCAATATCTTGTATATTACTGTCGCCGTTTCCGAAAATTTCTGTTCATATTTACAATATGAGTACCTTCGCGGTCACCAACAAATTCATACCTAAAAATGTAAAAGTTATTATATATTCCGAACTAATATGTACACAATTTCATTTAAAACTTCTTTATCACCATGAACCTTTCCCTTTAAATTATACACGTAAAATTGTCGCTTATAAAAGAAGTTCGAATTGTTAGCTTAAAGGAGTTGGAAGACATTTTGCATATCAAGCATCACTCAAGGATACTGAAAAACTCAAGGATATGGGCAAAAAAATAGAAGTGAAGAAAAAATTAGCGGATATAGACCAAATCGCACGGATATAGATAAAACCACATCTAATAAAATTAAATCAAAATTTTTTTACAGTTTTGCTTTGGAGGTAGACAAAAAAAGAATCTGAAGTATATAGACAAAATAAAACAATGCGACAATAAAAATTTGTGGAAATAGACAAATTTTTTAAAAAATATCTTAGAAACGATTGGAGTTAGCAAAATTTTGATGGAAAATTTGGATTCATTTTGGTCGTTTGACCGGACGTTTAACGGACGACGAATTTTCACTTTTATGTCACTAAGAGTAACAAAAATGCATTGAAACATTTTTTTCTTTCGGAGGGTTCAGTTAAAAGGACAAATGCTGATTTTGTGAAGCATTAGAGACATATGTATATGAATTTGTTAAGAATTAGAGGCTATCCACATCAAGCATGAATTGCAAATGCGAGTAAACATTGTTTTTTTTAGAATTACGATATAAAATCACTAACACGTATATACAAATTTTACATATGTATAATATTAGTGTAATGTTTTCAATCAAATTAAATTTAACTAAAA
This sequence comes from Tipula vernalis, assembly GCA_958295665.1. Classification (NCBI taxonomy): domain Eukaryota; kingdom Metazoa; phylum Arthropoda; class Insecta; order Diptera; family Tipulidae; genus Tipula; species Tipula vernalis. The sequence continues at coordinate 126,540,246 of OY282559.1, forward strand.
CTGAAAATTACTTCAAAATTAGAGAAAACCAAATTCGCTCGTAGATACTCGTAGTATAGCATATTACATTTGAATTTCGTGTTTCTCTAACTTTGAAGTAATTTTCGAATTTAATTAAATTTAATTTGATTGAAAACATCGCACTAACATTATAAATGGACAAAAATTGTATATCAAAGTGTTTTTTGTATCATGATTTATCCATTTTAGTTATTTATAAGTAATATAATATAGATACAACTATATTCCCCTCCCACTGAACGGTCACAAGTTACAATTACAAGAACAAAACCACTATCCTTGCCCATCAAAAATACAAGAAAAAAGCGTTATTATGTTATTACGTTTGTTTTCCGTCGGTATTTGGTCGTCCTGGCGGTTAGAATTGAATTTAGTCGAAATTCGAATACTTGATCAACGAAAAATGATTCGATTTTCGAAAAGGACTGCTTAACGTTTACAGAAAAAAATTAAATATAAATGTATTTTCGAAAGGACTGAAATGTTGATCAAAAGAATCGAAGTACTTTTTAATTTCTAAAGGACAGAAAAAAGTACTAAAGTATCAACTTTTTCATCCCTGAATCGAATTCATCGTTTTGTTTGCCTACTTTACGCTGGGTGCGCCATACCACATTTTTTCTTAGTTCTATAGGTTTGCTTTGTGAAATTTATTTTTATTTTGACTATTTATTTGGTAATTTAAAGTATCAAAAATATTTCTTACGTACGCTTAATGTAAACAAATCCACAAAACAATATTTTATTCGCGAAAAAAATATATTTCGCCACAACAATATTCAAAATGCTACCAAATTTTGAAAACCAATCGAATTCCAAACATTGAATTCCATGGCAATTTTATTTGACCAAATTTGGATTCCAATTTCAATTCCAATTCCTAGGTCAAATAAAATACGGCTATGATTACTATATCAAAGCTATGTAGGTTTTTTTTGATGGGTACGAATCTATACTCTCGGGTGATTAGAATCGCATTTTATTTGATTTTTTTTCCTTCATTTTCAATATGTTCATATTTTCAGATACTCCTGAATGAAGCGCCTTGGAGTTTTTTACGCTGGAAGACAGTAGTCTTTAAATAATTTGAAAAACATTGTCGAAATTCCAGTCAATGCATTCATAATGACTTTCTTACATATGCCGAAACACCGCAATGAATTCCTTGCACTACTTAGAGTTGGTCATTTTTTTACACTTTTCACATTAAAACATTTTACAAGGACTTAATTTATGCAAAACTAAACACAAAAATGTTTTGCTTCACTGATTAATTATTTTTAATTTTAAAAGGCGTTTCAGCAATTAATATTTGTATAATACCAATTTGGATATATTTGATATGTGGAAAACTTATACAAGTTTTATAACATTTGTGCTTTTCTTGATGGGAAAATTTAAAAATCTTGATTGGAAATCTCGCAATGTTCATCATTCTTAGTTATTTGTAAACATGTTAAGTATCACCATAATAATAAAGTATCCTACCTAGCCTATGACTCAAATCATTCTACAGCAAACAGTATTATTAAAAAAAATTTCAAATTCTATTATTTCAACGGATATCAAAAAAGTATCTGAGCTTAGTCTTAAATTATGCTTATTATACGAACATTATGGGAACGTGCCATGGTACTGGAAATGCCGATGACCAATTTTGTAACAAAATTTTAAATTTGTTTTTTTTATTATCTTGAATTTCTAGTTTCTAATAAAATTTAAATAATTTAATTATCAACGTTTGGATATCATTTGTGAATTGTTTACATACATAATTTATTGGTTCATCATTTTACTTCACTTTCATTTTCATGTTAAGCCGCGCGCATACAATAAATGAACCACTATATACTTATATATTGATGTATATGTTGAGCGCGCGAACACATTATTTATGATAACAACTAATGTGTCATTAGACTTTGATGTAAATATATTTAAATTTATACACATGTCTGACATCATATCTGGAATATTATTAGGTAGGTTTTAGTAGAAAAAAAGCAAAAAAAATATTTTTTGCCAAGTGAAATTTTTAAATACCACTTGAGGTCAATGTCACTAGATTTAGAATTTTGTTTATATCACGTATAGTGTTAATAGGAATTAGAGGCCTTAGGCTAAAATTGGATTACACATATTGATATTTTTTATATCAAGGTTATATTTATATACAGAATTCACGCGAGTTTATCGAACTATGCAAATCGATGTAGTAAATTTTAAAACAATATCGAGTCAATATCGTACTAATTACATTTAATAACCTTTTAGCATATACACAATGATAACCAAACAAAAAAAAACATTTTTACTAAATGTATGTATATAGTTGAAACAACTATGTATGTACATATAACACAAGTACACCATATGCTTATTAAAAACATTGAATTTTAATATTTTTGGTTGTTGCCCTACATAAAAATTAATTTTTATGTTTTTTTATCCAGTTTTAAAATTTTAAAAATTCATATAAAAATTGCATAAAAATATACAAATTTTTTGTGTGTACTGTGTAGCTCCCAAACCATCATATTGTGGAAAAAAAAATTAAATTAAACAACATACATAAATGGAATAGTTTTGTAATTCTCACTAGTCTATCTATATAGTAAACATCACTATTTATTTTATAAAATGTTTACGAAAACTTTTTTCTGTGGCTTTTGCTAGCAGGCGGTTACTCATCAAAATGTACTTTGAGTTTGGTGTTTTGTAATATTTGAATATTTTTATTGATATCGATTCGTATCCAACATATATAAAATGAAAGGTGAAATAAATATGTTTGCACCGCAATAAAAATTGATTAAACTCGCATGAACATATAAAGTCACAATTTTCAATACAGAAATATGTTTCAAAGTTTGCGACCTCAATTACACAGTTCAGTGGCCAAATTTTCAAAAGAATACAAATTGATACCAGATATCTACCATAAAGTGTGCGTCAAGTGACAATTTTTAATTCACAGATGTGTTTTAAATTTTGCGACTTTATGATCATAGTACAGTGTGATACTTTTCAAAAGAATGCAACACGATGCCATAAAGTGTGCGTAAAGTGACATTTTTTAACAAAGAAATATGTTTTAAATTCCTTGGTACAATTTCGTCTACTCTTTGTAAGGTTGATAGCTATAAAGTTGTGTTTGTATGTTTAGCTCTACTAAATGAACAGAATAATCCGTCTTGCAACGTATATTAATCTTTTTTTTTTTGACTCGTTAGTTATGTGTAGGCGCTATATTTTAGTAATATTCCTTTTGACCATATTATTTTAGTATTTAGATGTAACTACCCTGACAAGTCCACCTTAATGACTTTTGCTAGTGGCCAATGCGTGGGAGGTAGTTGTTCAAGGTAGTTTGTTGCAACAATTTTTCCAAAATGCTTGACTAAGTTTGGGCCATCTTGTGATGGTCTGAATACTCTCATCATCAGGTTGATTTAAAAACTTGCCAAAATCTAAATCGTTTAAAAGACGAAAAAGCTAGTGGCGCCTAGAGTCAAGCATTTCGAGCTCTCAAATGTGAAAGTATGAATTTCAATTACTTGGGGGGGAGGTGTGGTTTTTTCTTAAATTGACTTCGGCTTCCCATACTCCTCCCAAGCTTTCTGTTCCTTTGCATGCCTTTCTTTGGTAGTTTGGCCCCAATTTTATATTTCGCCGGACGGATTTTTGCTTGACGGCCGGCAAAACATAAAATTGGGGTTTTTTGAATGAAATTAAATCCATTTTAATAAAATTTTCTTAGAATAAAGTAGAACTTATAGATTTTAACTATTTGTTTTTGTTAATAATTTTCATATTATAAAGTGAAGCAACTTAGCCAAAAATTGGGTTTGACGGTTTTAAATGCCGGTTTTCCGTTTTGCATGTGGCAATGCCTTAAGCGTTATGATTGTATTGCTTATGATGGTTCAAAACCCTCCTGTTGTGTGACTCTAATTACTGACCTTAGTGACAGTGTTTCTTTCTTCTGATTTAAGATGGGAGATATTTTTAGTTTTTAGGTGAAACTTTTGTTTTTGCAGCAGTGAGGGTTCTAATTTTTTTAATTTAACCATGGGTTTTTAAGATTTATGTAGAGTTCCCGATTTTCACTAAATTCCACTAGGACCTCCTAATTTACGAAAAAAATCATAAAAATAAAGTTTCGGTTCGATTGGGTAAATCATTTGGGCTGTAGAGTGGACTTTTTTAGACTTAGCGGGCCGAAACATGGATAGATCCCGGCTGGTTGAGGTTGGTTTATTAAAAGCAACACTGACATTTGATAAGTGTTGGAGTTCATCAAGACTTGGTTCTGGGATCGTTCTTTCTTAAGATCTTTATTTACGATATTATTGATGCAAAATTTAGTGGAATTCAAATTTGAGTCGATGATATTGCGTCGGTGTTTATTAGCTCGGAAATATCAAGTTTAACTAAGGATATGTAGGAAATAAAAAACAAAAAAAAAATTATTGTTTATTTAATTCCTCGAACGACACTTTTCCCACAAATGTGGATCACCAAAACAACTGTTATAGATCATCAAACCGACCATTTATCCGAGCAAAATCACTAAAAATGTCAGATTTTGTTAAATTTGAGACTCCTTCCGCAATATCACTGTTCATAAACATCTGGATGCAACAAAATTGATTCTGAAATAGAGAAAAATGTATATAGATAAAATCCCACTATTTATTTAATTAAATATTTTATAATTTATACCTTGATTAGATTATGGATTTTCCTTGTTTGTTTATTATTTTCTAAATTTTGACATTTCACAATAATTATGGCAAAATCATCTAGTACTTAATAATTGATAATTTGTACATTACACTCTAAAGTACTACCAATTATTGTAAAGCTATACTGTACCGACAAATAATTGCAATCTCATTCTTTAACCAAAATTGCAATACCGGTATATTTTTTATTGCAATTGGAAGACCTTTGGTTTCGAATTTGAAAGTTCGGTTTAATTTTAAGATTGTAATTATTGTCACTAATTTTGTGACCATCAAAACGATCAAAACCATTTTTGTGAAGAATATAAAGCGAAGAATTATAATAAAATAAAAAGTATGTGATAACGATCTAAATTTATTTATCAATAAAAATTTCACCTTTTGGACAAAATCTACCGGATCACGGTATTATACAGTTACGTGGGAATACACGGACAACAATTTTTAATAAATCCAGTATCATCACGTGGATTTCGATTCTTATCCGTTTGTGCCCCATCATTGTTGGTCCTTTGAGCCGGATCTTGGATTCAGTCGGCAGATTGTTGGTATCATCTTTTTATCATTACAACATATTGGTACATTCAACACACGGAAATTTACAGAAAGTTCCAACACGTGTGACCATTTCGATAAGTATCAATTTTCATAATATTAATATTCCTCTTAAAATAAAGTTGTTGACTTTATTAACTTTTATTGTTTCACGATATCGAATCAATTAAATTTCATATATAATGGAAGTTGACCTAAACATCAAGACTACATTTACATTTTGTAATCTGAATTCCAAATTGAGTTTCACAGTCTATATTACGCCAGTGATTTCATTATTTCGTTCGATTATTCGTGTAAAATAACTATCAGTTTATTTGTGAATATAATTCTGTTACCGCTAGGGCATCCAAAAAACCGGGAAATTTTCAAAACCGGTTTTTCGGTTTTTTAAGCAATAAAAACCGGATAAACCGGTTAACCGGTTTTTTAGAAAACAAACAAAAATAAATAAGGTTAAAAGTAATAATTAAGAAACTCTAACGCCTCGAGAGTTTCATATTTGAAAGATCTTCTAATTTTGGTGCTGAAATTGCCTGCTACAGAAAATATGCATTTGTTTGATGTAGATGAAGGTGGAATAGAGTTAAGTGTGTCAAGCAGTTATTTTAAATTTTTTATGCGAGTTCCGGTCGCCTCAAATAATCTAAATTCCTTTAATCAGTCAACCTCCAATTCAAGATTCTATTCGTTAGAAAATGGGGAGATGCTCATAATTTCTCTTTTCAAAAACAGTCTTGAAATTACATCTATAGCAAATGTTAACGAATTTCCTTTAGTTGTACAATGGAATTCATTTATAACGCCCTCGGATATAACGACCCTTTCGCTTATAACATCGGAAATTTAAACTGGTTTGTTATGTTACTCATACAATTAAAATCCGTATATTACGACATTCGGTTATAACGACTGGTTCTCAATGTCGTTATAAGCAAATTTCGCTGTATTTGGTAATTCATCGATCTGGTTTGCTTTTGCGGGTTACGATCCGGTTTGAATTTATTTGTGGAGAGAAAACAGTATTTATTTATCCACTCTCGAAAAATATCTTTTTCAATACATCACACATTTTTAAACTTAAATCGTTATTCTCTTCTCTTAACTTCACCAGAAAAAAATTTAAAAACACCATTTTCTGCTAACAACATCGCATTTTCTTTACTCTTTAGATCTTAACTACAAGCTCAACCCCATAGAACTTGAATTATAGTTTGTAATGATTTGAAATCACCTTCGTGATGAGAAGATTGATTTTTTCATAATCATAAACTCATCAGTTCGAAACGGGATTAAATTCTCTTACAATCTTCGGAACATATTAAAATCATATAAATTAAAAAATATATAATAAAATAATATTAATAAATAATTTTATTAACAACATTGTACCATACGAGGATGTCTACATCCCATTTTTTATTTAAAAAATAAAACATAATTTTTTATAAATAATAATTTTGTATTTATTTGCTTTTAACCCCCTTTACATTATTTTGTGCTAAAATCAAAAAATTGGCGTAAAAGGTTAGTTTTAATTATATTTATATTTAGTTTCCTCAACTGAGAAAAATCTATTTATCAATCTCCAGTACTGAAACAAAAAATAAATATTGCCCCTATTCATAGAGGCACTAAATAGAAGCAGCAGTTAAATGCGTGGGTAGAACTTTGGGCTAGCATTGGTTTTAGCTGTCTCAGTCAAAGTAGCGCCATTTATTTCTGGGTGTGGAAATATTAATAACTAAAAATCGCTGTTAATTTAATTTCAAAAAAATTAAATCTTCCTTTTCCAAAATTTGCCACCGTCACCTGTCAAGTGAGACAGCTAAAACCAATCCGTGCCGAACTTTGTTTGGCATTCGTAATTTAACATTTCTATTTTGCTTGAGAAGCCGATCATAATTGTATACATGCGTTCCAGTGCTACTTTGATTTAGTGTTCTTCTTGCATTTGGGGATAAGTTATGAAATTATTAAAGGCCTTGCCGCGAACTGCAAACAAATTAATTTTCATATTTTTTCGGGAAAAACGAAAATAAATTAGTACATATTTTATGTATTAATTCATGAATAAATACGCATATGCCGATATATAACTTATCGTGTTTCTATACTGGTATGTCCTACCTCTCCATTAACAGGATTCTAATATCCTTCAGCACCTCTAAGGATTCGTCCTGTATCCTAATTGAGCGCATAACCGAAGTTACTGCTACACTTTCCTATTAGGTAAAATAAAACTTAAGATATAATTGTGTAATTTTACAAGATTGTTTACAATACTTACACTTCTAGGATCGTTATCACGATAACGCTGTGCTACGTGGTAAAATTTCGTTGAGCCTGTCTCTTCTTTGTCTTGATCGACGAACAGTTCCAGAGGGATTTATTTGGCGGGACGACCCTGGTTGTGAACATTTTGTAAATGCAAAATCATTTATTTTTCTAGTTCACAAAATATGCTAGTTTAATTTGGATTTTATTCAACATTTTAGAAAGAAACTAGATTACGCTTTAAAGATACAATCATGTTAACGTCAATTCTCAATTGCAAGAGCATGGGAAATAGGTCTAACTAAGAAGGTAAATACCACACGAACACAAAGAAAATAAAAGACCACACACAGAAACAATATTTTATACTATACATGGTGTACGCAGTGCTGCCGTTTTGAAATTTCTCAGAGGAGTACTCTTCACATTTACAGGGGAGTATTTTGAGTCAAAAGGGAGTACGCTTACAAATATTGATTAAGAAGTTAAATAAGTCACATAAAGGAGAAATTTAACTTTGAATTTTAGTAATTAACACAATACAAACAATTTTCATTATTTTGTGATTAAAAAAAAAAGAAAAAAATATTTGCAGACGTAGTAAATATTAATTATTAATATGTTTATATTAAAGAATTTATTACAAAACAAAATTAAATTAAATAATAAATAAAAAACATCACATTCCATATGTTTGCATTATAACAAATTATTATTAATAAACTACATTGAAATAATAATTAATTACATTTTTTTTAATTACATGCAAATTTTAGTGCTTGATTTTGTAACTGAAAACAAAACAAATTCGTTCGTTTCGATTAAATAAAATAACGAGTATCACATTCTATGTGATTACATGATCACAAGATTAATAAATATTGTTACGTTTCTGCCTTTTCAACAAGGTTCGTATCACTGGATTGTGAATAAAACAAAATCAATTCAATTGATCACCAACGAATTTATTTACGTCACACAAAAATTATAACTTATTATATTAAAAAATTATAAATTATTTAATAACGATAATTCACAAAATCACTTTAAATAATTTTCACACAATTTTACTGTACACATATAAATTTTATTTCGCACTAAAACACTTTTTAAATCACTTTTTAATAACTTTTTAATCTTTACACTGTCGCTTACCAAATACTAATAATAATCTTACAAGTTTACACTGTCGCGTTCCAATTTCGAATATTCCAATTCGACTTCGTTCGCCTTTTTATATACACAAACCAAACTTCTAGAAAGCTCATGACTTTTCTAGTTAGAATAGTGTAGAAACATTTAGAACTGTTTTATCAAGGAAAATTCCATTTTAGTACAGTAAAACATTGAACCATTAATTTAACTTATTCTATTACATCCTAGGTGTCACCGTCACAATATTGTTTCGTTTTTGCCTTGTCAATCAAGGTTCGTATAACTGGATTGTGAATGAAACAAAATCAAATCAATTTATCACCAACGAATTTATTTATTTAGCACAAGAATTATTACAACACAATTTCAAAACAATTTATTAATAAACATTTCCAAAATCACTTTATATAAATTATTCTCAAATTTTACTGTACACTTCTAATTTTTATTTCCACTAAAACACATTTTAAATCACTTTTTAATTCCTTTTTTATATTCACACTGTCGCTTTACCAATAATACTAATTCTTACAAGTTTACACTATCGCGTTCCAAATTCGAATAATCCAATTCGATCTCGTTCGCCTTTTTATATACACAAACCAAATTTCTAGAAAGCTCATGACTTTTCCAGTTAGAATAGTGTAGAAATAGTTAGAACAATTTTATAATGGAAAATTCCATTTTAGTACAGGAAAACATTGAGCTATTAATTTAACTTATTCTATTACACCCTAGGTGTCACCGTCACAATATAATAGTGTGACGGTGACACCTAGTGTGTAATAGAATAAGTTAAATTAATAGCTCAATGTTTAACTGTACTAAAATGGAATTTTCCATGATAAAACAGTTCTAAATGTTTCTACACTATTAGTACAGGAAAAGTCACAAGCTTTCTTGAAGTTTGGTGTGTGTATATAAAAATGCGAACGAAGTCGAATTGGATTACTCGAATTTGGAACGCGATAGTGTAAACTTGTAAGAATTATTAGTATTTGGTAAGCGATAATGTAAAGATTAAAAAGGAATTAAAAAGTGATTTAAAAAAGTAAAGAATATCACAAATAACCTAAATTTAATTCAAAAATTTACCTTAAAATTAATTGCTTAGGTTTAAATTATTTTTTATATTTCATGAATAAATTTTTTGAAGGAATCCATTTACTAGCGTCAGTCCGTTTTAATATCTCCTTTACCATAAGGATTGAATTAACCGTACATGGTAATAAAGAATTCCTCTCTTTATTTTTATCAACGCTACCCGCGAAAATACACGTTCCGCCGTTGCACTACTGTGCGGTAAACTTATAATTGTTCCTATAAAATTTATTAAATTTGGAAACATCTTATCGCCCATTGCATTTTTTATATTAAAAATTTCGGCCCAAAAACTCTTCAAAATCTAAATTAAAGTTAACATATTCCTGAACATCGATTTTGGTCTCAAAATGAGGATTGAGGATTGAAAAATGTGTTTTCTCATGATGGTAAGTATCAAAAATAAGCTAAGCGAGTGAAATCGGTTCAACTTTTTGTTGCTTCTGCTCGCCTTGAGTTATTTTTCCCTATCCTCTAACATGAGGAATTCATGTTTTTCTATCTATTGTTGTTGTAACCGAGACATTCATTTTACTTCATTAACAAAACTCCAAAACAATATACTCAATCAAAAAATTGCTCGTGATCTTCAATATAAAAAACAAAAAACAGCATAAATAAATGGTTAATTTATATATTCTTGTTGGTTTTTTGAGTTACATACAATATGTGAGAATAAACATTTGAAAAATAAAAAAAAACATTTAGTGTTATCTCATGCGTACTAAATCAAGGTAAAATTTAAAACTAATAAAATGCTAAATTGAATAATGATTTAAAGATAAATAAATATTAACTAAAAATGGAAAATAAGTCAGAAAAATATTTATAAACTACTCGTACCTATACTTAATTTTATTAATAGTTTTAAATGATGAAAAATCACACGACGTACATCTTTTCTTTCCTGCGCTTGAATTAACACTAACTCAAAATAACTAATTTACTTCTTATATTTTCCACATTATATTTTATATCCTTTTTTCGTGTCATTTTATCTCTCTTATTTGCATCATGTTAAACAAAAGGCCTTTTCCGAAAGTTATACTTATTTATTTAGACATACTTATTTGCCGCCATCTTAAATAAGTATGTAAAATCATCCGAATTGATTTCACATACTTATTTTTTATTTTGACTATTTTGTAACTATAAAATAATTTTTAATTAAATTTTTTATAAAACTTAATTACTACATAATATCAAAATATGTATGCAATGAAATTAACAGAATTTTGGTTTTCGTTTAAGATTTTTTTTTTTTTGTAAGAACATACTTATTTTAACTTACCTCGCCAACATACTTATTTAAATTAGTAGGTCTAAATAAATAAGTATAACTTTCGGGAAGGGCCTAAGAAAAAACGCCCATTTGACACTGTAAGAGGTGCGATTTTTAATGTTTCTTGTTTAACATGGCAAAAGGATTTTTGTTTAACATCGAATTAGAGGGATAATGTGAAAAATATAAGCATATAATAGGAAAGGTAAATTATGTTCCAAGAGGAACATGATAATTTTTAATTCTGCCGATTTAACTTGCGTTTGTTTTTTAGTAAATGATTCGTTCGCGTTTAATTTAAAAATTTCTGGTTGTGATTTTAACGTATTAGTTGTTGTTTTGTCCATGTCGGAATTTTCATGCCTTTTCAAATGCCCGGTATTATTAGTTAAAATTTTATGACAACATTTGCAATAGGGTTTCTCCAACACATTTACATCTAGCTTTTTCTCAACCCAACCGTATTCGACGTCCAAATTGCTCTATATAGTTGTTTTCGAGTTTACGATTTTTTAATTAATGGTCTATTATTTACATATATCACTTATGTATTCCAAATTGCAATCACCTGCACAAACACCATCATCTCCACTTAAAGGGGGTTTAAATTTTGATAAACCGATTCTTTTGTTATGATTTTTGATTTATTTATAAAACAATAGTATATAATATCAGTTTTAATCGTACAAAAGTTAAATTAATTTCCTAAATATTTATTTAATTCATGAGTACCTTGTACCTTGCATTGGCATGTGAATATGGGATTACAAGTATAACTCATTATTGACTAAAAGAAGTGACTTATAAACATAAAAAGCAAAAGGCCAAAATCAATATCACCATAATCGACCAACGTCCATTACTAGATCGGATAGAAATGTTAATATCATTAGCCGAGTATCCCATCAGAGTCATTAAGGGTTAATATGTGTTACCTAAGTTAATTCCAAATTTAGCTTACCTAATATACAATCCTGTGCTTTACTTACTGTTTTAGCACATATTGGTCGGTTTGATGTAAGGCCATCGATTGAGTTCTTTTTAGTCGCTAGAAGCACTTCACTTACTTCACGTTCACTTATGTCCAAATTATCAGAGTTTTGTATACATTTCTGATTTTTCAGAAATATTTTTGCATTTTGTGTTGGCCGCTTTAAGATAAAGGCAAATGTTGTAATTTTTGATATAACATGAAGTTTAAAGAAAGTTTAGAAGCATTAAATTACTTTCTTTAAACTTGAACTACTTAAAATATTACCAAATTTTACTTACCTGGTCTGGTATATCAGATTCTGATTTGGATTTTTTGGTTAGCGGTGACAAAGGAGGGGGATGAGGGGATATCTTGGCACTACAAATGGCGGTACGGCTAGATATTAATTTCGTCATTTTTAAATTATTATTTCCGTCCTTCTTATTTCGAATTAGAAATCTATTAAATAAAAACAATAATTATATAGTAAAATACATGCAAAGACAATTATTATTTATAGAGGGAGTACGGGAGTACAGATGAGAAGAAGGAGTACAAATGGACCGATCGTTTTCAATTCGGCATCGTTGGGTGTACGTATCAAGGATGAAATTGGCATAAATTTCAAAGTACTGAAATGTTGAGCAACAGAGGACTAAATTGGGCTTTAAAGTACTTTTTGATTTTTTGTTGTGTTTACATATCTTCTGCTCAGAATTATCATTGACCTTATATGCATTTTGCCTATATTGGAGCATTTGAAAATTAAATTAAGTTAGCTGGAAAGTTAAAGAGGTTCTTGAGATTTATTAGAAGAAAGCTTAGTTACAAAGTACAATGCTTTAAACTCAAAATTATTTTAACTATTTTAGTTTCAAATTTAATAGTTTTGGACCAACTTTTGTTAAAATGCTTGTCTATTTCGTTACGATTTTGTCTATATCCTCGATTTTTGTGAATACTAATTTTTAGCTTACATCAAGCAAGCAATGCTTATTAAAACTATAATATAAAACAAAATTTTAAAACCTATTTCTTTACACCTACCGTCCACCTGCCATTAACATCGAGTAATACCATTCAAATTCGAACAGTTGCTAGTGTAGACACGAAATTTCAACGACTTGCCAGATGTCATACAATCATTTGCTGCCAAAAAGGCATAACTTGATTATATACCAAAATGAACGCACCGTTGAACGTTTCGAATGCACCCGTTAACGTCAAGGCGTCAGTCAAGGTAGACATTTTTATCATGGTGAAGTTCACGAACGCGCAACGTTTAGAAATTATTTAAAATTCCTACCGCAATTCTGAGTCGGTGGTCGCAACTTTAAGAGCGCTTACTTCAATTTTCCGTAGAATAATAATAGTCCCACCAGACGGGCTCTGCATATTATAGTGGATAAATTCGAGTCAACATATTCAATATTGGATGATTTTGTGCCAGTAAGAGGTCAAATTACCGATAATATCGCAGCCTTAAGTGCTTCAGTTCAAAATGAGCCAAATCAATTGATTCCACACCGTTTATAGGAATTGTGAATCTCTCAAAACACATTGTGGCGACTTTTGAGTAAAGATCTTGGCTAACACCCTTACAAGATTAAATAACCTCAAGAGCTGAAGCCTCTTGATCATTTGAAGCGCCGAAACTCCTCCGATTGGGCCTTGCTAAAGTTTGGAGAAACTGAATTTCATCGAAAAATCATCGTCAGCGATGAAGCTCACTTTTGGCTTAATGGCTTTGTCAATAAGCAACATCATCATTGGACAGCAACAAACCCACATCTGACCCTGTGGTGTGGATTTGATGCAGGAGATGGAAAATTGGTTCCAACAATTGGTCGCCGCAAACTTGCTTGCGATGGTCATATAAACTAGATCGAATTCCATAGTTAAATGTAACATGTGTATCTAAATTATTCTGTGTTTCTCTCACTATGGAAAAACCCGATATAAATTTGTTTTTAAAATTTATTTCCAAAACGCTATCCGCAGAGTCAATTTCTTGTATATTGCCGTGGCCGCTTCCAAAAATGTCTGTTTAATCCAGTTATGGGGCAATGAGCCTGTATTTAAAAATTTCTGTAGAGCAAAGGTTATCAAAAATTTCTGTAGAGCAAAGGAGATCGGATTCGGATTAATTTAGTTTTCCAACATTTTTATTAGCGCGTTTGCAATGTGAGTACCGTCGCGGCCACTAACAGATTCTTACCTAAAAATGTGAAAGTTGTTACATATCTCGAATTAGTATGTACAAAATTCCATTTAAAACGACCTTATCACCATGAACCTTTCCCTTTAAATTATAAACGCAAAATTTTCGCTTATAAAAGAAGTTTAAGTTGTTGGAGTTCGAAGATATTTTGCAAATCAGAGCTGAAAATTCTAAGTAGTTTGTCTTAGGTAATTTTTATTCAGAATATGTGCCTCCATTTATCGCAGGACGATAGAACACCAAATTAAATTGTATGTTGAACGTATCTCTGTATTTCCATTTTTTGATGTTGATCTCAGAAGATTTAATCTTAAATAAGTTGAACATCTTGCTGATGTTGAGTGAGCATTTCTCAAGGATACTGCAAAACTCAAGGATATAGAAAAAAAATAGAACTGAAGAAAAAATTAGTGGATATAGACCAAATCACACGGATATAGATAAAACCACATCTAACAAAATTAAATCAACATTTTTTTACAGATTTGCTCTGGAGGTAGACAAAAAACGAATCTCAAGGATATAGACAAAATAAAACAATGAGAAAATTTGGTCGTTTTACCTCAGGTTTACTCTAAAATTGGACATAGACACCAATAATTTTAAAACAGCGAAATTTCACTAACTGACGACTTTTCACATTTATATCACTAAAAGTAGCAAAAAGGTATTTAAACATTTTTCTCTTTCGGAGGGTTCAATTAAAAGGCTAAATGCTGATTTTGTGAAGCAATGCAGACACATCAAGCATGAATTGCGAATGCGAGTAAACATTTTTTTTTATATAAAATCACTACAGCTAAGCACAAAAATTTTATAAAAAAATGTTCACTCGCATTTAGAATTCGCTCTTGGTATTGTGATTAAAATTTAAATAAAGGATGAAATTTACTAAATAAACTAAAAATCATTTACTTATCCATTTTAGTTAATAAGTAATATAATATATACAACTATATTCCCCTCCCACTGAACGGCCACAAGTTACAATTCCAAGAACAAGACCACTATCCTTGCCCACAAAAATTACAAGGAAACAGCGTTATTAGCGTAATAGTCCTGGCGGTTAGAATTTAATTTAGTCGAAATTCGAATATTTGTTCAACGAAAAATGATTCGATCTTCGAAAAGGACTGCCTAACGTTTACAGAAAAAATTCTTCGAAAGGACTGAAATGTTGATTAAAAGTATCGAAGTACTTTTTATTTTCTAAAGGATCGAAAAAAGTACTAAAGGATCAACTTTTTCATCCCTGGTACGTATACCGAGACAAAAGTCAAATATGCGCAACGAAATCGAAGTTAACCGATCAATCTTAAACTAATAACATCTATTCACAAATTAAACGGTAAAATGGTCGGCCGGTCGAATCCACCCGTATGCGGTAAATTCCGTTGGTCATATTATTTTATTGAATATACATTTAAAAAACCAAAATATTTGTGTACTTAAGTATACAGAACAAAATTGGGGATACATTTTTAAAGCAATCCGATGAAAATCTCATAAATTTAATTTAATTAAATGGAAAACGTATAAATAAAATATTTTGATTAATATATAAATATCGGCAAAAAATAAAAATGTAATTTTAGGTTTTCTATATAAATTGGATGTTGTTGTTGTTATTGTCAAAATAAAGTATACATAAATAAATTATTTACAAATTTTTTGTATTTTCCATCAAAATAAATATTGAGCTTTTTCATTTTATTTATTTTTGTATTACATATATATAAATATTCCAAACACACACAGACACACACACACAATGTATATATTTAAGGACTAAAAATGTAATAAATTTTAAATTTTAATCATAATTTATTGATAATAATGATTATAATGTATATGTATATGTACATCAAGTAATAAATTTTAGGACATTTACAATAAATCGGTTAGAGGATCTGGTTAATACACAATACTTTTGCTACAATCCGATAATATACAAATGTGACACGTACATCGTTTTTTTTGTACTGTACTCTATAATGCAAAAAAAAAAAAATAAAAAACCTCTGATGGATGGAATACTGGTGTGCTTTATTTTATGAAAGCACAAATAAAGCGAAACAGATTTACGTGTTCATATAATTCGATCAATAATTATTTTGTGAACATTTGTTGCAGTGGAGTGTATACACCAATATTTTACTTATATTTAGCCGATGGCCATGGGTGTGTAAAATGAATTTATGATTTATTATTGAACAATTTTGGTCATCCGTCGAAAATGATTTATCGGTATGATGAACACATAAACACACACACACACCACATGATTCACTTTTGATTGAAAATTTTAAAAGAATCTAATTATTTTTGGTTGTTGCTGTAGTTGGATAATTAACAGGTTTATGATTTATCGGTGAAAATGTGTAATTAAATTGCTAAGGAAACTCTTATATATATATATATATATATATATTGATAATTTATGCAAACCATTTATGAAGTAACAGTTTTCAATATTTGTATTTGAGTACTTCATTAGTAGGAGTAAAGTACTACCTACTAATGTTAATTTAATTTCAAGGGGTTAATTACAATTAAAAATTATGTACTCTTACTCTAAATAGACAAAATATATTATTTTATACACAAATAAATCATGCACTTAAACTAACTAATTATTTATGTAAATTCAAAATAATTTTATTTATTTAATAGCGTTTAACAAAAATAAAATTTTCAAGTAATTGATTTACAAAAAAAAAAAAAATTATTTTAATAATTAAATTAAATTGTGAATAGGAATTTTTATACTATGTAACAGCTTGCTAAACTAACCATACCCGTGTATGCTAAAAATAAAATTGTTTTTATTTAAATATATAAATATTTATCCAATTTAAATTTTATACAGTACGAATTATTTTTTTTTTTTAGACGATAAATAAAATAATAAATTAATTAAATTAAAAATTCTATAAAATGGATTTTATTAGTTAGTTTAATTATTTATAGGTGATAAAATATTCGGAGCGATTAACTGTCCTCAAGCAGGATTAACACTTAATTTTAATAAATGAACAACACGTGTTTTTCGAACTAATTTAAGTTGAAATATATATCTCATATTATGTGATTGATTGATTTTGGCTTGATTTTGAATGTCCGACCAAGCATTTAGCCAGATCTCCACAATCAATCACAGATTGATTTTGATTGATTTTGAATGTACGACCAAGCATTTAGTAAGATATCCTGTTAATTCTCTATATACAAATAGACACAACAAACATTCCTCCTCATCTTCTGTTCCACGATTATGTCATCAAACCATAATCTGCTAAAATTGTCTCTTTAGAGAGAATCTTAAGTTTAAGAGAAAATTTTATCATTTTATATCATCAAACCAACAAACAAGCTGTCGGCTCTGATTATATAATATATTATAACCCTTACCATAGCAAATCATAATACATACATATAATAAAAAGAAACAACAAATTTTTACACAAATTCATATCACATATACCTATATACATAGACCAGTATATGTGTTATGAAAATACCTCGAACGATAACGGGATAGTACCGTTATGATATTTTGAACACATTTGTTGATGATTATCCTCTTCAACTAATTTTTATTCACTTTCACAATATTATTCACTACACTAATTAATTACTACCATAACACTTTCACTTAACACTCATGCACGAGTTTTGCATTACTGGTATAAAATTCACTAAATCAAACCGACTGCATGACATATAAGCAGCTTAATAAATCTTTAATAATTTAGTTTTCCGGATTCGAAAATAACTATTATGTTTATGTTTTTATTTTTTGGTTTCGACCCTCAACCTCAAGGCAGCAAAAACAAAGAACAACCACGGAAAAACAAGAAAAAAATCGGAAAAGTTACGGAGCTTTTAATGCAACTTGCTTCAAAATTTAATACTTCTAAAATATTTTATTAATGCAGTCTTTGATAAATTTTAATGCAGTTGGTTGATGGTTCTTTTACAATTTGCTCAATATTCTAATGGAACGTTGCACAACAATTTAATCTAATTGCTGGATTACAAATTAATGCAATTTGTATCAATCTAATTTTTAATGCATGCTTTGTATCATTTTGTAATACAGCCTTGCACTGGACCAATATGTAATGCAATTTGCATTACATAAGCAATATTTTTTCAACTGTTAAAGTGAATCCAATTGTGATATTATACTTTTGTCTTCTTTTAGTTTCGGTATTATTAATGACAGTAATTTATCACGACATCGTTGGGAACGGTCGACAAATTAACTAGACCCATATAAATGATTGTAATCAATAGATATCTGAAATTATTAAAATGAATAATATGTAGTGAATAAATGAGTAATATGTACGTGTAGGTGTTTATACATTTAATTAACAATTTATATCCTAGAGCAGATTTATAACTAGGCCCAGGCATCAAATATTTATTTTGTGGTAGTTGTGAATTCAGACACATCTGGTTTATTTGTCAAATCCTGTGACGTCTTGTTTGACTCCATGAGCTATTTTTTACGAAAAATACACATTTAATTTTAATTATATGCAAAATGAAGATTTAAGAATAAATAATAATTAATAAATAATTCGGTGCAGTCAGAGCATATTAGATACTTTCATACCTTACAAAAAAAAAAAAAAAAATATTAATTTGGCCCACAGAAAATTACAATGCTGGCTGCCATTGTGTATTCCAATAAATTAGCTTGGCATTACATAAACTTACTTTGTAGCGTATTTACATTCATAACATATTTTCATTTTCCCATACAGTGTAAGGCTGGCCTTAGACGTAATTTTGTACTATTCATACTAAAATCCGCATATTTATCACTCAACAATTAGACATGTAGAAGTATCACTCTATCCTACATGTATTTCCATGGGATAATTTACCAAATTTCACTTACCTAATACCACAAATATAAATGTGTAAACTATACGGAATGTTCCATTAGATTGATCTGCGCAAACAAGTATAATTACGGCTATAAAATCTGTGCACGTCTAGGGCCAACGTATTTAAATTTACTGTGCTTACTGTGTCTTCGGTTGAAATTTTTTTTACGATTTCTTCTGATAGTGACTTAGCATTTTCGCCGGTTATTTCAAAATAATTTGTTATGAGCGTAAGAAGAACCGTTCTTAAGGGATCTATGACTGATGGATTTTTAATTTAGTTTTCAACCAAATTTTTTACCAACCATGGTATCTTCTAAAATAGTTTGCAAAGTAACTGGTATTGAAGTAGAACTACTGACATTGGAATTACTTTCACTGCTATTTGCTATTGGCATTCCATGCAAAATGTATTCACCATCTGGCGTCATGGCTTTTCTTAATTTAAGTTTTTGCTTGAATTTTATCATGGTTCCAATATTTATCTAGTTTTTCCGGCATTACAATATGAGATGACCTTGTCTGGAATATTTTTTTTTAATTTTTCTTATTCTCTTCCTATTATTGCCGGCCCAACGATTGGCGCCCTTTGATTTTATTGCGAAGATGTATTGGAGCACAATGGCATTTTAGAAACAACATTTTCAAGGGCTGGATTATTTATTGATGTTGTAGCAACTGGTTCCACAAGACTGTTATTAGTTGACCAATCAGTTAATATATACTGAATAGCATGTGGTGATGTATCTGACTCAAAATCGGCTTGTTCGGAGCCCATAGTTTTATTTGTGTTCGTTTAAATTATCATTTACTTATGAATCGCTTATAAATTAAAACTATACTTAGTTAAGATTAGGTTAAAAATTTATTTGTCAAATACAAGCAAATGTTTGTTCAACCTTTTAATCAAAATTTCATTTAAACAAAATAACAGCCGTTAAAACGATCAGTTGTAATTACTGTAAAAATTTCATATAAGTGAACTTTATCTTCGGTTTTATTAGCTAAAAAGTACCCAGATTTATATTTAGTTCCTTTATATTCAACTTCAGTATAAGCCGTAATGTTTGTTATCTGGACATGCATTTTGGTCGCCTCATGAGTTAGTGAGGCGAGAATTACCGGATCGTGATGGTATTAGTTATTGTGTGTGTTCGTTTAGTTATTTTGTGATGTTTGTTGAGATTAAGGTTTCGAAATTTTTAAAGGGACACAAAGGTGACGATGCTTGAGAAAAAAATCAATTGGCTAAAATGCAAAATTGTGTATTAAAATTTTATTATTTCAATTAAAATTGTGTACAACCAGCAATTCGATATATTTAATTTCAAATTATTTATATTTATGACAGTTAGTCATTATTATTTCATAGGATGCACTTTATACACTTTCTCATTGGTCAATTAATTATATTATATATTATAAGTATGAATTATCGTTAATTTACGTTACAATTAATTTCTTTAGTTTTAACTTAATGTTTTTGTTTATTAATTTTTTAATAGTTTATAATAAAAAAACGATTTATTATAAATTAATAAAATATTAATAAACAAACATATTAAGTTAAAACTAAAGAATCACATTTTTTTATTATACAATAACAGAACTTTACTAAAAGTAGAATATTCAAAAAATATTTACCATATTGTTTGAACAACGAACAACGCAGTATTGTAAATTCTCCTGCTTCATAGCAAGTGAGATCTTCTCACACGCGAGCACAAGCACCAAAAAATTTGAACCGATTTCAACCGATTGGCTTATTTTTGATACTTACTGTCACAAAACGATACAATAATACAAATAACGTATATGACAGCACACAATAATAAAATGTATCTTATATGCCTTTTACGTATACAAAATTCTCATGAGGCAGTGAGGAATTTTGCGACCAAGTGTCTCTCATTAATTTATAGATTTTCTGGTGTTAGCTCGAGCAGGAACTTAGAAAACTTTAGCTGAATTTGTTTAGCAGAACTAACTAAAATATTTATTCTATTTGATGAAGATCGAGCATAAGTTAGCATAAGTTGCATACTTGCATAATGGGTCTACAAAATAAATTTTGGTTTTAAAGTGTCATTGAAAACCGAAATGTAAAGGGAGTTATGTTACTTAATGATCATTTTAAGTTTGTTTAATGTATCACAAGTAAATAGCGACTGGACATCAGTAAATCTATTAATTCAATTAAGCATAATACAAATTTCCAAACTGGATCGGTTGTTTGAACTAAATCACCAATAATGAGAGGTAAAAAGAATACAAACATTTCATTTTACCTGAACTCATTTGCAAATGGTTTCTGTTAATGTGGTACATTCTAATTCGTTTAGATAAATTGCCAATATTTATTTCACCATAATTGAACTTCATTTTTCTGTCATTCAGTTTTTTTTAAATGAAATACTTTAAAATATGGCATATATCGTAATAGTATAATACCCCTTCAACCATACTCGTACATGCATTAAGTCAACCGAAAAATTCTCAGTAACATGAAAAGAGCGAATCTCATTAAAAATCGAATCCGCCGATATTTCACGTCCGTCATTACATTCTGATGTTAAATATTATTGATAATTTTCTGCATTACGTTTAGTTATCTTTATTACATTTAGTTTGTGTTGAAATTTTAGAAAGACAAAAAAATCGAAAGAAAAAATTTGCAGAAAAATATTTTCCAAACTCTAAGGTATTTACACCTAAATTATCACCAATAATTAGACCAAGCACAACATATAAGCCGCCTTACACTTAAATTTATACCATAATGCTTCGTATCTGATGATTTTAATAAACCTGCGCAGTAGATTGATTTATTGTTTTGTTTTTTCTTTAATCCGCAAACTAACACTTCATTTATTTATTTATTTATTACCAACTATATATAACTGGTTACATCACTTAAATAAGAAATTTAATAAAATTATATAATGTTAAGATTACAAAGATTACCAGTAATTCAAAAGAAGCTTCGACATCAATTCCTTAAATGCATTTCTAGACAGATTAAAGTCAAAAGCCGGCCGTACTTTATTAAAGGAAGCAGAAGAGTGATAAACCGGCTCACATTTACCGTAGTTTTGCCTACAAAACGGCAACTTAATTTGGAAATCTTTATCGCGCAGCACACGTAATGGAGTATATATATCAAGCAAACTCAAAATTTCCGAACAATCGATTTTAGACACCAATAAATCTCGAACAAACATTGCGCTAATTTCAATTCTACGTATAAATAGCGGCTCCATATTTATTAATTTACATCTACCTCGATACGCTGGGAGTATGAAAGCAGGTACATTCGCATCTCTAAGCAACCTTCGTAGTGCGTACATTAAAAACCGCTTCTGAACCCTCTCTATGCGATCTGAATAGTTAATATAAAACGGATTCCATATTACAACACCATATTCCAACAATGAACGAACAAAAGAGACATATAAAGTTTTAATCACGTAAGGATCATGAAAATCCTTAGCAAACCGTTTAACAAATCCAAGCATAGAATTCGCTTTAGAAATGCAACCTACAACATGTTTATGGAACGATAAATTCGAAGTAAAGGTTATACCTAAATCTTTAAAAGTATCAACAGTTTCAATACTACAACCATCAAAGAAGTAATCGTAACTAGTGGGTAAGACTACGCGGGTGAAACACATTGTTTTGCATTTGGAGATGTTTAGAATCAAATTATGCGATGTACACCAAGCCTTGAAGTTTGTCAGGTCAGACTGAAGGTCAAGTGCATCATTGGCGCAAGAAATAGTTTTGAAGATTTTTATATCGTCCGCATAAATGAGAATGTCGGAATGACTTAGACAGTTGACCACATCGTTTACGAAAAGAATGAAGAGCATGGGACCCAAATGGCTGCCTTGAGGGACTCCTGAAGAAACATCAATCACTCTTGAAGTGAAGCTGCCAATTTTCACAAATTGAGTTCTGGATTTTAGATAAGATCTAATCCAATCAACTGGCAAGTAGTTACAATTCAATGAAATAAGTTTCCGCAACAGCAAGTCATGATCGATCTTGTCAAAAGCCTTACAAAAATCAGTGTAAACGACCTGCACAATATTACCATTTAATAGAGCCCTTGAAATACAATTAGTAAACAAAACTAAATTAGTAATAGTTGACCTACCAGGGAAAAATCCATGCTGTTTGGAAGAAATGAAAGTCTTAACATGAAAGAATAATTGATCTTTAACTAGTTTCTCAAAAAGCTTTGGTAAAACTGAAAGAATACAAATACCTCTATAGTTCTCGACATCGCTTCGAGATCCGGATTTGAAAATCGGCTTAATAAGTGAGCGTTTCCATGCAATAGGAAAGCAATCCTCAGCGAGACTTTTATTAAATAGTACGGAGATATGGGAAGAAATTACCTTACCGGTTAATTTTAGAAAAATGGGTGGAATAGAATCGAAACCGGTACTTTGGTTAATATCAATATTAGACAATTCGGATAAAATAGTATCCACTTCCAGACGAAACATTGAAAACTCGAAACATTGAATTACTTGCAACATTACTGAAATTACCAAGATTTGGTTTCGAACTATATACACTCTGAAAGAAATCAGCAAATAAATTACAAGTATCCTGTATGTTATCACAGGAACGGTCGTTCAAATACATGGTAGAAGGGTAACCATTAGACTTACTTTTGTAGTTAACAAAATGCCAAAAATTATTTGGCTTCGATTTAATTAATGATTTAATTTCCAGAATATAACAGCTGTAAAGAAATCGGTTTAGACATATATACTTCTTACGTAATACATCAAACGAGTTGTAATTAACAACATTAGGATGCAATTTATATTTCTTGTGAGCCTTGTCCTTTCTATTTTTTAGATTTATCAACTCATTATTATACCACGGTTCCTTCTTAACGCTAAAAGCTTTCAGTCTAGGGATAAATTTCTCAATACCTAGATTAATAATTCTATAAAATTCGATTAACATGTCATCAATACTATTACAAGCATAAAAAAACGACCAATCATACGTATCCATAAATGCATATTTAAAGAATTGTAATCGCCCTTTATAAAGTTGTAAGTCCATGAATTAACATTTTCTTCGACTAACTCGCAACATTCAAACATAACTGAAATATTCAGTGGAGAGTGGAAAATACTAGACGATCCAGCCAAATCCTCACACGTCGATACGGTCACCTCATTATCAAATGGTACAAAAGCCAGATCAAACACATTACCACTATTATTCGTAACACTGTTACATTGCTTTAACCCCAACGAAAATATTTCCGAGATGAAGTTATCCATTTCATCGTTCATGTTAATAGGAGTCAAATTGTTATCAACATACTCCCACACAATATCCGGAATGTTAAAATCTCCAAAAATTAATAGACGATCCTCCGGCTGAAGAAGTGGAGCAATATTTGATTTGACAGTGTCCACAAACCTTTGAGAAACTGGCATACTCGAATGGCAGGGTATATATGTAACACAGATGATCAGCGAATATGAATGGAATTGTATACGTACAGCAACATTTTCGGCAACGCAATTAGCCAACGTTATCAGACTGGATGAATATTTGTTAGAGACTGCGACTACAATACCGCCACCCTTTTCGTAAGTGTCCCTTTGCAGATGCCTGTCCCTCCGGAAAACAGCATAAGATGACGGAAAATACTCCTCAGTTTTAAAGTGGATTGTTAACCACGTTTCAACAATGCAAATAACATCAAAGTCTTCCTCTAAAATTGACAAATACAGAGATTTTGATTTAGCTCTGATACTATTTGAATTATGGTAGTAGATATTTAGGAATGACCGCGGCTGGGGAACTGCTTCACTGCTACGAAGAGTAAACAATGGTGTCTTCATTAACGGGGAAGCTACTTTAGATGTTGAAACACGGTCCCTGTCCGGTATTTGCTATGCGTGGATAATTAGTAAATGGCCGGATTATTACACCAGCAGGCCAAGCATTGGAGTTATTTAGCAGGTCGAAATGGGCCTCCTTCAACCCAATTTTAAAGGAAACGAACGTGAGTGAACTGTCCAATATGCGGTTTTTGGAGAGTAACAGTTTACAATTAATTTCCTCAGGTGAGCAATTTTTCAGTTTTTCACAAATGTAGTTAACAATCAGATCAGATGAGACGGATGGATCAATACGACAGATATATAAATATTTCTTATCAGGTATAGAAACAGTTTTAATCGAATTGACAGGTGTGCCTGTCCCTACGACAACTTGCGCTAACCTCGGCGATTCGCAATTAACGGAGTTGGAGCCAGACTCTACAACTTTTGACAAAAATGGTTTAGTGGCGTTATCGTCACCCAACTTATTTATCAAGGTATTGATCAATTTGCGGTTTTCAGCAACCTCCGTTTCAATCTTCTTTAATTCTAAATTTTCAGCGGCTTTGTCTACAATGACGTCAATTTTCTTCAGAATCCTGGACATGTTGTCATTCGCGATCAGTGGTTTGCAGCAATCGCCAAGATAGCATATATTGCAATATTTTTTAATTGAATTGATAGCAGCACGGTCAATTCCATTGCAGTCATAGCAAAATTGGTTCTCGCAGAGACTACATTTAACGATGTCAGTATACGGAGCAGGAAACATTTTTTTGCAAGTGTTGCAAGACATTATCGGTGTATGTATTATATTAAACGTTGACAGAACTGTATTATATTTATTATTTAATTATTTAAATTGATAATTATATTAACGATCAAATCGTAGTCAATCACAGTGTAGATGAATTTATGAATAAATAAAAACAGTTTATGTAGATGTAAATTGTCACGATTACGATGGAATGACACAGAACAGATTATAAAATAAATAAACAGCTATGCACAATTATCACAGTTTATATAAATTATCACGATTATGTAGAAATATCACAGTTATTTTGAATGTGTGTGTGCGCTGCGACACTATAAATTATCACAGATTATTAGAATTATCACAATTATGTAGAAATATCAGAGTCAATTTTATAGTTTTAACACAGTCGGTTTAATATAGTAACCGCTTCTCAAAAACATGAACAATTTAATTGGCAACGGTTTATACAATATAGCACTATATAATGCACAACAAAAATATTTTTAATTTTTTAATATTAATTTAAAATAAAATAAAATACGTCTGTACGCTTCAACGATCAAACGATTGTAATTGGGAACATTTTCTATCTGGAAATCCATAGTAAATTCCAGTAATCTTTTCTGTATGGGATCCTAAATAAACTCATGTAAAAGATCAGCGCTGCGTAATTTATCGAAAAGTTTGTTCTCTGTATTACAAATTTCAAATGGATCAAATAAAACTTGCAGCATTTCTAAAATTTCCTGTTTTATTGATAAATCGCTAGTTAAATTCAATAATCGCGTTGACATATTAATTTTAATAGATTTGAGAATTTTCTCGGTAGTTAAATTTTGCATTATCTCAATATTTTTTAAAGCAAATCTATTTGAACTATGCAGAGAGATACTCACTTCTAATGTAGGTTGACTAATTACACTTCTTTGGTAAATTAAGATTAGTGTGAGTTAACTGGCTATTTTTTATGTCGTTTGGTGGAGCTTCACTGGATGTATTAGTAGTGCTGTGGTTTGATAAATCAATGGTAACTAAATCAATATTAGGTGGTTTGATTTCTGTTTCAGATTGTAATCTTTTTGAATGGCTACCATTATTACTGTGAATACGACTTAAATGGCGTTTAAAAACATTAAAGTTTTGAAATTATTGAATACAAGAGCCTTCCGCACGCCTCTCATACAAGAGATTCCGCAGGTCATACGATGAGCTGTGCGTAAGATTACATATGTTAATGGGATATTTTCTCGACTTACAGTTCATTTTTTTTTTAAAAGTAGAGGTTTTTAAAGTTAAAAAAATGTTATTCTCCCATAATTTGATACATTGTTTAAATAACCTGACTAAGTGTGTAAATTAACTAATAAAGTGACGCATAAGCTTTCAAAAACCACAAACAGAATTAAAATCGAGCCCTTAACTTGGGAAATATGATGACAAATGTGAAAAGGGGTCACCAACATTTCAAACAATTGAAAACGTAATAACTTGCAAAGTTTTACAATGATAATTTTATATAAATATTCCGAATTTTCCAGCCGGTCACTTGCCGAAGAAACACATTGTATATGTACATGCAACCAAAATAAAAATTTGAAACAGCATTAATGCATATCCAAAAGAAGGAAGGTAAATCAAAAATAATTTTGAAGTAATAGTCTATGATTCTGAAAAATATTACTATTAATAATTGATAATATCTCAAATCATAATAATATCTTCATATTCATAATTACATTATCATATTGATATCAAAATTTATAAAGCGGATGAACATATTTATCAAAAATAATTTCGAATGAAAGTTGTATCGTTTTAAAAAATACTTCTATCAACAATTGATAGTACATTTGTTAATGTAGATCACAGGTAGTCGATAAACCAGAAGTTATCCATAATAGTGATGCATTTTTTGTCATATTCATAAATAACTTTTATTGAAAAAATAATCTTTTCAATTCGACAGTACGATGCTATAGGTAAAATTACAACTTCATTTTATCAATGCGAGAGTGATCTATGTAAATCTAATTTTGTAGTTTATTAGGATGACACCTGCATTTTGGAAATAACATTTATTAGTTTGCTGGCTCAGACTTCTGTACACTTCTGAACATTATAGTCATTATTACTTTAAATTTCAAATAAAACTTATAACAGCAGCTCTTGGAATGAATTTAATTAGATTAGAATCAGCCGCTTATTCAAATGATTTTCGCCATACTGGCCCCTGCCGCAAATTTTTACTACAGTTTAGCTCCAACTGCTATTTTAATGAAGTGTTTCCGCAACCCGCCACCAAGTCCACAGAAGCCTTCTGTGTGATGAATACTGTCCTGTAATGAATTACAATTAATGTCACCAGTTGCCAAAAGCTAAATGTCAAACTGCATTATATATATATACTGTTTTTTCTTCTTTTTTTTTAAATGTAAAGGAACCACAAACACAATAAACCGACAACCAGAGCAGAATCAGCGAATCACTAATTTTATTTCCCTTTTCATTTGTTCAATTCAAGCTCCTAAAGCTAACCTCTCTCAAAGTTGGTCGGTAGCAATTTTCCGAATATGTTAAACTGCCTTACCGACCAGCTGTATACTTCTTGACATCAGGTTTGTTATAGAAAAATATCTCGATGTCTCTTATAGTGACACGGGTCATGTATGTTTAATCGAGCATACACCATATTGTTACCTGTATCACCAAAATATTGCAAATTACAACCATAAAGTAATTGTTTTGACCTATTTGTTTTGGTTGAGAAATAGGCCAGTTCCATCATACTTGGCTTTATTCCAGAACTTTATTCAAAAATCATTTTAAAATCCTATTTCCATTAATCTAAAGACGGACGGACATTTTTTTTTTTTGCTTTTTTAGACTCAGGGACTTTCAAAACGTCGAGAAAAGTGGTTTTGGTTCAAACAAATTTTTGATCACTTTTGACAGGATTTCAATATTTTGATCTTTTTAGACCGAAGTAAATGTATATGCAAAAGCCTCCTGACATGAATTATATAACAATTCATTCATTATTATTTTGTTTTTTTTTTCATTTTTTTATTTAAGTACCAAAAGTTCAAGCTGACATCAATGAACGTATCCCAGTATTAACTTTCACTTATCAAGTTAGTCGTCAAATCAAATAAATATGTATATAATAATAAATATGATAATAGTTTTAAAGAACCGACGATGGAGTAAACTCCGAAATCGATTTTCGATACAAATAAAAATATTGTTACTATAAGGCACGCTATTAAATTAAATAATAAATATAGCATAAAATAATCTTGTATTGTTTTAATAAATCAGTATAGAAGTAACAAAATATTTCACATAATTAAAAAATGATTAACCATTATAACTCAAATAAATTATAATAATACGAGAGGGACATGGCCGTCAAAAAATCAGCCATAGGTGGACCATTTCCAAAGATGGTAGTAGTTGTCTTTTCCAAACATATCGAAACAAAACTGTAAACAAAGCAGCCCACCCGAACAAAACTGACAGCTTGACCCGAATTATAGAAGAAAAAACCCAATTTCATTTTTCATGCATGTACCAAAATCTAAAAATTGCTAAGGCTGACATCCCTAGAACGATTCCGCACTCCGCTTTCACGTCTCAAACCATACCGCATCATCGATTAGTCAGCCTGTATCCTCGACCGCCTATATCCACTAAGGGAAGGTATAGCCATGTCCCCCACAGTTACCACAACTTATTTGCGTTAAATGTTACCTGTGGTTTATTTATCACTTTTTATTAGTACTAAAACACACAATTTGCTTTAAGGAAATTTTGGATCACCCTCTCTTAATATTGTTTGACATTTGTTTGTT
Source organism: Tipula vernalis (assembly GCA_958295665.1). Taxonomy (NCBI): domain Eukaryota; kingdom Metazoa; phylum Arthropoda; class Insecta; order Diptera; family Tipulidae; genus Tipula; species Tipula vernalis. The sequence goes on from OY282559.1 coordinate 126,569,955, forward strand.
TTTCAATTCTTCTTGTTATTATTTTTTGTGTGTTAAATATTTATTCCTAATTTAATTATGATCTCAGATGCAATAAAGCCGAAGGAACGACGGCAAGGGATTAATGCGACCTAAAGGGCGAATCGTGCGAATTATGTGCAGTTTTTTTTGATTGATCGACCGTATTAAATAAACACAGCCGTTCTATAACAAATTTTCAGTGGAAGAATATGATTTACGTTTCGCAATAGCTTTGCACGTTAAATGGTCTCGTTCTCCATCGCTGCACTATAAATCGCTACAAATGTAACGTCTGCAATAAATTCTCACTTCTCCAGGAATATCGAATGATCTATTCGTCAGCTCATTACTCCGGAACAAACATTTGTGGTTTTTATGCGGTAAGATATTCTCACCCTTATCAATTTTGACAAGATCGCTGTGATTTTTGAAATAAACTTAACACCGCGCTACCTAAAGTTTACATAAAGAGCTGCTCAACCACGGTATCTTTGAAGTTAATTCTGACACGGCACTTAATAAATATTACCATTATCATTTAAGCTCGACCAAGGTCAATTCCACAGAATTTTTATCAGTTCCAATTGGACTGGAAGCACACAGTGTGACGTTGACATCTTTGACCTACTAATCAATCACACTCGTATAATATTTCTTTTTTCAGCAGGCTGTCCCTACACTAATTTTAAACTTTGCTTAGTAATAAGCAAAAACCTAACCTTCAAATATGTATGTCGTCTTTCTCATTAACAACATTTGCTGTATTTTACACCCTTATGTACTTTATGTTAAATTAATTATAACAACAACCACTCACCTTATGTAACCTTTATCGTCCGCCACGATGTTTGGTTATAGTTTATAAAACGCCAAAACGCTTACCGATTGGATCCCTAGTTGTTGCTTACGTCTCTAACGTCACACCATTTTCCTTAAAACAACTCATCTCCGGCATTCCCACGTCCCGGCTCCACCTGTCCCATCTTTGACAGATACTTCACTTTTCCTTTAAATTTGTTTTATTTGCCTTCCACACTCTATATCCTCTCGTTTTTATTTTTTGTATTTTATTATTTTTTTATTTTAGGTTATGAAGCTTTCCTTAATTGCAAAAATGTGCAATAATTCATCTCACTGTGAAAAAATTATTTCCATGGGTCCTGAACCAGACGCCAAGAATACTAGTTGTCTTTTTTTAATCAATTTAGGGCCAAAATACAAGAAAATTCGTGAAATGAAGGAGCCAAATGAAACATGTCACTACCGACTAAACCATATTCAATCCTCTTAAAATATATTATTTCACTTATACAATTAAATATTGAATTAAAACTTTTAAATTAAAATTAAAATTTAAACTTTTCTCAATAAATTAATTATTTTTAATAAAATAAATTTTCAAGGAAAATTTGAAAAAAAAAAAAAAAAAAAAAAAAAAAAATTAAAAAAAACAACCGTTTGACTTGAAAGTCATTGCCAACCATCAAATATAAATAACTCATCTTACATATATAAAAACAAACCCGGCTTCTTCTTTTATTAGATTTTGCAATTTTTAATAGAGCTTTATACATTTTAACTTTAAAACAATATTACACTAGTATCATATGTTGTTGTTGTCAAAATCCTTAATTAGACTACTGTTGTTGTTGTCAAATATATTAAAGTTTGAAATACCCGTGATTTTCTTGCTTCAGTTTTGTGCCATGTTTGGTCAACGTCTAGCCTATTTATAAAATTAACATATTTTATCACTAAATTGCAGAGGTTTAAACTTAAGAACAAACCAAAAATAAACAACGATTAAATGGCCATAGGCATAGTATAAATAAATATAGCATAACAATGTAAAGTTCATCGGTGAAGTGTTGGATGGTGATACTGATATTGTTTTTTATTTTTCAAAACATTTTTATATTTAATTTTGCCCAAATATATGTACGCCCAAATGTCACCATCTATTTCTAACATATTCAGCACAGATACTTTATTTATTTTGTTTGATTCAACCAACACTTAAACAAATCGATTTATAAAAAATAATCTTAAATCAAATTTGTCGCAACTTTCATGTGCTTACTAGATGTTTGTACATCAGTTAATTTTACAGATTTTACAATTCACGAATCGTTTACACTTCAAATTGAAATATTTACCTTCCAATTAAAAATTTTACACTTCAAATGCCACCTTTTAAAAAAATAAATTTTGTTTCTTAATTAACACTAATTTTATTTCTGAATTGTGTTCTTTTCTGATTTCGGGCATAAATCTAAAATCGGCCATATTGTTCTACGATTTATACAAATTTTACAGATAATTCAAGTTTATTGAAAATAACTGAAGCACAAATTTTGGCCCTAAAATCTAAAATCGGCCTATGTGGTCCGATTTGCACACATTTCACAGAAAATTCAATTTTATTGAAATTCACTGAGCCACAGATTTTGTGGCTATATCTAAGATCGGCCATTGTGCTCCGATTTCTACGCATTTCATAGAAAATTAACTGGGCCACAAATTTTTGCCCTGAAATCTGAAATAGGCGAATGTGCACTGACATTTCATAAAAAATTTAATTATATTGAAAATCACTGATGTGCAAATTTTGGACCTAAATTTGAAATCGGCCATTGGACTGCGGTTTTACTTTTTACAGGAAACATTTTACAGGAAATTCAAATTTATTAAAAATCACTGAGCCACATATTTTGGCCATAAAATCTGAAATCGGCAATTGTGCACCGATTTCTATAAATTTGACAGAACCACGGATTTTTTATATCATATGATATGGCGATCCAAGCTATGTATAGCACATTCCTAAAGTATGTCCAATCTATTATCAAACAAATAAAAATTGAGGTGTGGCCAACACACGACTTTCTTTTACGAACAGCGAATTTTGAGAAACTTACTATGGAAATTTCTTCCAAACTTAAAATTTTTTTATTTTGTATTTTTTTCACGTTTTCTGTAAATTGTTATTTTTGAAATATTTGCACATTAAATTTTCTGGTTCACCGAAGCTGGGAGCTAGGTTCTCAAAATTTGTGAAAGAAGTTTAAACATGAAGTTGTAGTTTGATTAGTTAAACCATCTGGGCTACAAACTGACAGACCTATAGACCAACAGGCACCACTTCGAAATCCAAGGATCCCAAAAATCTCAAGGTCGAAAATTAACATGACAAGTTTTTTATTTTTAAAATTTTATTTTTATTTTTAATTTCGTTTTTAATTTTTTTTTGGGATTTTTTTGTATGCACATTTTTGAGATATGTGTAAAATACATTTTCTGGCCGAAGGAAATGGCCACTTCCGGTAGGCCGATTTGCACTAAAATTCACTGGGCCTCCCAATTTATGTAAAACTTTATTTATGAAGTTTTACAGACTCACAGACTGACAGACAGACAGACACAATATCGTACAATACCCGAAAATCTCAAAGTCCCCAATTTTAATGATTACTTACTATACTTTATTTTACTTACGTATAAGAAAGGAAAATATATCTTTAAGCATCATATTCCAGAATTGTGCGGGCCCTGGCCCTGTCTGTTTCCTTGACACAAAACGTTTGTAAGGTTTGAGATATTATAGTAACAGGAATAACTGGGGCAATAATCGCAGCAGAGTTATTTTCTAACTACATAGTTAATTTATTAAAAATTAGTTAAATAAAACCAATCTCACACTGTAGATTTGGGTTTTGTTAGTTGTTAGTGTATATTAGTAGCGAATAGATATAGGTATTGCTGGCTTTCATCATATGCTTACTTAATATCCAGCGGTCTTCTCTTCTCGCACTGTATATAAGGATGTGTCCCTGTCTCCAGGCATTACCACCTATCGCGGTAGTTGTATTAGTCCGTAGAGACTCGACAGTTTTATAATGTGTCTGTGCATATTGATGAGCAAATAGTTTTTAAAGTCAGTTTAACAAAGAATTTATCGTATAGTCATATTTAATTATCCTCATAATTCATCCAGTCTATCTCAGATTTATCTATCATTAAGTTTATCTTTTCCTATTTTTGAAACTTAACATTCAAGCAATATGCAATATATAAAGAGAAATCACCAAATAAATATCCCGTCTTTTTCTCAATGTTCCCCTTAGCTCAAAATAGTCTATAATAGCAAGATATACACAATTTATGGTGCAAGCAGCGCGTTGTCGTTCAAGAAAATTATGTTATAACGTAATACTTGTAAAGATTTGGAAATTTCTTATAAGTTTAAAACTTAGAAAACAGTTGCTCAGAGATGACCTAATATAATAAATTTAATTAGTACCAGCTACTTATTCAAATGATTTCCGCCGTACTAGTCACTGTCGCAACTTAAAACTACAGTTTAGCGCTCAAACTTCTATTATAGCTGTAGAAATACCTCCAACCTGCCACTAAGATTATAAGAGCTCGCGCTGTGATGAAATGTTATAAAAACAAAATAAAATAAAAGCAAAAAGAAATAAATAAAGATAAATATAAATATTAATTTCCAAGAACACCAATTATATTTTTACTGTAGTCGTTTCATAATTTGACTACAACTATTTCCATGCCCGTCACAATTTTAAAACTGTAAAATCAATATATTAATTATCATTATCAGAATATCTGATTTCATAATCCTACCTTAGCAAAACTTTGTTTATACCAAATTCTTATTTTCGTCCTAATGCACAACTATTTCCACTCAAGAATAAATTCTCACTGCAATTTCTATAATTTAACATGTATATTACTTATTTGTTGCTATACTGCGTTGGGAAACGTATATACAGCAACAATAACTTTATACAAACAAAACCCTTTTAGTAAAGCACAAAAGGAAGATTCTCTGCCAAACAATCTACATTTTTCATACGAAACAACCCGCTGTTTGAACAGAGATAAAAAATAAAATAAAATGAAACAAATTGAGTTTACTTATTTCACAAACATACAAAACAATGTATTTGATGTGAAATTACCTGCCTAACGATACCTGAGCTGTACCATTATTTATTTTTGGACACGTTTTTTTCCTATTGTTCAAAAATCACAAACACATGAAATTAAATAAACAAAATAAACACGCGAGATTTAATCTATTTCCCTGATTTTCACAATCTCCACTAAGATCACTTTTAATTTATTTTCTATTGTTAATACATTATATACATATTTATATGGTGAAAATGTCGTGAAATCAAACATTTTTGGAAGTCATGTTTTAATTTTGTGATTTTTATATTTTGAATGTGTAGTACTGGCCAAAAACAAAATTTTGTAGTACTCAATTTTTGCTGTTGTTGTTGTTGCAAAAGATACAGTTGGCCAAAAATTTGTGAATTTGTTGAAAATGGTGGTGCACTTATTCAAATATAAAAAAAAAGTAGTGATCCGAAAAATATAAAATAGGGCTCATTTTAAAGGTAAAAGAATAAGGATTAAGAAAATATTTCAAAAAAAATAGTGCCATCTTTAAGTTTTTCATTTTCAAAATGGCCACCATACCGGTTTTTCTCAATTTTCTGGAAACCAATTTTTTTAATTATTTAATTTTTTTTTTGTTCGCCATTTAGATCTAGATTTATAACACATATAAAAAAATAATTGGTGCATTATATTAAAACCATATCAGTATTTAATGTTTTAGCCCATTTGAATAATTCTGCTGCATTTGTTATGATAGCATAATATTCTCGTAGTCCTTTTCCAGAATAGCGTTTTAAATATTCTCGAAATAAATTTAATCCTGGATAATTCTAGCATTTTAGAAGATAACATGTCGGCTTAGGCTTTGGACATAATATAGATGAAATGCAATCTTGGTATATCGATATCTCTCTATTTGTAATAGTTTCTATTTTGGCTCCATAAATACACACCATAAGTACAAACTCACACTGTATGCGTTTCACTGTGTCCTGGTTGCACACAGTTTTAGGGCGAAGCAAGCAAAATTTGGAAAATCTGTTTTTTCGTCGTCCTGATGGACAATTTTGCAGCGCTCTTAACATTAGACATTTCTGAACTTTAACTTTTTCAATAGTTAAGCAATCATTTTTTCCAGGCATTTTCCGGCTGACTTCATCATCTTTATAATAATCTATCATTGATATTGCTTTAATTCATCGCTGATTCGTTTCCCAGCTTTAGGTACAGGCAATTGGGCCATTCTTTTACTGAATATATTTAGCTTTATGCACCAAGTGGTTTGTTATGTTGAACTCCTGTTGAATTTGTTGTATGGTTAGTGACTTCGACAGTGTAGTCAGCACCTGAATCTTATCACATTTTTTCTCCAATTGTTTGTATTTGCTTTTCAGTTGCTCCATGAATTCGTCATATAAATTAGCCTTCATTGCATTGTCCAATGATTGATTCACAAGGGTCTTGATTGCAGAAATGAAAGATATGATGTTGATGGTACTATTGCAGCTAAATTTAATTTTTGTTGTTGATGCTATTGCCTAGCTACTAGTTTACTGGTATGGGCGACATTCCAATATCTGGTGATATCTCGTTGACTTTTTAAGGACGTTCGCATTTTAATAGAACTAATTGCAAAATCTACTGCCGTTGATGACGATTTCGGCGTAACTGTGGAACTTTAAACGTTTAAAAGTAATATTCCTATAACAAATTGAACAAATGGATAAATTAGCTTCATAAAAAATAAAAAAATAAAATTTGGAGCCTACAGAAGCACTTGTTTCATGTAACTTTGCAGAAAATTATTCATTTATAATGCAGAATGTAGCGCAGGATTTTCATTTGAATAATAAGCAAGCGACAATTCACTCATTTGTTATTTATAGATGGGAAATTGCAGCACTACAGCTTCATTGTTACATCGGATTGTCTTAGTCATGTCATGATAAAATGATCTAGGAGTCCTATTCTCGAATTCCACATCCATTTTCCACATGTGGACATCTGTCAAAATTAATAAAAATTGAATTTTTTCGGTACTAACGGAATATTTCCGAATGGGTATAAGCAGGTGGAAGAAATTCCCCATATAGGAAAATGTCAATGTCCCATGTATTTCATATACGAATTAAAATTTCCGAACATTTTGATGAATTTTGACAGATATCCGCATGTGCAAAATGGATGTGGAATTCGAGAATCCAGTTCTTGAAAACTAAAATGACGAGTTTAACCAAAATTTATTATATTACTGATGGTGCTGTAACACAATATAAAAATAAAAATAATTTTATGAATATAATAAAACACAAATAGGATTTCGGAGTCGACTGTGAATGGCATTTTCTTGCTACAGTACATGGAAAGGGGCTATGCGATGGAGTAGGAGATACTATCAAGAGAATGGCGTCCAGAGCCAGTCTCACTGATGAATGTGATATAACAAATGCAGTAGAAGTATTCAAATGGGCTAAAACATTAAAGACTGATATGGTTTTTCAGTTTTGTTCTGACATTGAATATAACTCCAAAAAAATCCGACTTGATAGAAGGTTCGAAAAATTGAAAACTAAAAAAGGAACTCGCGATTTCTATGCAGCTATTCCTTCAGGAGAAGGTTACCTTAATTTTAAAAACATATTCTGATAGTGAAGATTTAGATTTAAAATGTAATTATTTAAATTAGCAACTTAAATTTTTAATTTAAAAAAAATTTACAAATATATTTTGTTTTAAATTTAATTTTACCTATATATAAAGAGTGGGTGGTCTTATTTATTCGTATTTAATATTTTCGTAATTAATATTATTATAAATATTTATTAATTTTTTTATATAATATTTTGCAAGAAAATCGTATGTTGAATGGAGTACGGCATGATATTAAAACGTAAAAATTGAGAAATTTTTGCCAATTTGGTGGCCATTTTGAAAATGAAAACCGTAAAGAAATTTTAATTTTTTTGAAATATTTTTTTAATCCTTATTCTTTTACCTTTAAAATGAGCCCCATTTTATATTTTTCGGATCATTACTTTTTTTATATTTGCATAAATGCACCACCATTTTCAACAAATTCACAAATTTTTGGCCAACTGTATCTTTTGCAACAACAACAACAACAACAAAAATTGAGTACTACAAAATTTGGTTTTTGCCCAGTACTACACATTCATTCATTTTTCCGGTCCTTTATGTTGAATTTTTGATGTCATGAATTTTTCACCATATGTACATAACCCACTTTCCACTAAAACTTAATTAACTTTATTACAAAACAAAAAAATATAAAAATGTTAAAAAAGAGAAACTTAAATTAAATTAACATTAAATTAATAAAAATAGATGACCGAAATTAAAGTAAAAATAAAAAAATTAAATAAAAAGTCACAAATTTTGGGCCCAAATCTAAAATCGGCCAATATGCTCGGATTTGTAGACATTTCACAGAAAATCGCTTAGCCAGAAATTTTGAGCCCAAATCTAAAATTAGCAATTGTGCTCCGATTTGTATACCTTTTATAGAAAATTCAATTTTGTTAAAATTCACTGAGCCAGAGATTTAGCGCCTAAATCTAAGATCGGGAATTTTGCACCGAAGTCTACACATTTCATAAAAAATTCTATATTGAAAATCACAGAGGTGTAAATTTTGAGCAAAAAACTAAAATCGGAAATTTTGCTCCGATTTTTATACATTTCACAGAAAATACAATTTTTAAAATCACTGAGCTACAGATTTTAGGCATAAAATTTAAAATCGGTAATTGCGCACCGATATTTCATAAAAATTCAATTATATTGAAAATCACTGTGTAAGTTCTGGGCTTAAATTTAAAATCGGCCATTGGGCTCCGATTTCTAAAATTCTTTAACCATAATTGTAAATCAGTGATCTACAAATTATGGTTAAATCTAAAATCGGCCAATGTGCTCCGATTTCTAAACAATTCAAAAAAAATAATTTTATTGAAAATCACTGAGCTACGGATTTTGGGAATACATCTAAGATCGGGAATTTTGCACCAAAGACTGTAAATTTCATAAAAAATTCTTTATTGAAAATTACAGAGGTGTAAATTTTGAGCAGAAATCTAAAATCAGCCATCCGATTTCTATACATTTCCCAGAAAATTCAATTTTTTTTTGAAAATTACTGATCTACACATTTTGGCTATAAAATTTAAAATCGGCAATTGTGCACATCTATCCCATAAAAATTCAATTATATTGAAAATCACTGCGTAAATTGTGGGCCTAAATTTAAAATCTGCAATTGAGCTCCGATATTGAAAATCAGTCCGATTTTATTGAAAACCAGTGATCTATAAATTGCGATTATAAATCTAAAATCGGCCAATGTGCTCCGATTTCTAAACAATTCATAGAAAATTTAATTTTATTGAAAATCACTGAGCTACGGATTTTCGGCATAGATCTAAGATCGGGAATTTTGCACCAAAGACTACAAATTTCATAAAAATTTTTTTGTTGAAAATTACAGAGGTGTAAATTTTGAGCAAAAATCTAAAATCGGCCATCCGATTTCTAAACATTCCCCGGAAAATTCAATTTTTTTTTAAAGTCACTGAGCTATCGGCAATTGTGCACCGATATTTCATAAAAATTCAATTATTTTGTAAATCACTGTGTAAATTCTGGGCTTAAATTTAAAATCTTTCTACACATTTCGCAGAAAATTCCATTTTATTGAAAATCAGTGATCTACAAATTCCGATTACAAATCTAGAGTCAGCCAACGCGCTCCGATTTCTAAACAATTCAAAGAAAATAATTTTATTGAAAATCAGTGAGATACAGATTTTGGGCATAAATCACCAAAAACTACAAATTTCATAAAAAATTCTTGATTGAAAATTACTGAGGTGTAAATTTTGAGCAAAAATCTAACATCGGCCATCCGATTTCTATACATTTCCCAGAAAATTCAATTTTTTTTTTTTAAATCACTGAGCTAGAGATTTTGGGCATCAAATTTAGAAATCGGCAATTATGCACCTATATCTCATTAAAATTCAATTATATTGAAAATTACGGCGTAAATTCTGGGCCTAAATTTAAAATCTGCAATTGAGCTCCGGTATTGAAAATTAGTCCGATTTTATTGAAAATCAGTTATCTACAAATTGCGACTATAAATCTAAAATCGGCCAATGTGTTCCGATTTCTAAACAATTCATAGAAAATTCAATTTTATTGAAAATTACTGAGCTACAGATTTTCGGCATCAATCTATGTTCGGGAATTTTGCACCAAAGACTACACATTTCATAAAAAATTCTGTATTGAAAATTACTGAGGTGTAAATTTTGAGCAAAAATCTAAAATCGGCCATCCGATTTCTCTATACATTCCCCGGAAAATTCAATTTTGTTTTGAAAATTACTGTGCACCTATATCTCATTAAAATTCAATTATATTGAAAATTACTGTTTAAATTGTGGGCCTAAGTTTAAAATCGGCAATTGAGATTCTATTGAAAATCAGTGATCTACAAATTGCGATTGTTAATGTGCGGCCAAATCGGCCAATGTGCTCCGATTAATTCAATTTTATTGAAAATCACTGAGCTACGAATTTTGGGTATAAATCTAAGATCGGCAATTTTGCTCCGATTTCTACACGTTTCACAGAAAATTCACCGAACCAAAAGTTTTGATCCTAAAACTCAATTGATTGATTTGATTTCTTGAAACCTCAATTTTATTGAAATTCCCTGAGCCAGAAATTTTGAGGTCCGATTTCTATACGTTTAATAGAAAACTCAGTTCTATTAAAAATCTCTTAGCCCAAATGGTCCTTATATTTAAAATTGGCGATTGTACTCCAACTTCTACATCATAGAATAGGTTGTTAAGAAGCTCATTAGACATTTTGTTTGTCGCTGAAAATAGTTTCTGGTACTGTATGAGAAGGTTTTTTGGATTACTAGAAAATTGAATAGATCCTTGTGTATGAAGACGCACAACTGACGTAGAAGGGACTGAATTTAACATTGAATATTTTAACATTGAATTTGTCATTGATGATTAACCATGTGATTAATTTGGTTAATAATTTAGTGGCTTCCATTGCATTGATACGTGTTTGGAAAAAATTCTGGATAAAGGAATGCGGTCATCCTAAATCATTCGTAACTGTTCCTCCGTTTCCCGAAATTTAGAGTATAATTCGCTTTTCTCGCGGAAACGGAACCAATTCTGAACGGGCATATAAATCTTCATTTACAACTTAGTGGCCTTTTCATATTTCTTTTACTTAAGTATTTCATCTATTTGAAAAAAAAAATATTCAATTCATCGGTTTCAAATTGACCAAAATGTGGGGAAAAAACAGAAAACTTCATGTGACTAATACCCTAAGATTCACAACTCGAATGACCAATAAACATTTAAAAAAAGAAAATTGAGAGAAATACCGCCGCTGGAAAACATTAGTACAATAGCTAAGCGATACTGTAACAATGTTTTGAAAAAGTTGAAGCTATTTGGACCTTACCAAAGGGTAACTTTTATTTAGGCCCCAAAGATAGCGGAATACAGTAAAGGAAAATCTTGTATATGCATCGCGGATGATTTATTTACAATATAGTATGTAAAGAACCAATTTTACAAAATTTAGAAATCATCAGTGACTTTCTACAAGTTTAGAGAGAGTACTATATCGGCCGTTTTTATATGTAAATAAGGCTATCGCAGATACGAGATACGCACTCGGTCTTAATAAATATCAGAACCTCCTGCCACAATTCTATAGTAATAGTTAAGTCGAAGCTCACAATTATTTTTGTACAGAATTCAAATTGTGAATTCGACTAAGTAGTAAACCCCCCATTGTGCCAAATAAAATAATAATATTCACACTGTATGTACATAGATCATAAACTAAGTATATGTATATAAAATTGGTAGCAAATGCCACTCAAAAAATGTCGCCGAAGACGAGAAAAGTCATAAACCCGGAAATAAAAATTTATAAATTCAATGTAGTCAAAATTCACAGCTTTTCCGTTTTTATTTGACTTGTTCGATAATATCACAAAAACAAAAAATAAAAAATAAAAAATTTACAATGGTTGAATAGATTTGACAGTATTTCGAACAAAAAAAAAAAAAAAAAAGAATTGAAAATGTTATTTAATAAAATGTTAAAATATAAGAATTTTCCAATTCTATAGTTCGATATTTAGTTGAAATCTAGGGCGCTTGCTACATACAGTATGTGCGCCATAAAGCATATAAATATTTTTGATTTATTATCGATGTTTTGATTTTTCCACAAGAAAAACCACGATAATTTCGTTTGTTTTGTTATTGTCATCATTTGTATGAGTACATTGTGACGGAAATGTTTTCCGTAATTTATTACCTAATTGGATTCAGGTGTTATATTTTCACGCAAACTAATTTACTCTTTAAATAGCTAGGGGTATATTCTGTGTTTAATTATGTTTCAACTCTATGTGATTAGATAACAAGAAAATTGATTAGTTTTAAAATTCATCCGTATAACTGAATCTGCATTACCAATAAAAAAAAATATTTCAATAATTATTTATCAATACAAGAGACAATATTCAAAAGAAATTTAATTAAAATAGAAGAATGTTTTAAGCATCATCAAGAGAAATGAGATTTATGAAATTGCATTGAATCGAAATGTCTTAATTAAATTAGAATAGTTTACCGATAGAATTAAATTATTTATGTAAGAATTTTAGTTTTGATTTGATCAAATATTTTGATAATAAATAATTTTCAGGAATTTGTATGATGGATATGATATAAGAGCAATATTTCTTGCAGCAGAATGTGTACTGCAGATATACATCGAATGATGGACGTACAATTTTTCTTCTTAATAAATTCAAATTGTGGTAATAGCCCACAAGCCGAAGTGGTTTTCAATAAAATTAAATTTTCGACAAAATGTGTTGAAATAATCCGATATGTTTTGTTAGAGGTATTAAAGATCGCAATATTAGCCCAATTTCTTTTGAAATGTGTTGAAATTAATAGAACGACATAAAAACAGTTTAGGCATAATAAATAATAGGGTTAGGACTTTTATTTTCTAAAAAATCAAAAATATGTAACTAAAATTGCAAAATAAGTGGTCACATTTTGAAAAGGAAACCAAAACTAGACCTTATGTTAAGAGGATTTCAATTCACTCATTAACAAAGAAGTATCAAGTTTTTGCCTATAAAGTTGGATAAACTAACTTTCCTGGATTAAATAGTGTTGGAAAAGTAGCAAAAAATGGTTCCACATCCATACACATAAATATTTGGACTGGTAAGCGATACTTACTTCAAAAGGACACCGTAACGGTTAAGACTAAAATATTCACGCTATTAAAGCAACTTTTAAATTAAGAAAAACTAAATAACGCTCAACTGAAATTATAAATCAAACTCAACAGTTTAGAATTCATATTATCTTATACACCGTGCTAATACTAAATAATTTTGTTATTTTATTAAATCATGTTTCGTATTGCAATTTTTACTAATTTCAGTTAAAATTTGGTTTGGAATATGAAACTTAGACTTCTCGTATCATTTTAAAATGAAAACTGAAATGGAACTGTAAATTTTGTATTTAAAATTTCACTCAAAATTATAACTCAATTCCTCTTTCAATTTTGTCAAATAGAGTTTGGAACTTACCTTATTTGCAACCAAGACTATTTGTAACTAAAATATTGGAATTCAAAAACACATTTTTCTTCGAATTTTGCCCTCACTAAACGTAAAATTTTGCTCAAATCTATTTTATAATTGTAACTAATATTTAATTTTCCTCTTGCCGGTCCAATTCGAAATACAAACTCAACTTAGAAATTAAAAACTGGTTATGTTTTTGCTCAAGTCCAAATTTCTGCTTAAATTCAATTTATACTCAACATTTTACTCAATTACTGCTTAAAATAAAATTCTTCGAAACTTTCTCAGATTTCTGCTCAAAATTCTGATACAAATTTATCAAATCCTCTGACGCAAACTAGAGTTTAAAATTCTACTCAAGCATATTTACACAAATCGATGTTGGAATTATTACTTAATTTGTAAACAAAATATAAAATTTTTAGCTTAATTGCAAATCGAATTTTGTGTTAATTAAATCTGGAATTCAAACTTAATTTTTAAATATTTTTTAATTAAATTGCATCCAAATTTTTGCTCAAACTCTCGACTAGATTGACCTTTGTTCAAATCTGGTTTTACCCCGTGCTAAATAAAAATTTTGCTCAAATAACTTTAATTAAATTTTTAAAATTGACTCAAACTATTATTAAAGACTGTTGAAAAAGCTGAGCATCTACAACGAAAGATAACAACCACAAAAAAATTAATTGAAATTTATAAACAATTTATTTAAAAATTATGCTTATGTTGACCAATTTAGACTAGATTTATGTTCAAAATTCCATTTATTATTTTGTTCAACTTCGAAAACAGCTTGAAACTAAATTTCTGACTAAAAATCTTAATTTTTGTCGAATCCATTTTGATTTTAAACTAAGTTACTAGTCTGAATACCACTCAAATATTAAAAGGAAAATTACAATAATCAATTAGTAAAATACCCTGAATATTTGTCAAAACTATGTTAAAACTTTAAATTTCACTCAAGTTTTTATTTCAATTTAATTCAATGAGCGTGATCAAAATTACAATCAACATTTAAGTACCTACAGTTTGGAGCTTTAACTTAATTTCGTATTAAAATGTAAGTCAAAGTTTATTCAAATCCATATGGAATTGTAATCTAATTTTATTCTGGATGTATCCAAGGTTTTATTCGAATCCACTAAAACTATTTTCTTTTCCAGTCTAATTTTTTCATCCAATTCAAAAAATTGGTTTCAAAATATGTACTTTTGGTTTTCCCTTAACATATGTATGTATCTATTCTTTGCTCCACTTAATTTGTTCTCATTTTTTTGTTTTCTAATTGAAAACCCACTCAGTATATCTATTCATCAGTTGTAACTCAATTCACATATATAATTTATACCAAAGATTTGATTTGAGTTGAAATGCCAAAACCATTTTTTTTAAATTTAAATTCCCAATTCAAATTTCACTCAAAATTTCCGATTCAAATTTCTAGACTAAATTCAAATGAAATTTTATTGGTTACAACCAATTTACATTCAAATTTTTGTTCAAAACCAAGCAGAATATGCTAATCAATTTCTAATCTAAATTTCCAAATCAATTTTTAACCCAAGTAACAATGTACAACAATTAGTAATACTATTTAAATTCCATGCGAAATGTAGCTTAACCCAGAAACATTTTGTTACTTTCTATTTTAAATTTCACTCAAAATGTTGGCGTCGTAGTTCATTGTAACTCAATTAAAATTGTATCTGTTTAATTTCAAGCTGAAAATGGATGGATTTATAACCAGAGTTTTTTTTAATCCAATCAATATTTAGTCAAGCCCTAGTTGGAATTTTTATTCAAACTCTATTTATAACTAAACTTCTGCTGAAAAGTTGCTCTTAGCAACTTTAAAAATTAGCTTTTTAGTCATATTAAACACAACATATTGTTCAAATCCCACTTTAAGTCCATACTCAATAATTTATTTAATTACATTTGGGAATTCAAATTCGCATTAAGATTTTTTCTCGAAATTATAATTTTCATTCGATATGTTGAAATTCACAAATGTATGTTGACTTTTTCCACGTAAATGGCACTCAATATTTTACCAAAATTCATGTTTGAATTATGAATTTTTTCATTTCTAAATTAAATTTAAAATTTTGCCTTATAATCCTACTTAAAATTTCATTCACAATCATTACGTCCAATTCAGAATTTAAGCTAATTTTGTTGCTTTTCGATTTTCCTCTAATTTTGGTGAAATCCATAATGTTTTAACTGTAATTCGAAATCGATTTCTAATCTACCATTTTGATCAATTGATGCAGTTAGTCATTCACAATTTATAATAAAATTTACATGCAACATTTCCATCGAACATATAATAACTTTGATCTTTTCGGATTAAAAACTAGTTTTCGTTCGAGCCCATTTTGAATATGAATAGCATTAAAACTGTTGCTCAAGTGCATAAATGGGGTAGAATTGCATTTGCTACATTTTTATAGTTAAGGAATTTTAAAGCTTGTTTGATTCATTTAAATTCCGATGAATTCTTTTACGTGCATTCATAGATGAATGTCACAACATGGATTGTTTCATATAATTTTTGATAAATGCATATACGTTAACGAATAAAAACAATAATTATCACAAAATTTGCTTTTCTAGAAGAACTTCAGATCGTCAAATAATGTGCAATAAACTTTTGAGATATTTTAATTTGACTTTTATTTTGTTCTTAATTTATTGATCTAACTTACCGGAGTTTAGGCCAAAGTAAAACTTTTTTAACTTCTAAAAAAAGTATTTGTTGGCCTAAATTTAAAATTTAAATTTCAAGCTATGAAATTCGAATTATGTTATTCTTGAAGAAAAATTAAAAATATTTTGAATACACCATAAAATAAGTGGAGTATGCAAAAATATTTAAAAATATGTGGTCACTTGAAGGCACAACACATTAACGAACTAAAAATCAGTTTTATTTATTTTTACACATTTATTTCTACGCACTGTTTTTATTTACTGTTACGCATTTATTTTTATACTGTATGGAAAATTCCATGAGAAACTAATAAATTTTTCTTAAATTTGCGTAAACGTAACATTTCTATAAGTAATACTGCTTGTGCCTTCAATTTTGTGACCCTCTGTAGCTCATTTGCTTTTATTTGTTCTAAAAAGAAGAACTAGTCAACAAATTTTTGGTTTGAATTTCCTAAAAAAAATATTTTTTTTCCTAAGAATCCTAAGCCTGATAATTACTTATATGCCGATTCCTTTTAAAAGAGTTCTCTACTTGGTTCTCGAGGTATATGCATTGCAATCAGATCTATGTAGTGAATTTTGGATTTTTGACTCAACCTCGGCGAATTTATACGCTAGAGAAGATTGGTTGCACATGTTAACTGATGCCTGTTATGGCTGAGGTGAATCACAATCTGTTAAACAGTAAAGAATTTTTTTCGTGAAGCTGAAGTTTGACTGTGGTTACAAGAGGGCAACTCAATCAATAATTGTGTGTGAAGCAAATAATTATGTTTTTCTTGTCGTCACGTGTCACGCAAAACCTATGTAATACAAACGACTCTCAACTATTACAGTATCAAACCAACAACTTTGGTTGTCAACTCGAACCACCTACCGTCCTAGTGATGAATTCTAATCGATATGCAGAAATTGTTAATTTATTTCGTCAAAATTCGAAGCTTCGCGAAGCTTCGATAATTCGCGCTTTCGAAGCACTTTTGACGAGGGGTTAAAAGTCATCGAGAGGTGTTTCAAAGTCAAACGTCATCAGTACGGAATATCAACGGCATTACTCGTAACGTATCGAAACCAAAATACATAGATTGTATTTTCAATTTTTCGCCACCGACGGACACAGCTCAGTTTCAGACCTTCCTTGAACTATTGAATTTTTACCACTGTCTTATAAAATCCTACTCTGTAACGACAAACAATGTTCATACACACATTTTTAAAATTTTTTTTTAATAAAACACTTGTTTTAATGTTTCGCAAATATTTATAGGTTTAAAAAATCACTCAATCGATTTCGGCTTGTTAGGTCATCATCAGGAGTATCTACTAAACTGTAAAAATAAAAATTTAAAGCAAAAAGTGAAACAAAAGGATAAAAATAAAAAATGTGGGAGTTGGTAAACAACAAAAATTGTGAGAGCAATAAAAATTAAAAATTAAAAAAGGGGGTGAGTTATACACAGGTATATGATTAGTCAACGGCCGGATAACAAAATTCCAGATGCTGATTTTTCCTTAATTTTATTTTATTATAACCCGTCGTATTGGTCATTTTATGGGATGGTATGAGTATGGAAATAAAACAGTGCGGGGTCGGTAATTGGTGAGAAACGGATTTCTCTCTGTTCGTTCAGGATATTTTGGTTAAGAAATATAGCTTTTCGGATTTCGTAAGATTCTAAATTGTCTAAACGTCTGCTTTTTGGTTGAACATGTATTATTTCTAAATTGTTTAAATTGGCTGTGTGATTTTCTAACGTTAAATGATTATAAAGGGATGATTGATGGCTAACAGATAAATGTTCTTTAACTCTAACTTCAAAACTGCATCCAGTTTGTCCGATATAAGAGGAACTGCAATCATTGCAATTGATCTTATAAACGCCAGACTTGTATTATTGTTATAAAAAGCAAAGCTAATATCTGTGTATTCTGTGACGATGTTACTAATCAGTTGGCTAGTTTTTCCTGTATACTCTAAGCGGCGCCAATTTTTCGGCATTGGGCTATCAGGTGGATAAATGTAAGCTAAAGCTTTTTGTTTCAGTTTTCTGTTTAATAACTTTAATATAGTCTTAGCTGCATAACCGTTATTCGCTGCTATTTCTAAAATTATATTAAGCTCTTTGTTATAATTTTATATGATCAAAGGAATGTTTATTAATCTATCTCAGAGTGAGTGGAAAGCTGACATTTTTATACTATGGGGATGGTTTGAAGAGTTAGGTATAATGGCGTCTGTGTACGTGGGTTTTCGATAAATTTTGAACTCTAAT
Organism: Tipula vernalis; assembly: GCA_958295665.1. Lineage (NCBI taxonomy): Eukaryota > Metazoa > Arthropoda > Insecta > Diptera > Tipulidae > Tipula > Tipula vernalis. The sequence continues at coordinate 126,588,570 of OY282559.1, forward strand.
GAAGAATTAATTCTGGTTTTTGTTATATCTAGAAAGTTAATAGATTTGTTTTCTTTTTTCTACGGTAAATTTAATGGTGGGGTATTGAGAATTTAACCATGTGAGAATGGTCTCCAAGTTGTTCCATACCTATATATTACATTTTGTTCCGTTTGAAATGGTTGTCTAACTTTTGATGTTTTGTCATGATACAACTTTGTTTTTGCTTGTTTATCATGCAATTTGTTTTTAATTTCTGTCAACACTTTTGAAATCAACAACCCATTTTTGACCGGAACTTTTGTTCTGGTCATTCTGCTCATAGCAGTTTGTGCTGACGATGCACCCAGATTCGCCATAGGATGGTTCCTGTATTCAAGCAAAGCATATTCAATATCTTTATCGTCTTCCACAGCTTTTTTGATCAAATTTTTTGCAATGTTTACTGCCTTCTTACTCTTACCATTTGATCTTGCATATGTTGGACTTGAAGTTTTAAACTCAAAGTTCCATTCTTTGCTGAACTTTAAACATTCCTTTGAATTAAACGGCATATTATCCGCAATAACTGTCTTTGGTATGCCATGAGTTGCAAAGATTATTGTCAAATTTTATATTATTTCACATGCTTGTTTATTAATCAGTGTTAATACTTCTATCCACTTCGAGAAATAATCGCGTGCCACCAAATAATCACGACCACCAACATATAAAATGTCACATCCCACCTTTTCAAATGGATACTCAGGCACCTCATGAGGAATCAGAGGCTCTTTTGTGTTTGATGATAACCATTTTTCGCATATCCGACACTTGCTGATAAAATTTTCAATATTGGTATCGATACCGGGCCAATAAAGAATGCCTCTAGCTCTTTGCTTACACTTTGTCATTCCGATATGGCTTTCGTGAAGTTTATCTAACATCTCTCCGATTAGAGTTCGTGGAACTATCACACGATTTCCCAAAAATATAAGCTCGTCATCAACATAAATATCATCTCTGAACTTAAAATAATGTTTTACTATCTCGGGCACTCTTTTCTTATCGGAAGGCCATCCTTCTTGATACATTTTTGCAAGACTTGATACAACAGGATCACAAATAGTTTCTCTTCTGAATTGTTCCTTCCTTTGTTCACTTAAAGCGACGGAATGTACAACTTCTGCATATTCCTTAAATTCATCTGCAGGTTCATCACTCAGATATGACCTCGAAAGATGATCTGCGATGTGTAACTCTTTGCCAGGAACATATTTAACTTCTAAGTCATAAATCAACAGTTTTATTTTCATTCGTTTTAATCGAGAGCAATTAACTTTATGAATTTCATTCTTCATAACTCCTACAAGAGGCTTGTGATCTGTGTTAATTTCAATATGTCTACCGTAAATATATAGATGATATTTCACACACGCGTAAACAATAGCCAACATCTCTTTTTCTACCTGTGCATAGTTGACTTATGTATCGGTGAGACTACGAGAAGCATATTGTGCAACAGGACACTTATTTTGCAGTAACACACAATAATACCTGATTTCGAAGCATCTGTTTGTATCACCACTTTCTAACTCGTATCAAAAGGCTTCAATATTGGAGCTTCAAACATTTTGTTTTTCAAAATTAGAACCGCTTTACTTTGAGCATCCGTGTGAGCAATCTTCTTAATGGTTCAGATACTTCAGCCATATTTGGTATAAAACTTCTCAAATAGTTTGCCATACCCAAGAATCGTTGCAACTCTTTTTTATTAATCGGATTGTCCATGTCCGTGATCGCTTTTATTCTCTCGGGATCTGGGCTTACTTACACCATCTTCGCTGAAAATATGACCCAAGAATTTCACACGGTTAATCTTAAACTGTAGCTTGTTTAAGTTAAATTTGATCTTCAAATTTTTTGCCCTTTCCAGAAATTTTCTTAAATTATGGTCGTGTTCCAATTCAGTTCTACCTGTAATTAGCAGATCGTCTATATAAATATAAACTCCATTCAAATCACCAAAACTTTTTTCATTCAATCTCTGAAAAACCTCAGGGGCATTGTTCAATCCAAATGGCAACCTCCTGAACTTGTAACAACCAAAAGTTGTGCTAAATGCGCATATATTGGGCGATTCTGCCGATAACTTAACTGGATAAAAGCCGTCCTTTAAGTCAATAACAGTGAAATATTTTACACCTGTTAATTTTATCATAAGATCCTCTAGCACAAGTATCAAATGATGTTCTCTTTTTTACTGCCTGATTCAGCTTTTGGGGATCGAAACATAATCTTAAAGTGCCGTCCGGTTTCTCTACGACAACAAGATTACTGACCCAGTCTGTTGCTACGTCAAGTGATTCTATAATACCTAAACTTTCTAATTGTGATAATTTCTCCTTCGTTTTTTCTCGTATTTTTACAGGGATTCGTCGCGCTGCTTTTGACACTGGATTCATATTATATTTTAAATAGATTGTTGAAGACCTTCGAAAACTTCTCTATTTTCATTAATGAATTCATCTCTTTCTATTTTGACACTCTGAATTAGTTTTATGATTCCTAATTTCCTGCAACACTCAAGACCTAGGATCGGTGTTGAATCTGGACCAACCTGTATAAATTCCTCAGTGAAATCATTTTGCTCAAATTTTATTTTTAAATTGACCGTACCGAATGTTGGAATAATCGTCCCACCGTATGCCTCCAAGATGCTTCTGTCTCTTTTAACACAGTTATTTGAATTTATCTTTCCGAACATTGACATAGGTAAGAGATTTACGTCAGAACCCGAATCTATCTTAAATCTACAAATGCTATTATTAATTAACAATTTTTCATACCAGCCGTGTCTAGTCACGTCACTGATTTTATGTACTACATCGATGGAATAACTGTATGTGCCCTCATTCTCGGCTTCAATTACGTCATGCACTTTCTTAGCTCTACATCTCGCAAAATGATGCATACACCTACAATTACTGCACCGCTTTCCAAAGGCAGGACATCTCCATTTCTCGTGCCATTGGTTGCATTTACTACAAATTTTTCGATCGACTGTTTTATCGACATTATTATCTGCACAATTATTTTCATTATTTCTATGCATTGCAAACTTATTTGAGTTCTTATTAATACATATACTCATAATTGTTATTACTATAATTACTATAATTTTTCTCACGATTATTATTCTTATTATAATGAGTATTTACCTCACTTTTTTGAATCTGCTTCACCTGTTTTCTATTTCTTTCAGCTATTCTGCAAGTTTTTGATGTCTTTTCCAGATTAGGGTCCCCCAATTTTATCAATGTTTCTTGAACTCTTGTCTTGTATTCCGAAAACAATTCTGTCCCGGATCGTTGTTTCTTCTTGAGCTCCAAATTCGCAAGGTTTGGCTAATCGACGAACGTCTGTCAAGAAAGCATCATATTTGTCACCTTCATCTTGCTTTCTATTATAGAAAAGATGTCTCTCGAAAGCATCAACTATGCAATCAAAATTTTTTTTTTTTCTTGTCGTCTAGATCAAATGTTTCAAAAATATCGATGACTTCCTCTCCAACAATATTTAGGAGTATTGCGGCTTTAACAACGAATTCCTTTTTATCCAGTCCGCTTGCCTTTAAATATATTTTCACTTGACTGTGAAACTTTCTCCAATTTTCGGCCATATTATCCTTTGTTTTTAACACACCCGGTAATTTCATCTCCATTTTGGTTTTACTGATTTACGTGTTATTTTTATTCTTTAATTATTTTTGTAATCCGCGTATTATCGTTTACCACAACTGCGCCATGTATCAACTTTGATTATAATGATATTTAATAAAACATAAGATGATGTTAAATGTCTTTAATTATATATTTATTAACTCAATATTACACAAGCTAAAGAATGTGTTGTGCTGCTTCTTTAGAACACAAATTACATGTCACCAAAACAGTGCTACCAACATATCTCTATATCTATAAAGGATGGTTTACACTACACATCAGTACCAAAATATCACATGACGGAAATAAGGATTATTGCTTGATACAATCGTTTGTTCAAGGAAATTCATGAAAATTTCTGCTAACAAAGGTGACAGAGGGGAGCCCATCGGTAGACCATCAGTGAATCTGAAATACTTATTATCAAAGCAAAAATAATTTTGTTTAATACAAGTTTCAAATATCGCTTCAGCTTCAGTTCATTGCGTAAGCCCCCATCTACAACATCCCTATCTAAGTAAGTATAAACTATTTGAGACACGATGTTAATTGGAATAGAAGTGAAAAGACTAGCAACGTCAAACGAAACTAGTTTCGAGTGTGGTAAAATATCAACATCCTGAATTTTGCTAATCAATTCTACCGAGTTCTTAACCGAGAAAGCCGAAACGAAATTAGTATGACTGTTGAAAAAGTTTATGAAACCCATAGCTTGTAGGCAGGTGCATTGCAATACGCTACTATTGGTCTAATTGGAATGCCTTCTTTATGGATTTTAGGTAAACCATAAAGAATAGGGGCAGATGGATTCATAACCGTGTGCCTCCAACCAGTGCCATCAAAGACCTTTGGGCAGTGGTTGATACACTTACTGACCAAAGTCTTAAATGACGTAGTAGGATCTTTATTGAGCTCTAATGCTTTGCTTTCTCTAATGAAATCAGAAATTTTGTTGTAGTAATCGACTCTTGTGAGAACAGTGATCATATTGCCTTTATCCGCTTTACACGCTATCAGGTCATGATCACGTAACTTTTTCTTAACCGCACCAATCACTTTAAGGTTATTATTAGAAGAAACAGAAGATTGAGAGGAGATAGAGCAGGAAGCGTTACTAAAAAAAAAATTTAAAAAATGTGTGTATTAAGTGTGTTTCGCCAAGTACCCACGGTAGATAGTGTAAAAAGTACAAACAAGGTTCATACGCCGTATAAAGAGTAGTTTTTGTCCAATGATCAAGCTTAAATTGATAAAGGGCCTCTGAATCATGATCGGCTCAGCGTAAAAAATGAAATGACTCCGTCATCTTCGTGAAGATCGTGACCGACTAAAAACCGCTATGTGGATTGTTGAAGCCCGAAAAGTAGACACTATATATTCACCTTTATTGTGCGGTTTTCACGTCGAATCGATATTACTTTCTCTTGTCGTGTTGTTCTTAATTTGGCATTGCCTAAGGATTCAGAAATATTGCCAAATTAAATTAACCGAGTTATCGTGAATTTTTGTTGTTAACTTAGCAATCGTGAATTAAATTTCTGATAACTTCTGTCAAAATACCAAATATTGTTGTTTACGTTTTTTTGTGTATCATTCAATTTAAATAAAAAACGACAAAATTTGCATTCTTTTAATTAGTTAGTTCTAAGAAATGGTGTAATTGCGTAAATTAATTAATTAATTAATTTAAAAATTTAAAATCTTTTATGGTTCAAAATAGTGAAAATGGCGAAGAAAAAACTGTCGTTCACCCGAAAAAAATTTTATTATAAATTCAAATATAAAATATAGAGTGCTAAAAACAAACCTCATAAGGTGATCAGAACTTCGGTCTAGATTATTCAAGTACCAAATCAATACCGAAGTGAACCTCTTAAGTCAATCTTCAGTTTAACCTCCAACTCTCCTTATTAACTTTCAAATCAACCCTTAATCTACAACCGAACAACTAACACCATCATACTATCATAACATTATAGCATTACACAGGTTTACACTTCAAATTGACCCTTTCAAATTGAACTTTTTACGTTTTAAATTGGACCTTTTACATTCCAAATTGAACCGTTTGCATTTTAAATTGAACCCTTAACAAATTATATGAATGATCATTTCCAATAAATAGAAGGAAATGTGACCCAACAATTATTTTTAGACGAGGTTTTGAGAAATATGTCAAAATGGCTTCTATAATGTTGTCTATTTGGGTTTCTGTGAATTATGCAGCTGTTGAGGTTTCTTTAAGACTGCCTGAACATAATATTTCAGTTGATAAACGATCAAGATTACCTCCGTAACAGTATTCAAGTTCCATTAGAAAATTTCTTGCAAATCCTTCGCTTTAAACTTTAAATTATGTTTTCTGAGTATTTGCTGTCAGAGCGGTAGGTTTGGCCTTGTTAAGAAAAATATAAAGTGTCGCGGACACGCGTCTCAGTATTGAAATGAATAACGGTAGTGCAGAGTTTTGGAATTAGAAATATTATTTTAAATCCTCATTCCTAATCTCGAATTTCATTATACCTGGCTAAGGAACAGAAAAGTTCCGTCCTACTTGGAAAGTTATATTCAAGAACTTTATTCAAAAATCCCACTACCATCGCACATGCAAAATTTCATTAAAATACGTTAAAAAATGGACAAGTTCTATCCTACTTGGCGATATTCAAGAAGTTCATCCAAAAATCATTTTAAAATCCCATTTCCAATGCATAAGCCGAATTTCAGCATAATTCATTGATAAATACGCAAGTTTCATCATACTTGGCCATATTCCAGAACTTGGCCATATTCCAGAATTTCATCCAAAACTCAGTTTAGAATAAAACCAGTTAAGAAATAGATATTTCGATTAGGATATATCCTAATTGGCCATTCATTTAATTTGCTAAAGGTTTAATTTGAAATGTAAAAGGTTCAATTTGAGGTTTGAGATATTAACAGTGACCTTTTTTAAGTCTTAAACAATATTTGTGTAAGGTTTAGTTCAAATCGGTCAAGTCGTGTGGATTTGTTTAAATATTTACAATTTATTTTATAGATTGCTTAACTGCTCATTAAACACTGGTCCAACACCATCTCAACCACAATTCAACCAACAAACTGCCCCCAACTCAACCTTCAACCCACCCGCAAACTCTGCATATACAAAAAATTGGTCAACTGCTCACTATATCTTAACCCAACCCCAACTCAACTCCAACTCAACTTGAACTCAACCTGCAAATTAACCCCTAACTTAATCTTCAACTCAACCCCAAACGCAATATTCAAACCAGCATATTCTATATGTATAATAAATTGGTTAATATTTCTTTAAACAGGTGTTTTGGGTCAATTCGTATGGGTAAGTCGTTTTGGGTAAGTCGCAGGTACCCGATCCTCCTGACGTACAGATTCCAAAAGCTTTTAAAATCTCGGCCTTGACCATAGAAACAGATTGGCAAAAAAAATTCTAAATCGTACAAGCCGTTCTCGAGATATCACGGGTAAATACATATAACAGACGTCCAGACATCCAAACAACCAGACATCCAGACAGACGTCGAGAAAAGTGGTTTTGGACAAACGTCGTTTTATATTTCCAAGAATAATGCAATGAAGCGTATTTCAGAAGGAGATTGTATTGATTAAAGCGCCCAAATACCTAATTTCTCTAGACTCGGCACTTGGTTATTGAATCGTGTTACTAATAGATGGCCCTCGCTGCATATCTACTATGGTGAGATATGTGAGATGGTCGTATTCTTGGCATCCGTCCACCCCTTATAAGGCTGAAAATGGCTGCACCTTTATATCACAGACTGTTATTAATTCCGTTCGCCAGCCCATCTGTCAGGACGACGTTGTTCTTAATCAGCTTCAGGAACTTGTGGCAAGTTGAAATATTACGGATAAATTGACGTTAGGTGCCAACCATGCTCATGATGAAAACTTTTTGAGAGTTGGACTATCCGCCGAAAGTCGTCTCCAATCATGAAAAGGAATACGTTTAAAGTAACATTAAGTCGCTTAATTTGTGACAATCGCGGGATGCCCTTCGGTAAAAACACCACTTTAATAGAGGTTTGGGCAGTTTTGGCACTTATTTGTGCTATTGTTGGTGCGTTGAAGATGATATGCGACTTTGTTATAAATATTGTGCCGCGACCTCCAGCGGTGCCGGTTAAGAAAAATTGTAAAAGGTTTTTCACACCATTCACGCATATCTGTCGATACTATTCAGCTTTCCAAGCTGAGCAGATGTTGTTTTGTTTTCCTCATCTGCTCAGCTCCATGCTACTGGCGTATTTCAACTTATTATGTGAATTCGGCAAATTTATTTATTATCTCAAAGATTTTATGTTGAATGTTATTGACTCCTCAATTGTTGTTTTTGACCACCACACCGAGTAAATAATCTTGAATAAATTGAAAAAAAAATCAAAATATCTCGAATTTCGATAAACTAGAATCTCTCCATCTTACCTCGAATAATTTCGAAAAATCTTTGATAATTTTCAATAATCTCGAATAATCAGGAATACTCGTTGCTCACCTCAGTATTCTTGAATAATAGTCAAGTAATTGAGTAAATTCGAATGAAACTAAATACTTATTTTAAGAAAATTTTTCTCGGACAATGCTCAATGTCGGTTTTCAAACACAAAATTTACTCAAATGTTGATATACTAATAATATGAATTGCATTAAAATTCAGTGGATTACAACTTAATCGATGTGATAGTAGTACGAGTAGTAAGCCAATCATTACATTATTTAATAAAATTTCGCTAAACTTATTCGACCCAAATGTCAAATTATTTAATATAATTACTTTGGCCTAAGAAGACCAAAGTATTGAAATCTAGTCAAAGATGACCAAAAATTTGGTTGGTCCGAAACTCCTTTTTTCTCACTTTTCTCGTTTTGAAAGTCCCTGAGTCTAAAAACCGTCCGTCAGTCTGAAGGTCTGAATGTCTGTTGGACATGGTATCTCGAGAACGGCTTGTTCGATTTGGAATTTTTTTTGCCAATCTGTGAAGGTCGAGATTTGAAAAGCTTTTAGAATATGTGTGTCAAGAGGGTCGGGTACCTGCCATACGAATTGACCCAAAATATCTGGTTATAGAAATATTAACCAATTTTGTATGGTATGGTTTGAACATTGATTTGGGCGTTGAGTTTGTGGTTGTGTTAAAGGTTAAGTCAGGGGTCAATTTGCGGGTTGAGTTGAAGTTGATTAGGACTTAAGTTAGGGTTGGATTAAGATATAGAGAGCAGTTGGCTAATTTTTATATATACCGGTTTGAGGATAGAATATAAAGAGAGTTTGCGTTTTGGTAGAGGGTTGAGTTGGGGGCCGTTTGCGGGTTGAATTGGGGTTGGATTAGTGTTTAGTGAGCAGTTGAGCAATCTATATAAGTGAGTGCTTGTATGTATGTACAGCATATGTGTTTGATTTTTAGATTAAGTTCTGGAATATGGCCGAGTATGATGGAATTGTCCTATTTCTCAACCGAATGTGATGAAATCTGACATGTGGGTTGTGAAATGATTTTTGAATTAAATTAATGAAGACCGAAGTTATGATCACCTTATGAGGTTTCAGCTCTATATATTTTATTTTAATTTTCCATAGGATTTGATGAAAATTTTTATTTTTGAAAAATTTTACATTTTACTAAAATTTCGTTCAAACTCATCATTTGAATTGAATGAGAATTTTATTGAATTCTAAACAAATTAAATTCTCGTACACGGTTTGTTTGAATAAAATCAAACCACATTCAAAAAAATTTTGACAGGAACACTTTTTGACAATTCCACTCAAATGTTTATCAACTAACTAAAATTTCGATTTTCCTAGTTTCTTTCAAACTCGGTTCAATTAGATTACAACTTTATTTCCATATTACTAAATTTTACTCAAATTACACTCAAACTATGGTTCTTATTATTTAACTCGTCTTGTCCTAATAATATAAATAGTTTTCTTTGTCTTATTAAATTGAAATTTCACTCGAGCTAATCATTTATCTCAAGGGCTTTTTGTTGTAGTATTCAAATCGAAATTCAAGTTTAATAATTAAAATACAACACATTTTAAATTAGAATTTCACTCAAACATATTGTTTCAAATTCCATTAAAATTTATTTAAATCAAAAGGCTTTCGACCCAGTAACTAAGTAGCTTCAATTCAGATAAAATATTACTGTTTGAACTTGAGTTACATACATAAAGATTATTTTCAAAAACCTACTCCTATTTCAGGGGTTTACCTGTATTGTCCCATTGTCACATTTTAAGAAATATGATTAATAAAATTTCACTCCGGTTAAATTTAAATGGCATTCAACCCATTTTGTTGTTAAACAAAACTTAGGAAAGCACAGATAATCGTTGGTACGACCTTAAACTCTGCTAAAATGGTGTAAGTTGAAGTGTTAATTATTTCACTCAGACTTCTAATCAAGCTTTACTCACTTACAATTACATTAAAACTAAAATTAAATTAAAATTTCACTCAAACTTTTTTGTCTAAAGCATTATAGTCAATTTCAAATCAGATTTTGCTTAATACTCCATAAATAATTTATAAATAAATTGGTTTTTCAATTCAAATTATTACTTACCTCATACGAGTTCATATTTTAGAGAGCAATCATTTTTTACTGGTATGAATTGTCAATAACTCTTTCGATCGAGGTAACAGAAAATTGATGGTAAGCTCCGAACAAGTACAAAACACAAAATAATCATCATTTGCAAAAGAGGCAAGGTTGGCAGAGTAATATTCATGTAATTTAATAAATATATCTAACATCTATCGTTGCTTTCGAAACTGAAACAATTGTTGTGGTCCACTCACTATAACTTACAGATTATAAAATATTTAGCTGTAACAACCTGATCAATTCAATTCCAACTTTATCTTTGAAGGGAACTCTGTATGCTTTATGAAAGATTGGACCAACATTTTTTTTAAATGAACCTTTGCCCTTATATCCAACAATCGAATCTCAATAACTAAATTGTTGAAACAATTTTTTAGATTTTAAAAATTAAAAAAAGCTTTTAGTCGATGGAAACCGTTCCATTTATAAAGGGATTACATCGAGGCGGTAAATTATCTCGATAAATTTCGCTATATCCACATTGAATTTCAAATCAACTCAGTTCCATGAAGATGTTAATGATGATGATATCAATTCCCATATCACTATGTCGCTTATAAAATAAAGGCACATTATTACTTTTAACTGTATAGCAATGTCATTAACCATATTTTTCTATTATTTTTGATGGTATTTTGGCATTCATGGTAAATACTGTACATACTCGATCTATACGATTTACACAAGCCAACGTTTTATATTTTTCAATTCGATGCCAAACAATAAAAGAACAGAAAAACAAAAAATCTGTGTGTGGCAATAAAATCGTGTAATAACCATCACCATTATGGGAGGCGAATCATTCTGTGCCATCATCATAACAATCAGGATTTTCTATGCTGTGGTATGTAAAAAAAAAAACGAAAAAGTTTTCGAAATTTAGTTTAAAGTATTCAAAACTACGTATAGCTATGAAAAGAGTGAGAGGGTTGATATAATTGCAATAAGTTACAGTACTTTTATGGTTATGTTGCTATAAAATTTTGAATGGTTTATTGTTCAAAATCAAATGTGATTTTTATTGTTATTAATATTGTTATTACAAATTTGTTTTTCCCGATATCATTACAGACAATTGGATTAGAAAATGTGGGCCATGCACCACCCGTACCAGGGATGAGCGAAACATCGGAGGATTTGAGTCAAACGAATAAAAATCCAGAAATGGAAGAAGATCCAGATATACCAAAATTATTGGGTAGTTATTTACCACCCACAATGCAGATGTTACATTATTTGTCGGAAGTGTTAAATTATGAGCTCGTCGATATGACTACAATTGAGCCACCGCTTAATGAAAATTTAGGGAGTACAACTAGTACAACGTCACGCATACCAACAAACAGTCCTATATTTACAACTACAACAACACCGAGACCAACGTGGTCTACGGCTTCAAGGCCTCCATGGACTCCACGACCTACAACGCCGCCGACGACGACAACAACAACAACAACGACTACAACAACAAAAAGACCTACAACTACATCATGGACTACTACACAAAAACCAGAAACAACCACTCCGGCACATAAACCCGGTTATTATGGTCCCGAAATTCCACCAAGTTTGGATTCAAACTATCTTGATGAAGTGTCTAAAACACCATCGCAAACTGATCCCACTGTTCTAAATCATTTCTATTCATGGTTCTTCCAGTCATCGAAGGCAAAACAGCTTAAACCTGATCTAAGTGAGTTCTAAAATAAACATTTTCTCGAAATCTATATACTAACCCGTTTCATTTATAGAGTACAACTTCCAACTTCTTGATGGTTATCCAGCGGCTTTACTTCATGACATTGAATACGAGGGATATGATCAACCAACCCTGCTCGATATTGATAATGTTGCGGAATTTTTGCGCGTCTACGATGATTTTAGTGTGGATGTGAGACGTACACCACCGTTTACGGGCGCCAAAAAAAAACCGGTTACAAAGACGTATCTTGATTGTATTATGCTGTACGATTTGTTAAAGCGGGAGGCCAAGAAATTAGGTTTTAATAAGTATGAGGTAAGTAAAATAATTTAAAAACTATGTATTTGTGGCACTTTAATTTGATTTGAAATTAAGTTTGAGTGAAATTTACGAAAAATTGTAAAAATTTGTAGAAACGATCGGTTACACTTGATTTGAAACCCTTTAGAAGTAGTAAGTTTGAGTGAAATTTGGAATAATTATTTTGAGTGAAATTTAAATTTAGTTTAGACTTTTAATTTAATAAGTGTAATAGTTAGTAACAATACAGTAAGTGAAATAGAGTTTAAGTGACATAGTTTAACACTTTAAAGTCATCAATTTGAGTTTTACATTAGTGAAATTTATTTGAATAAAACTATCCATAAAATGGGTTTAACATTGATCGAAATTTGATTGTACTAAAATATAATGTGAGACGTATACAAAATTTAGGCAAATCATGAAATATGATTAGGTTTTTGAGCAGCTTACTTTTAAGAGTATTTTATTTTATTTAGTTACGAAGTAAATAGCCTTTTGATTCAAATAAATTTGAAGGGAAATGTAAACAATATGTTTGAGTGAAATTTATATCAATAATTATTAAAATAATTTAAAATGTTATTTTAGCCTAATTATTAAGTTTGATTTTTAAAATATGAAAGATTAAATGAGCTTGAACATAAACCGAACCTTAGGTTGAAAGTAACATGACTAAAACTTTGAAATATTTGGAAATATTGTTTTCGGAAAAATTTGTTGATACACATTTGAGTGCATTTCGAATATTTATTTAAACTGCCGTTTGTGAAGTTTAAAGAGTGTTCCTTTCAAAAATTGTTTGAATCTTGTTTGATTACATTGATACCTTGCATGAAAATTTTTTGTATTTAGAATTGAGTAAAATTCTCATTTATTTCAAATTATGAGATTGAACGAAAGCTAAGAAAAATTTTAAAATTAGAATTAATTAGAATTTGGTTAAAATAACGTTAGGTGTTTAATTTTTTTGAGTTAAGTTATGATTGGGATGTTTAAAGTTCTGTGATGTAACAAAATTGTTTAGCAAATCCTATGAAAAATTAAAATAAACTACATTAAATAATTTGACGTTTTGGGACGAAAAACCTTGAGTGAATTTTTAAAGTGTCTTGAATTTGAGTGAATGCTTGAGTAAATTAAACAATTTTTTTCAAAATCATTTGAGCCAAAAAAGATATAGTGAAATTTTCAATAATAAGTTTGAGTGAAATTTTAGAATATTTTTGTGAGTATCAGAGATAAATGAAAAATAATTGATGATGGGAATATGAGTGAAATTTGAACAGCAATTGGAATCATTTGAAAAAATCTGGAACACAGGATAAATTTTGCATACAACTTACAAAAGCAGCAACTAAATTTTTAATTTTTAATCTTACATAAATTTAGTTAATGAAGTTTGAGTGCAATTTCAAAGGACTTGTAATTTGAATTTGAATTTATTAATGTTATATTTTTGTAGATATTCATAATATATTATTTTACTAAATCATTTGAGTCAAAAAAGATTTTGTGAAAATTTCAATAATAAATTTGAGTGAAATTTGAAATATTTTCTGTGAAATATTATTTAATGTGAACAACGAAAAACAATTAATGATGATAATTTGAGTGGAATTTAAATAGTAATTGGAATTTCTTTAACAAATTTAGAACATAGTATGAGTTTTGCGTACAACCTACAATGGCAACAACTAAATTTGGATTATTTAATCGCACATAAATTTCGTTAATTATGTTTGAGTGAATTTGGAAGGACCAATTTGAACGGAATTTAATTTGAAATTATTCCAGGTATATGATTAAAGATATTGACAAAATATATATTTTCAAATCATTTGAGCCAAAAAAGATTTTGTGAAAATTTCAATAATTGGTTTGAGTGAAATTTGAGAGTGTTTCTGTGAAATATTATTAATTACGAGAAGAAATCCATTATTATTATGATTAGAATTAGATTAACTTATTTTAAACAAAAATTGCAAAAAATATCAGAGAAATATGAAAAGTAATTGATGATGAGAATTTGAGTAGAATTTGATTAGGAATTGGAATCATTTGTAAAAATTTTGCGTACACTTACAAAAGTAGCAACTAAATTAGATTTTTTGAGTAAAGTTATGATTGGAATGTCTAAAGTTCTGTGATGTAACAAAATTGTTTAGGAAATCCTATGAAAAATTAAAATAAATTACATTAAATAATTTGACGTTTTTGGACGAACAAGTCTGAGGGAAATTTTTAAGTGTCTTGAGTTTGAGTGATTGCTTGCGGAAATTCAAATAACTTTTTTTTTCAAAATTATTTGAGCTAAAAAAGATTTAGTGAACTTTCAATAATTAATTTGAGTGAAATTTGAAAGTGCTGTGAAATAATATTTAATGTTAGTAATTAATGATGAGAATTTGAGTGGAATTTGAATAGTAATTGGAATCATTTCTTACATAAATCTGATCTTACATAAATTAAGTTAATTAAGTTTGAGCGCCAAAATTTGGAATATTTACGGACTTATTTCTAAAGATACTCAGAGTAGGTTTTTTTCAAAATCATTTGAGCTAACAAAGATTTTGTGGCATTTTTAATAATAGGTTTGAGTGAAGTTTGAACGCATTTTCTGTGAAATATTATTTAATATGAGACGAAATCCAATATTATTAAGATTAGAACCAGATTAACTTATTTTAAACAAAAATTGTAAAATAATATCAGAGAAAAATGAAAAAGAATTAATGATTTGGTTGGAAAGGAGTCTGATTGGAATTTGAATAGTAATTGGAATCATTTTAACAAATCTGGAACATATTGTAGTATGAGTTTTGCGTACAACTTAGAAAGGCAGCAACTTAATTTAAATTATTTAATCTTACATAAATTCAGTTTAAATAAGTTTGAGTGCAATTTGAAAGAACCAATTTGAATGCAGTTTTAATTTTAAATTAATCTGGCTACATGTTGCTGGATACTCAAAATATGTATTTTTTCCAAAATTATTTGAACCAAAAAGAATTTTATGAAATATTATTTAATATGTGATGGAATCCAATATTTTTATGATCAAGCTGATCAACTTAACTTAAACAAACTTTATAAAGAGTATTAGAAAAAAAATGAAAAAAAACTTGACGATGAGAATTTTTAGTAAAAACTGAATAGCAGTTGGAATTATTTTAAAAACCATACACATAGTTTATGCTGCTTTGCTTACGGTGCGAGTGGAGTTTGAAAGAACCAATTTGAATGAAATTTTAATTTAAAATTATTATTACCATATCAGTTTACTGCATCAATAAAGTGGTTTTTTAATGAAAATATGAAATTAGTCGATCAAGATGCAATTGTATGATTAAACAAAACTGATATATTCACTTTTGAATTGAACCAGTATTTGAAATGAATTTAAGTAAAAATTGTAGAGTATCGATCATATTTGAAATTTGATTCAAAATATTGAGTTTGAGGGAATGCTTGAGGATACACAAATCATTTTTTTTTCCAAAATTTCAATAATATATTTGAGTGAAATTTGAAAGTGTATTTTGCAAAATATTAATTAGAAAATTGCAGAGGAAATCAGAGCAAAAATCAGAGACGATGAGAGTCTGAGTGAAATTTGAATAGTATGTAATTGAAATTATTTTAACAAACCTTAAACATAATCTGAGTAGACTTACTTACAATTTACAAAGCACCATCTTATTATTAATAAATTATAGAATACATTTAGTTAATTAATTTAAAATTCACCAAAGAAATTGTAATTAAATTTAAAATTAAATATGAAATTACGCAATGAAAAGTTAAATAAACTTTTATAAGTGTCTGAAACTGCTAAATAGCGTTTGATTGCAGATTTTATGGTTAAATAATATTGATATATTGATTTTTGAATTGAACTTGCTTAAAATTTGAAATTAATTTGAGTACAGATTTGAGAGTATCGATCTTACTTCAAATTTGAAAATATTTCAAATTCCGTTTGAGTGAATAATATATTCCACTTTGCTTGAGGATAATCAAACCTGGGCTCTAAGATAATCATTTGAGTGAAGTTTTCATTAATAAATTTGAGTGAAATTTAAAAGTATTTTGTGTGAAAATTTATTTAATATGATATCAAATATTATTCTGATCTGAACCAATTTAACTCACAGCAAACAAAAGTGTAAACATTTTCAGAGAGAGAGAGAGAGAATAAAAATCGAAAAACGATGATGTGAATTTGAGTGAAATTAGAATATATTGGGAATCTTTTTAACACACCATGGGTCCGTCCAATTGAATTGATTTACTTACAACTTAAAAAAACAGTAAATAAATACAAATTTTTTGATCTTCATGAATTTAGATAATTAAGTTTGAGTGAAATTTGAATAAACCGGTTTGAACGAAATTTTTATTTTGGAATTAGTAACACTTGTTTACCGTATTAGTGGATCTAGGAAAATAAGAAATTGGACGTTGAACATTTAAGTAGTTTTGTTGTGTTGAAACAACAATACGATCTAAGTAAATACAATTAAATCTGAGTAAAAATTGAAATGAATTTAAGTATTAATGAGTTTGATTGAATATTATAATCTACATAGCATGAGGAAATTAATTTTTAAATGTGTTTTAATTAGTTGGACAAAAACCTGAGTAAAACAAGATTTTTTAAAATTTTCAATAATAAGTTTGGGTAAAATTTGAAAGTATTTTATGTGAACATTTATTATCTACTAACGAACTAACTATCAAACAGAAATTTTAAAGATTTCAGTGAAATTAGAGTAATATTGGGAAGCAGTTTAATGCACCATTAGCACAGTTGAATTGATTTACTTACAGCTTACAAAAACAGTATACAAATTTGAATTTTCCGATTTTCTTTAAGTTAGTTAATTAAGCTTGAGTGAAATTTGAATGAACCAGTTTGATTGAAATTTTTATTTTTAAATGAATTTCATCAGTGCATCAGTGAAGTGGTTTGCGCAGAATATTAATGGATCTACGAAGCATCTGAAATTGGTTGATGAACATTTGAGTACAGTTACTTACATTTGAAGTGAATTTGAGTAAAATTTGAAATGGATTTAAGTGAGAATTTGAGAGTATCGTTTATAATTCAAGGCCGTAGTTTGACTGTGAATACACGGTTTTATAAGTTGTAAGTTTTGAGAGAAATTAGTGTTTGTAAAATTCTCAATAATAAGTTTGAGTAAAATTTGCAAGTATTTTATATGGAAATCTATTTAATACGATATGAACTATTATCAGTTTAACTATCATAGAAATTTGTATAGATTATCAAAGAAAAAAAAAAAACGTTGATGTGAATTTGAGTAGAATTAGAATATTACTGGGAATCATTTTAACACACTATGGGTTGAATCGATTTACTTACAACTTACAAAAACAGCAAATATGTTTGAATTTTCTGATCATCATAAAGTTAGTTAGTTAAGTTTGAGTGGAATTTAAATGAACCGATTTGAATGAAATTTTACCACATATGACTTGCACTGAATTTCAAAGGAGTTGCAAAAGAAATGAGATCGGCCGATGAAAATTTGAGTTAAGTTATGAAATTGTTTGAAACAACTAGATTAAAGATAAATAAGATTGATTTAGGATTTGGTGTATTTTCTTTGAATATTAAACCAACAATACAATTTAATTTGTCATATTTTTGGGTTGAATTTGAATAAAATTTGAGATGAGTATGAGTGAAAATTTGGAAATAATTCACATCTCAAAGGCAATTCATATTAAATTTATTTAATTAGTCTTCTTATTGAAAAATATTCGAGTGAAATAAACAATTGTGAAATTCTCAATAATAATAAGCTTGAGTGAAGATTTATTTAATATGATATCAAATATTATTATGTGAATCTGAGTGAAATTAAAATAGTATTGGGAATCATTTTAACACTCCATGATTACAGTTGAATTGATATACTTAAAACTTACAAAAATAGCAATCAAATTTGGAATTTTCTAAACTTCAAAAATTTAAATAATTAGGTTTGAGTAAAACTTGAATGAACCGGCTTGATCGGAATTTTAATTTTTTAATGAATATAACCAGTTGACCGCATCATTGAGTTTGTGCTGAAGTTTGGTTTAACTAAGCAAAATATGAAATTGGTCGATGGACATTTGAGTATAGTTTTGAAAGTGTTTGAAACACCCTATCGTTTGAGTTTAGATTATGGATGTTAGATTGATTAAGGGTAAGGTGAGTTTTAATTGATTATTGGACCAACAATGCGACCTAATTTGTCATGCTTTTGACTTGAATTTGAGTAAAATTTGAAATGAATTTAAGTGAAGATTTGAGAAGCAGGAACTCAAATTCAAATTAATTTGTTATAATTTGTTTGAAAAACATTTTAGTGAAATAATATTTTTTGAAATTTGAAAGTATTTTATGTGAAAACTTATTTAGGAAGCGATGAACAATTCATTTCTTACTTGCCTTTGCTAAAAAACTGGTTAATCTAAACTTCCTAGTTATTCAAATCTCCGCCATGTACAAGAAAGGGCTCTGCAGTCGAATGAGTCATGAATTGTACATCGTAGCTTTTTTCTAATATGATATCAAATATTATTCTGATCAGAATCACTTTAACGCCTAGCATACAAAAAGTGTAAACTGTAAGAGAAAAATGGAAAAACTGTTATGTGAATTTGAGTGAAATTAGAATATTATTTACTTACAACTTAATTGACTTACAACTTTCAAAACAGCAAATAATTTTCATATTTTCTGATCTTCATAAAGTAAACTAATTAAGTTTGAGGGAAATTTGAATGAACCGGTTTGAATTGGAAAGGTTTTAAATGGATCCACGAAAAATATAAATTTTGTCGAGAAATATTTGAGTAAAGCTTTCAAAACATATGAAACCTTTAGCGCTGGAGTTCAATGAATATTAAACCAACAATACGATCTAATTTATCATACTTTGGCATTGAGTTTGAGTTAAATTTGACTGAAGATTTGAAAGTATAGTCGTGTTGGAAATTTAGAACTGATTCAAATTCAAATTAAATTTGTTTTAATTAGTTTCAAAAACATTTGAGTGAATAAGTAAAGTTTTGTGAATTTTTCAATAATAAGTTTGAGTGAAATATGAAAGTATTTTATGTGAAAATTTATTCAATATGATATCGAATTTTATTCTGATCTGAACCAGTTTAGCTAACAGCTAACAAAAAGTGTACACAATTTCAGAGAAAAAAAAGAAAAATGTTGACGCAAATTTGAGTGAAATTAGAATACTACATATTGGGAATCATTTTAACACACCATGATCACAATTCATTTAATTTACTTACAACTTAGAAAACAACAAATAATTTTGAATTTTCTGATCTTAATAAATTTAGTTAATTAAGTTTGAGTGAAATTTTAATGAATAGGTTTAATGAAATTAGGTGAAAGGTAGATGTAGGGTGTGGCTTGTTTTCGTTGAATATTGAAACAAAATGACTTAATTGAGTAAAATTTTCAATAATAAGTTTGAGTGAAATTTGAAAGTAATTTCTTTGGAAAACTATTTAATATGATATCAAGTATTATTCTGATCAGAACTAGTTTTACTATCAAATAAAAATTGTAAAGGTTTCAGGTAACAATGAACAAAAACCATGTTTTGAATTCGAGTGAAATTAGAATTGTATTGTGAAACATTTTAACATACCATGAGTACAGTTGGATTGATTAAAATAAAACTTACAAAAACATCTTATAAATTATAAACATCTTATTTATTTTCTGAACTTCATAAATTTTGTTAATTAAGTTTGAGTGAAATTTGAATCAACCGGGTTAAATGAAATTTTTACCCTTTTACCGCATCATTGAAATGGTTTGCGCTGAATTTTAATGGCACTATGAAAAATAATTGAACGATGAACATCATTGAAACAACAATACGATCCAATTTGTCATACTTTTGCACTGAATTTGAGTAAAACAACGCCGTTTGAGTTTGAGTGATATTAGATTAGTACGACGAATCATAATACCACACCATGAGCATATTCGAATCAATATTTTAAATATTAAAATATTTTATAGATTTTAATTTTTTGATCTCCATAAAGTTATTGTAGTTTATTCAGTTTGAGTGAAATTTGATTGAACCGGTTTGAATGAAATTTTTATTTGAAAATTACCAGTTAGTTTACTATATCTGAATTTCACTGAATTTTAGTTGATCTATGAAAAATATGAAATCGGTTCAGGAACAATTTGGTAAAGTTTTGAAAGTGTTTGAAACTACTAATATTTGAGTGTAGAATATAGATGAAATAAGATTGATATACGGTGTGCCGTTTTGAAATTGAACTAACAATACGACATTGAACCAACAATAAAGATTTGAGAGACAGTTGATTTAAATGGTTTGAAAAACATTTGAGTGAAATAGGATTTTGTAAAATTTTCAATAATAAGTTTGAGTGAATTTGGAAAGTATTTTTTGTGAAATTTTATTTGATTTGATATCAAACATTATTCTGAATCAGTCTAACTCATAACAAACAAAAAATGAAAAAATTAACAGAGACAAATTGAACAAAAAAAAAAAATGATGATACGAATTTGAGTGAAATTAGAATTTTATTGGGAATAATTTTAACACACCTTGAGCACAGTTGAATTGATTTACTGAAAACTTTCAAAAACTTTTTATAAAGTTAGTTAATAAAGCTTGAGTAAAATTTGATTAAACCCGTTTGAATGAAATTTTAATTTTAAAATGAATCTTATCAGTTTACCGCATCAGTTAAGTGGTTTGCACTGAATATGATATTGGTCGATTAACATTTGAGTGCAACTTATAGATGTACTATATGGATTTACATGTTTTCATTGAATATTTAACCAACAATAACACCTAATTTTATGCTTTTGATTTGAGTTTAAGTAAAATTTGAAATGGATTTGAGTGAAGATTTAAGAGTATCGTTCATGCTTTCAATTGGAAAATATTTCAAATTCTTAAATATTATGATCAACATAGCATAAAGAAATTAAATTATGTATATTATTGCTTTATATAGTTTAAAAAACATTTGAGTGAAATAAGAATTTGTAGAATTTCCAATATTAAATTTGAGTGACATTTGAAAGTAATTTATGTGAACATTTTATTAATTAAATCTTACCAAATTTGTGAATTTGAGTTAAACTAGAATATTGGGAATCATTTGAACCTACCATGAGCACAATTGAATTGATTTAGTTACAACTTACCAAAACAAGAAATAAATTTAAATTTTTTGATATTCATAAATTAAGTTAATCAAGTTTGAGTGAAATTGGAATAAATTGTTGTTAATGAAATTTATATTTTCAAATCTATATGTCCAGTTTACCACTTCCGTGAATTTTAGTGGACCTACGAAAATTATGTAATAGGTCGATGGACATTTGAGTAAAGTTTTGAAAGTATATTTTGAAACCATTAGCGTTGTAGGTCAGATTATAGATGCAATAAGAATGTTATAGATTCTGATGTGTTTTCATTGATTTTTGCAAATTTTTCAAATCTAAAATTCAAATTAAATTTGTTGTCTGAAAAACATTTGAGTGAAAGACAATTTTGTAAAATTCGCAAATCAGTTTGAGTGAAATTTGAAAGTATCTTATGTAAAAATTTATTAAATATGATATTAAATATTATTCTGATCAGAACCAGTTTAACTCATAACGAACCAAAAAGTGCAAAAATTAGAAATTTCTGATTTTCTCAAATTAACTTAATTATGTTTGAGTGAAATTTAAATCAACCGAATTGGATGAAATTTTTATTTTAAAATTAATGTCATGCTTGAACATTTGAGTAAAGCTTTGAAAGACGTTGAAGCCACTAGTGTTTGAGTTCGGATTTTAGATGAAATAAGATGTAGGGTGTAGCGTTTTTTCATTGAATATTGAATTTGAGTAAAATTTGAAATGAACTTGAGTGGAGATTTGAGAGTTTCGTTTATGCTTTTAATTTGCAAATATTTCAAATTCTTTTAATTTACATTGAGAAGTAAATTTGTTGTAAATTTTTTGATGAACATTTGAGTGAAAAATGATTTTGTGAAATTTTCAATAATAAGTTTGAGTGAAATCTGAAATTATTTTATATGATGTTTATGAATCGGAAACAAATATTCAAACATAAGTGTTGAGAATTTCAGAGAAAAATGAAAAAAATTGATTTTGCAAGCTTGAGTGAAATCTAATTTGTTGACGGGTTAGTTTTTTATTCGTGGTAATTAATTGTATATGTATAGTTTCAAACTAATCGAACCGTTTGAATGCAGTTTAAACATTTATGTTTAACGTTGAATTAGATTTGAATAGAGCTTGAAATGAGTTTGAGTAAAATTTTAAACGTAAACTCAAAAGGAAAACTATTACCTGTTTTCCTTGAGAAAAGTGAAATAAGGAATTGGGTTCTTAGTAAAACCGATTTGAGCAATATTTAAAGTTTATGTTCCAGATTATGTTGTATAAAAAAACAAAATTTGATTTGTAGTACTGAAACGAAGTAATGTGCGTCTTCTTTGCATCAAATTTATTAATATTAATACTTTTGTGTTTTTTTTTCAGGGCTATACCACCGAACTACTCCTTGAACTGGTCGATTTATCGAAACGATCAACGGAACGCCAACTACACTACTTGCTAAAAAAAATGCTCGAAAAGGATAATATTGAAAAGCCTGACATAATCTCAAGATCAAATTCATTAATTAGAGGTGAGTTAAAATTTTATTTTACAATAACAGGAATTAAATTCTCATCCTTCATGCCAAGGATGTTGGTAAATTTTTATTTTTTTGTATTTTAATGATTGTATATGTGTGTAAGTTGTGATACAGATTTAATCCGTTAAAAAAAGGATTTTATTTTAGTTTATTTCTTTGCTCCACTTTCTGTATAGTCTGTACATAATTCCATTTAGCAGATTTTTTTTTTTTTTGTTTATTTGAAGCATAAAATGTATACGACAGGTTTAATCCGAACCAACTTTTGCACATACCAAATATTTTCTCTTATACAAATTTGTTACTGGAAAATTTTTCATCTTATACATATGTGTACACGACGACGAGTACATAAAAATAAATTAAAATTAAGGATTCAAAGATAAATGAACGCACAACAGAAATAGAAAAAATAAAATTACGTGGAGAGATGATTTCATATATGTACATACAAGTGACACAAAACACTATAAACCGGATGGAGAAGGGTTGGAGGAAGAGAGCCGAAAAAAAGGATTTATTTCGATAGTTAATCCTTTTCATATGATTTGGTTTTATGCGTATCCTACATTATTCCTTCTATTATATACAAAATTACTACAGTACATATACGCATACACAAGAACACACACACAGTTGTTGGATGGGGTTAAAATAAGGATGCGAAATCATCTTCTATGCTTAGAGAATGATGACTCAATTTGCTGTTCAATTAATTTGCGGCATTAATCATTCTGTCGTTCCGTATAAATTGCTATTAAGGATTTTTTTTTTTTTCATTTTTTTTTTATCATTCGGTTTTGTAATTTATATCTACGTTTATCGTACTGCGGTTCGAAACAATTTAATTTAAGGACAATAAGTTAGTTAGATATTTTGTTTAGGTATTTGTATATAATTATGAAGTATGAGGAAGTGGACAAATTCAAATTACTTTCGGTGGGCGTTAAATTTCTGGGAAGGACAGACATTTTTCATATTCATTTTGATGCCTTTAAAACTAATTTGTATTTTCTTTGAAAGATTTTGGTTGGGCACATGGTATCTACAACTTTATTCTATAAACAACAATCATTAATTTTCTTTCACCCATAGAGCTGTCATGGGTTTGATTTGTAATTAACGGTTAACCGACATCCTGTTGTAGTTTTTTGCTTATAGGGCCTTCCCCGACAAAAAGTGTTTTTGTTGTATCGACAGGCGGAACTTCTATCTTCACAAAGATTCATTCGATGACCTTTCATTTAACAAATTCAAGATTTGTGATGCTTTAAAAATTCGACTAGACCGTCTTGAAGATCGAATATTTGATTCATATTACTCAATTCACAAGACATTGATTGTGATCTGTTGGTACATACTAAAACTGATGGAATACCGTATCTCTTCTGAATCGACAAATCGCTTTAACCTATGTTGAACTTGTCGCATATCGTTTTAACATTTGTATCTGCCCAAGTCGCTTTTCCCAATATACTAGCCCTCGGTCTTGTCATAAAAGTTTGTGATAGGTGTATGTGGCGTAACTCCCAACCTCGAAAGAATATCTAAAATGTTTAATTGCTAATTCCCTATCAAACACTGAGTATTTCTTTTCGGCATCTGATAATTTCTTTGGGATAAATCTCAGTGGATCCCAACATGCTTTACTCCAATGTCTGTGGTGATTCTGAATTTAGCGTCATTTTAACTGTATGAATGCATTTTGACATTCATCAGGACAATAGAATTTTTTTTAGAGCTGAGAATTCGGGCGGCAGAATACCATTAGGAGTCACCTTGTGGCTGAGAGAATCCATTTTGAGAACTTACTGATGACTAACATCCTAGCCTGTTAATTTTTGGAAGAGTTGTTCCAAATGAAGTTTGCTTTGTTGAATTCTAAGTCCCTGAAGATGTTATAGATAAATAATCGTTGGGCTGCATTTCTGAGATGAAATGGCAATCTTTTGTGATCGTCTTCAGCAATGATCTTCCATTTTCGCATGTGTAATGGGCAAGTTACTGGGGATGCCAATGATTGGCAGATTCCTGACCCCAACATGTGATGGAATTTTCCAAATTCTGAATTTTGTGACGCACTGAATTTAGTCTGTGTGATATACCTCGGGCCCTGTTAAAGTTAGTCGAAAGTTTTTACGCTTGAACATTCCGTTTACGTTTACGTACATACCAGCCGAAAGTTAACAGGATATGTCAATTGTATATTAAAACTCCAAAAACTTGGAGAAAGCGGAAAATCAGAACAATCCAAAAAATATTTAAAATCGCAATAAAACCATCCCATAGAATAATGTACGAGTATATCTATGGATTGTTGGAAATGGATTGTTTTTATGTGGCTTATCAATAGCTGGCGCTGAAAAAATTTCAGATCACATTTCCCGAAATCTGGGAAAATTCGATTTTCCAAAAATCATTAGAAACTTTGTATATCAGCATCTAGATTGTTATGTCTGGAGATGGGTTGCATTGATGTAGTTTGTCAAGAACATTCGTTTACAAAAAATCAGTTCAATTTTCCCGTGGGTCAAGAGCACTTGAAGAAATAGTAGACATGATCCGACAGCTAACAAATGAGGTAGAAATTTTGCCTCGCCTTCAATTTTTGTCACCAAATCGATCACAGCCATGAAACCGATTAAACTCGCGCAATCGGCCATATCGTCGCTACCATCGCAAACTGTCGAATGTGAAAATTTCCGTTTCAGGACGTCAAAAAATATTCCGATTTTTGACGCTCAGTACTGCGCTGTACCACTCGAGCTCAGTTACCGAATAGTTATTCTGAGTGCGTTCAGATTGTGCGAGATATATTCGTTGGGATGTTAGCACACGTAGCACTGCCGCTGCCTACGCCCGCGGTAATGGCGTCGCATTGTATCTATAATG
The DNA here is from genome assembly GCA_958295665.1 of Tipula vernalis. Classification (NCBI taxonomy): domain Eukaryota; kingdom Metazoa; phylum Arthropoda; class Insecta; order Diptera; family Tipulidae; genus Tipula; species Tipula vernalis. Next base: position 126,614,564 of record OY282559.1, read on the forward strand.
GGCTGCCATAATTTGGTTTAGTCAATACCGGTGCCGAACATATAGGAGGTGCTTGAGATAGTTGGAGGCTTCTTCTGCTGCGACATACCATTTAGCTTTAGCGGATTTGCCAGCTAAGTCAGTTGGGGCAACTACCTCGGTACCACTCGCACATCCCTAGAAAACGCCAGATTTGTTTTGGTGATTTTGTCGATGGAAATTCGATGGTTTGTGCAGAGGCATCCATGATCCACAAGGTGTCCTAAATAATTTACTTCCAGTAAAACAAATTTGCTTTAAGTCTTTCCAAGTCCTAGTTTCGAACTGAACGGATACTGGTCTACAAAAGTGTTCTAACTTTTCTGCTCTTCTGTTGACAAAATAGAATTTATGGTTCTTGAACTTCCGGAAGTAAAATTCAAGAAAGATATTTTTGAAATGATTCTGAATTAATTCCAAAAATCTGTCCCTTAATAAAGCGGATGTTCAATGAGGGTGTACAACAACATAGTATGAGATTGAGTATTAAAGCTCACCAGATCATGAATATCTCCGCATAAGCGTTTGAGTTGTCCACTAGCGATGCTAATTTGAGTCAGAAAGATATGAAATTTAATCGTTGGATTGGATTACAATTTTATCCCAAAACACTTATATTAGCTCCACTATTAAGGAGACCCTTGTATGGTTGGTTATTAATACTGACCGCTCCATAAGGTCTCTTATCTCAAAAGATAATAAAATAAAATAGGGCTGGATCAAAATTGCTGGGCTTAGATTGGTGGTTATGTTATATTGGTTGGAAAAGGAAAAGACTAGTTTAGCGGACTGGACGGAGCTAAATGGCTCTATGGCTTCAATTTCTCGGGCTACGTTAAATTCTTTGGAGCAAACTCTTGATCGGTATTGTTGGCTGCATCTTCTTGGGAAGTTCTGCTTGTTAGAATTTTCGGTAGCCCCTGGCTCTCATGTATCTAGAGGCCCCTCTATATCCAGAAACGTTACCATTGCGTTAAGAAAAATGAAGAGCTGTAACGAGCTCCTCTTGCAACATGCATGTTGAGAATTTCACACTTTTTCTGGTACAATTGCTCCTCTATAAGATGGGCTTTTATTGTCCTTTCCAGTGCTTGTAACCGTAAGGAAGATAATGCTTATATCTAAGGTTTTTGACACTGATGCAGTGTGAGCGTTTTTCCAACTTTGGGGTAAGAATATAACATTAACGTCAGTCAATTTGTCAGGAATGTGATATAATTCTACGCTACTTTGGAAAATAACTTCTAACTAAGTTAATAGTCTTTTTAATATCCGCAGGGATAATACCATCAGCTGATGGCGAATTTCCCTTCTACTAATAATTTGACCTAAGTGCTAATTGCCCTGTTACTCAGATAACTCAGGGTGGAAGGGCCATCAGATATTGATTTGCTCAGCCTGCCATCTCTGATGTCAATGGTTGAACCGCAGTACAGTCTCAGAGATCATTAATATTTTTATTGTATTTTTTGAGGACTTCCTTATAGGAGTCCCAGTATACAGCAATTCTTGTTTTCACTGTTTTTTAAAGCGTCTTGCATTTTTGACGGGTTTGTTAAATCCCCTTGGGCCATCAAGGTGGTCGAGATTGGCCCGGCCTACTAAGAAGACTAGAGCCTACCAACAAAAGTGCTATCAGCTTGACCACATGCTACGCATCAAGTTCTCGAAGTGAATTATCCAAAATAGCTTTAAAGGTTTCCTAGCTGGTTTTCCTAATGTTCCCACAGATTGGACTTTTACGAGATTCTATATGGATGGTCATTTGAGACTTTTCAAAATAATAGACCCTTCATAATAAAATTTGGGACAAGTGTAAATACCTCCAGTCTATTCTTAGTGACCGAGGTTTTTGGATCAAGATAACAGTTTTCTCTTCCTTCATAATTTTGTGCAGTGGTGGAGATTGATTTGAAGAAATTTTAGCATTCAGTTTTCTTCATCTGCACCAAGGTACTAGCAGAGTCCTCCTCTGATGTAAAGTCCTTGGCAGCCTCTGTGGTAACTCCAAAGATATTTTCATCGCAATATTTGTTGAAAGAATTTCGAGTTGGTGGTTCGTGTTCTCTGGACACCTTGATGAGCTTCCGAGGCCAACGGAAGTGTTCCCATTTTGAACTGAAACCATAGTTAATAGTGACTTTGGTTTTTTCCAGTGCAGTCAGTGACTCTCTTTTGATAATAAGAACAGCACACCTATAATCAGCCTTTGGTTTCTTGAGCTTGACCACTTTCCAATTGTAGGTTGGTAAATTTGGATTGCTGATCTGCAACATATCCAGAATTACCTTAGGCTCATCAGGTTCTGAGGGGACCTAGTCTATAGCAGCAGGCAGTCAATTTAAATTGATTCCTGTGCCAACCTCCATCTCGACAAATAAGAGCAAGCCCAGGCTTTTCGGTCAGGATTCGTATGTAACTGGTGGCTGATGCCCTTCCACTTGCCTGCAATTGGCGTCGTTATACTGCGATTGTCCTGTGACTGGCCAATCACAGGTTCTTGAACACTTCATTAAAAGGCCTTATGGTTGTTGCATGCTGCTTCATCTTTTTCGATCTTAAAACCTTCCGAGTTTCGGTCGAAGATTTTTTTGCTATTTAGGCGGTCCGCTATTTAGGCGATACCGCATTTCCTCTATCAGCTTATTGTAAACATCTGTCATGTTTTTTCTTGTTGTGAAATAAGCGTGATTTTGGCACAGAGGCGGGACCATTCCTAGAATTTTGTCATCGATTCCAACGAATTCGTTATATAGCGTTTTTAGATTCGCTCTTCTCTTCTCTAAGTAAGACTTCGTTTTTCTGTCTTCACCGTCTTTTCGATAGTTTCTCTCTAGCTGAACTATCTTTCCACTTGTTACCTTTTGGTATTGAAGTAACTCATCCATCTTGTTGTTATTTGGTTTGTTGTGGTGGTTTTGATGCTTGTTGTTGCTTAGCTTCTCCTTTGGCGGTAAGTTATGTGCCTGTTGTTGCTTGGCTGCTAGTGTCGTCACCCTTGACGACGTTACAGACTGTCCGTCTATATTTCTATTTGCCGGTTGTTTTAGTGGCTCGAAGGACCATGTAAAATCTTAGACTTTTGTATTTAAATTGTAAATTTAATATAGTCTTGATTTACAGTTAACTAATAGATTACCACGGGTGGGGTCTATTTAGTTATTGAGAATAAACAACTTGTTGTTAATATTAGAGTTAAATTCATTCTATTTTATTTTATTTAATATTCACCTTTTATATACAATTAAATGCTACTGTCAGCAACTTAGAGAAAAAGAAAATACAAAAATAAGAAATAAAATATGACACCAAACATTCCTATCCAGTAAATTTAAATGTTGTAATGTTGATGAGCCAAAATTACAACAAGATTTAGCAGATATTTTACTACGATGGCGAAAACACAAGATGCGAGCTGTCAGACAGATAATTCAAAAATGTATTATTTGCTTTCGTTACAAACAACATTCATCCGAACAACTAATGGGAAACCTACCATCAGCTAGAGTGAGGCCGGGAAGACCGTTTATCAAAACGGGAATCGACTATGCGGGGCCTATCCAATTAAGATCAGCCAAAGGCAGGGGTCACAAGACATATAAGGCATACATTGCTCTGTTTATATGCATGGTAACGAAGGCCATCCATATTGAAATAATAAGCGATTTAACAACTGAATCCTTTATTGCCGCTTACAAAAGATTTATATCCAGGAGAGGATTATGCACCGACATTTACTCTGATAATGGAACATACTTCGTAGGAGCAAACAACGTAATGCAGAGAGATTACCGTCGCGCAATGACGACATTACCAAGCGACATTGCCACTATGATAGCTGACAATGGAACCAATTGGCACTTCATACCACCTCTTACGCCTCATTTCGGTGGAATATGGGAGGCAGGAATTAAATCAATGAAATTCCATCTCAAACGGATCATAGGCGAAACAACACTCACTTTCGAAGAGCTATGTACCGTGACTACCCAAATAGAAGCATGTCTCAATTCTCGCCCTCTAACACCGCTGACAAGTGATCCTGCAGATATGTCAGCACTAACGCCGGGGCACTTCTTGATAGGAGATTCTCTCAAGGCGCTACCAGCCGCAGAAATTGACCGCATATCGTTAAGAACGAGATGGCATGTAGTCGAGAGAATGGTTCAGGACTTTTGGAAACGGTGGTCCTCCGAATACCTTCACCAACTACAACAACGAACTAAATGGAAGAGCAGCCAGTCAAACTTAATGATCAACGACCTGGTATTATTAAAAGACCACCAACAACCTGCCACACGGTGGAAGCTAGGGAGAATCGTGGAAACACACGCTGGAAAAGATGATTTAGTTCGGGTAGCGACACTCAAATGCGAAAACGCAACATATAAGCGACCGATTGTGAAATTGTGTAAGTTACCAATTGAAGAAGGCTTACAAAAAATTATGCCCATGAAAGCAAACCGAGGTCAACCTAGAGAATTGCAATCACCGAAGAAGAACAATCAAGTTTTAAGGCGACAGCCTCATAGACGCGTAAAGAACAGGGGAACCGTCAATCATCTAGCGCTAGCCATATTATCCATTTGTTGTTTTATGGGACTTGTACAGGCCAACGTACATATAACCCCTTTCAAGCATTCCACAGGGATTTACTTCGAAGAAATAGGTAAACTCGAAGTGGTAGCTATGAAATGGACATTGGTGGTTTATTACAACATGAGCAATTACTGGGAAGAAATTGAAACCTTTAAGCAAACACAATATGAATTAAAGGCGGCATGCTTGAATATAGCTGGGTTAAATTGCGACCTAATTCTTCAACAAATTCAATGGAAATACAACAATTTGATTGCGGACAATGAATTATTATTAGCAAGCAACAAGGAGGTACAACGACCAAAACGAGGCCTAGGAGACACCATAGGTCTAGTGTTAGGCGATATGTTTGGGATCTTGACAGAACGTGAGGCAAGATATTATGAGGCACAATTTGAAGCCATAAACAACGATGAGCAACAATTAGAATCATTGATAAAGAGTCATACCACCATAATAGATAACACAATCAACCTGGTAAAACATAATTCAAAGCTCACCATGGAATCATTAAACAACCTGATAGAGCAGCAGAGAAGGCTGAATGCTGAAATGGAATTATTAAATGAGTACTCCATCAGAGAAGAAAAGATTCGATCGATATTAACATCAACAATTGAACTGATGTTAATTCTAAAGAATTTGGAAGACACGCAGCAAGCCTTACTTGATGTGGTCCAGAACGCACACAAGAATTTATTGCATCCCTCATTACTCGCCCCCGCTCAATTACAACAAGAGCTCGAATTAATCAAACTACACATACCAACAACCATAACCATACCTGGGCATGGCATCTCTGATCTCCTTCACATATATCGCAGCATGAGATTACGCAGTAGAGTAACCCAGGGCAACATCATAATAAAAATCACCATTCCTCTATCCTTTGCGCTGGATTATACTCTACTGGCCCTATTTCCAGTTCCTAATATAGAGCACAACAACACGCAGTCATACATTACCACCAATTCGGAATACTTAGCAGTAGATGATCACCGGGAACATTTTTCATTACTAACGAGAGAAGAAGTGAAACAATGCCAACTATTCCAAAATAACCGATTTTTATGTGAAATATCGCCAATTTATAACGCAATGACTAACCAAAATCAATGCGAATTAGCAATCCTACAACGAATAGCAAATCTCGAAGGGGTATGTACCATTAAGTCAGTTAAGATATCAAACCATTGGATTAAGCTCCATGCGACGAATCAGTGGATATACTCCATTCCAAATGAAACAACATTCGATGTTATATGCGGCCAAAGCATCACATCACTCAGTCTCCAAGGATCAGGGATATTAGAAATCAAGGCTGGATGCATGCTGCGAGACACAAATTTGTACATCGTCGCCATCGGTTCAGCTTCCAACAACATAAGCGAATCGTTCCGCAGACCACTCAGCACATTAAACGGAGCCAACAACTTAAGGACGTTCATCACACGGGTTCGAAATAAAACGATAGGATACGATGAGCCTCAGCTCGTAAATCTTCAGGATACCACGCAACTGGAACAAGAAATACAAGCGGTTAGAGAAAAGGAAGGACGACTACATGAGGGGAATTTTCATCATGTCCATCACTACACCATGATACACACAATTTTTTGGATTGGTGTAGCCATATGTATTACTTGGGGCATCAACTATATTAAACAAAGGCGAACAACGCGCCCACCCCCTTCACCTCTTCAACGTTCGGAAGCATGAAAGCAGCAACGGAAGCCCCGGCATATGTTAAGTTTCACAGTATAACAATCTAAATGGCGGCCCGGGAATATGTTGAGATCAACAGTGCAACGTCCAATTTTTATATTTTTATCTAATTTGCTGATACTAGCATTTAACCTACTTACAACAACAATAATGATGTTGAAGCAACCTTGGCTCATCAACATTACAACATTTAAATTTACTGGATAGGAATGTTTGGTGTCATATTTTATTTCTTATTTTTATATTTTCTTTTTCTCTAAGTTGCTGACAGTAGCATTTAATTGTATATAAAAGGTGAATATTAAATAAAATAAAATAGAATGAATTTAACTCTAATATTAACAACAAGTTGTTTATTCTCAATAACTAAATAGACCCCACCCGTGGTAATCTATTAGTTAACTGTAAATCAAGACTATATTAAATTTACAATTTAAATACAAAAGTCTAAGATTTTACAGCAAGTGTGGCTCTATCATTTTCCGTCCTCTTTTCCGGCCAAATTTTATTTAGCTTTGCGCACCCCACGCCTTGCTGTTGTAGTATATGTTGGTCTTCGTTCGGGCTTTGGTTTAGCAGGCCTACAGATAGATTCTCTTCTTGTTTTTGGTACAATCGATTTCATGTTATCTCCCAAGGGCAGTGGAGAAAATATGTCCATCTATGTAGAGGGGTACATAGGCACTGTCCATTCATCAAAAGCTTCTAAATCCGGAAGGCACCTGGTATCCGGATCCACCGTTAGCGACTGAGTTAGTTTTTAAGCTGGTCCCCCAGTCTGACCGATTCGTGTAACACCTTAACCCAGTACAGGAAATTTTTTAAGGTTGGCTCCTTTACCGCCTTGTTTTAGCCCAGAAACAAATAGATCTTGTTACTAGCGGTTACGACATGGGCATTGATTGAAGGGCCATGTGGGCGATAAGTCACCTCGCACTGCGATCTAAAAGATCTATTGTGCTGGACCCTACTTAATTATCCGTTCAGTCAATATTCAGCCTCTTAATGAATCTGATAATATTACTGGCGGGTACAAGATACATACTATCTGGGCTCATTGTTCTCTCTCCTAGATATTGCAGTCTTTGCTGGAAAATGGCTGGGCATTGGCACAGAATAGGTTCCGCTTCCAGATCGCAGAAGCGGCATTCATCTGTCATACTTAGGCACATCTTCTAAAGGTGCTACCTTAAGCGGACATTACCTGTGAGGAAGCCAGTAGCAGCCTCAACTCAGGTTTCCTAAGTTCAACACACTCCTTAACCCTGACAGACGAAGGTGATATAAATTTCTTCGCCTATCACAAACCTGGAATTCTGCGCCAGTAGGATTACTTTTGAACATCCTCCAAGAGTTTTACCGCTGCTCTAAGGTGTCCCTTAGTGACGCCGCAGAAGGGTTCTGGTCCAATAAATGGAGAGGCAGAACCCTCACGGGCGAGGCCACCAGCTGCCTCATTTCCTTCGATTCCAGTGAGACCTGGCACCCACATAAGTGTTACCTTATTTTGGCCTGCCAGATGTTTAATAACCTTCAGACAATCTCATACCAGCCCTTGACTCAACGACACAAGACTTAAGAGCCTTTAAGGCCGATTGGCTGTCTGATACAATATAAATGTTTGCATCGTTTAGGCCTTTTGCTATGCCTATCCTAGCGCAAAGTTCTATAGGAAATACTTCTGCTTGAAAAACAGTAGCATTGGTACCCAAGGACTTCGAGAGGGTAGTGCCACTCCCGTGTATTCCTATCCCCGCCGCATCATCCGTTTTTGATCCATCTGTAAACCATGCCATGTACGCTCACACAAAGGATGGTCCACCTGCACTCTACACATCCCGGTCAGGTAACCTAACACAGAATGGTTTGTGGAAGTCCAGTTTAGCTGGCATACAGTTGTATGGCATTCCTCTGGTAGGGTCTGTCTGAAATTCCTTAATGATTTCCAGATGACCCACCATATTGCCAGGTTTGATATTTCCTTCCGCCTACATTTTCAGGGCCACAATTACAGCATTCTTTTTAACATGCAGGTGTAACAGTGTCAGTCCGAGAAGTGACTCCATCGCCGCGGTTGGACATGATTTCATTGAGCCCGTAACACCGATGCAGGCTATACCCTGAACCATATTCAATAAAGTTTGCGTTGCCTTCTGCTCAGTTTTAGGCCACCACACAACCGATGCGTAGGTGACCATAGGCCTAATGATTGCAAAAAATGACCAGTAGATCATTTTTGGTTGTAGTCCGCAAGTACGCCCATAGAGTCTTTGACAGGCTTAGAGAGCCTTGGTGGCTCGATTTTAAACTTTCAACAAATGTTGGTCCCAGTTCAGTTTTTGATCTAGGATAACCTCTAGATATTTAACCTCGCTGGAAAAAGGAACAGTAATACCGTTTAACGCAGGAGCTGTAAGCGCAAGCTTTTGCCTCCTCGTAAAAGAAACAATGACAGTTTTGTTTGGATTGACACTGAGTCCTTCGTGGTAACACCACTGCCATATTATATTGATTGTATTTTGCATGCGATCAGAAATGACCTCATCAAACTTCCCTCTGATTATGATAGCCACATCATCCGCATAGCCCTGGACATCAAACCTATGGCTACTCAGAAGGACCAATAGTCTGTCAATAACCAATGACCACAAAGGAGGAAATAGTACGCCTCCTTAGGGACAGCCCTTTACGGCCCTCATGGTTACTAACTCGCCATCTAGTCTGGTAGTAATCTCACAATGTTCCAGCATGGAACGGATCCACCTAATTGTAGGAAGCGGAAACCTTTTTCCATTGCTGCCTTCTCTATCGATCCATAGGAGGCATTATCAAACGCCCCTCAATGTACACAAAGGCACAAAGGGCAATTTCTTTATATGTCACTGCTTTTTCGATCCTATTGACTAGACCGATGCAGCGGATTTTTTCCGAGACCTCACTTCTTATTTGATAGTCCAGGATTTTTTCCATCGTCTTCAATAGAAACGATGTGAGGCTTATTGGTTGATATGCCCTAGCCTGGGTGTCTGTACGACCCCACCCCTCTTTGTTATAAAGGCCACATTTATTTTCCTCCACAGTTTCGGAATATAGTTGTAACGAAATCCCCAAACGATTACGTTAACAGACATGAGAATAGTGGTCTGATGCGGTATAGTAGCTGGCTAGAGCTCACGGTGCGGCGTGGGGATTCTCAGACATATTTCTCATGCTTGAATAACCGCATGACAATAAAATTGGAGGGACAAAGCACAGCCTGTCCTGGAGGAACGAACGGCACGCACGGAAAAGGGTGGAAAAGGGCCGACCCTTCACATGACCACACCCCACATCATCCGATCAATTATTTATTTACACGCACATGGTGCGTCGTAGCACACTACCGTAAGAAATTCAAAGAAAAGATTTTAAGTTATGGTAAAAGAGAAAAATTTAAAATTAGGCTAAAACTGATGAATGATAAATTACGTTAAAACTGATTCTACGTTAATGTTAGATTTCACTTTTACTATCACTGTTTTTTAAGAAAATTAAGGAAAACACAAAAATACCTGAAAAAAAAAATGAACCGTTATGGGGTCGAACCACACCCAAAAACGGACAACCGAGCAGAAGTGAAGAGAAAAAGAACGGAAATTCCAAACGCAATCAATAAAAATGACGGAAAAAGAATATAACCGGACAATAATTGCTCTGAGTGGGGTTTTCACCAAATCGGTGCACCACCACGAAACGCCGAAAACAAACGGTAAAAATAATAATATATATGTACAATATAATGAAAATAGAAAGGAGAAACAACCTGTTACAAACTTAAGAAACTAAAAGTTACTTAGCCAGATTGTTTATCCCTTATTTGTTTTACGTTGTTGTGTTAAAGGCCCGTCCGACCAACCGCCAACAGCGCCGACGCAGGATCCCCCTCTCAAAAGAATGGCTGCACTGCTTCAAATTCACGAACACAATTATGGCACACATACTCGACTTGTACCTCTACGTATTCCAGTACAAGAGTAATTAAATTTTTTTTTTTTTTTATAACACAGATAGGTCGGCAAAGAAGATGGGTTAATTAAAAAAACTAGCCATCAGCTGTTTAACTTTATTTATTTATTTATTTTTTTTTCCCAAAAGTTTCATATTTGTATCACATTAGATTTAACTTTTAACAATAAAATTTAATTTGTGTAGATGCAACTTTATTTTGTTCACAATTTATAAAATCAAAAAATATAATAGTTAAAACCGTTTGCTGATCAAATGGTTTTCAATATTTTTCCATTTGCGGTTTTTCTATTTACTTACACATAAACTTTTTATTTATTGTTTTTTTTTTTATTATTTACATTGATAACTTTAAACAGTTTTGCATATTTCACTCTACCTTAATGTCTAATAATATATTTTGTCAATTCAATGACATACTTAAATATATTTCTATTTTATTTAAACAAGATTTAATAATTTTTAATTGCATTATCAATCAACCAAAATATTTTATATCTCAAACAAAAGGGAAACTCGAGCATCAACAACTCGTTTCCAAAAAAAATCAAAAAAAATCGATTATATTCACAAGATGTCACACTAGACTTTATTTTATTTAAAGAAAAAATTTTTCTTTTCCTTTTTTTTTTTTGTTAGACCTAACGTCAACAAAACTCAAAACTCGACTTTATTTTATTTAAAGAAAAATTTTTTCTTTTCCTTTTTTTTTTTTTTTTTTAGACTTAACGTCAACAAAAACTCAAACTAGACTGACTTAATCCAAAAAAAAAAATATTTTTACATCCAAAAAAAATCAGAAAAATTTCCCCCTCCTATTTTCTATCTCGCATCGCTGTTTGTCCCACTCGTTGTATTTGTGCACATGTTCATCATTTATTTATTTTTTTTTTTTTATTATTGTAAAATCTTTATTGACATGTATATTGTTTTTTTTTTTTTTTATGTACACAAATACAACGAATAAGACAAACAACGACGACGAACACATGTACATACTTATCTGTACGGCCGCATCGGATTCATGTCTAATACACCGATCGGTTCTATCCCCACTCAGAGCAAATATCACGCGTTAATTTAAGCCAATGATACCAGAAAGAAAAATCGAATATTCCAGATTGAATATTTTAATAACCAAATATTCGTATGTTATACCACAAGACGATCGAAAATTTTCGATTATACGAGACGTATTGCCTGAAACACCACGAGACCGAAGGTCGAGTGGTGTTTTGCAAAGGCAATACGTCGAAATAAGAGAAAATTATCCATTGTCGTGTGGTATACAGGAGACTATATCTTGAATAAAGAAAACAATAAATTTAAATAGAAAAGTTACAATTTTAATAATTATAAATAAATGTACAATGATCCATTTTGGATTTATTGAAGTCGATAACTGGAAACTGACATATATAAACAGAATTGTTGTTTTTTCTTTTGTCAAATTTCAAATTTGCTAAGCCTACACGATTTTAATTATGCTACTACATTTTACAAATGTTTATATAATCGATTATACAAAGGCTTATATAATCGATGTAACCATAGTTACTATATTTTAACTATTAGAAAAACCAGGCATACATTGATTTTTATAATTTAATGAGTGATATAGTCCATCTCATACTACATAATACATGTACACACACCAACTCGCAAGAGATATATATGTTTGTACATGACAATATAGAAAACAAGTAAATGAAAAATAAATTTAAAATATGTTTACATAGCAATCGGTGAGAATATTAAATTTGAATTTGGCAAAGCATAAATTAGAGCATATGTATATACAACACTATGGTGGTCATGGTATTTTATAATTAAAGAAAACTTTCAAATTATTTGAGCGTTTGGAATTTTGGAAAAAAAAATTTTTCACTGTTCCAAGTGGAGACGTATGCCAGTCGTAACAAACGTGGGGACGACCCACACCCGAGAAAAGGTCTCAAGCCAGGCACAAGATTAAAGACATAAAATTAAGCTCGGATATCTTTAACATGGTACAACCCCAATGGATTACCCGCTAAGTCTTCCACATTATAAGATACCGAACCAGCTTTCGAACTAATTACTGCTGGTTTGAATTTTGCTGACAATTTGGCGAAGAATTTGTTAACTGCGTCACTCAAAGCGAAGGATCGTATGAATACAGGTTGTCCTACATGAAAAGTACGGTTTGAGCTTCGCAGGTTATAGTGTGGAGCTCCCTTATCATGCGCCACTTTTAAGTAATGAAGAATTGGATCTCGTACTAAATTCATCCGATCAGGTTTGGACCATCCGTGGACGTGACTGGAATCTTTTCCGCAGAGCAATGCCCGTAATTCATAATCTGAACCATGAAGAGACATATGCTGACCGAAGACTAAATAATGGGGGGAATAATGCAGCGAATCATGAATCGAGTTGCGCAAGGCAGCTGCGATCTCTTGCAAATGCTTGTCCCACTCATTATGTTCGTGATCATCAACATATGACCTAATGGCAGCCAATAGTGTTCGATTCACCCGCTCCGAAGCGTTGCTCTGCGGAGAGTAAACAGGTGTGCGGATGTGCGAAACTCCATATTTAGCTAGCAAATTTTTAAAGAGCTGTGAAATAAACTGTTTGCCATTATCTGAGGTAATAACTTCAGGAACAGAAAATGTCAGGAAAACCTCATTTTCCAAATACGTACACATCAAAGCAGCGGAGGCTTCTCGCAGAGGCTTGATAAATACATACTTGGAGAAATGATCCACAACAATCAATATACATGTATTGCCACGCTTCGATCTCGGATAAGGTCCTAAAAAGTCTACGTATAATTTTTGAAAAGGACGTGTGGACACTACCGCAGCTCCCATAGCTGGACGGGTGGAAAAGTTAACGCCCTTATTCTTTTTGCATTCTTGACATTTCGCCACGTAATCTTTAACCTGACGAGACATTTGAGGGCAGAAAAATTGCCTTTGCAACCGCTCGAGGGTTTTACTACCACCAAGATGTGCAGATGTGGGCGGAATATGAGCTTGCTCAATCAGATTTTCAACAAGAGGAGATGGTACTACCAGACGATAAACGGGAAGATCAGTGTCCAAATATCGCGCACTATACGAAGGATCAATTACAGTTTGTTGCCTTGAATTTTGAAATTGTGTTCACCGTCTTTTAATTTACGAACTTGGTCTATGTGTGCCACATAAGCAGGATCGTTAAAAGCAGGAGAATTCAAATCAAGATGTAAGACAGGAACAGAATTAGACTTTGGAAAACTATTGATGTCCGCAAGTTCTATGGAAGAGACAGGATGAAACCGACAATTTTCAAATTGAGCATTAAGAGACGCAATGTTTTTATTTAGGCGAACGTCTTCCTCAGGAGAAGTTTCTTCAGGAAAAGCTCGAGATAAAGTGTCAGGCACTATATTTACCGACCCTTTTCTATACCCAATCTGAAAATCGAAAGCTTGTAATTTGAGGCCCCACCGGGCTAAGCGCCCCGACAGATCCTTTTGTGACATCAGCCAGCGTAGACTAGCGTGATCTGTATAAATCACAAAAGGATACCGGTCTACATAAGGCCGGAACTTCTGCACACTGTACCGCGGCGTAGCACTCCAACTCGGTCACTGAATAGTTTCGCTGGGCCCCATTAAGTTTATGCGAGATAAACTCAATGGGATGCTCTGCTCCATCAGGATCGGTTTGAAACAAGACGCTACCTACGCCGACAGCACTGGCATCGCACTGTATGTAGAAGGGCTTACTGTAATCGGGGTTAGCTAACACGGGAGCAGAGGTCAAGGCGGTTTTCAAAGCAACAAAGGAGGATTCCGCAGCAGAGGACCATGTACATTTACCCGATTTGCCTGTAAGATCAGTCAATGGAGCAGCCAAGGTAGCAAAGTTCGGTATGAACCGACGGTACCATCCACACATTCCCAGAAAGCGTCGTATTTGTTTGGTGGTTTTTGGAACGGGAAACTCTGCAATCGCTTTACACTTTTCAGGGTTTGTGCGGAGGCAACCGTGTCCAACCACATAACCCAAATAATTAACTTCTTTAAGGACAAATTGGCTCTTATCTAGATTGATGGTTAACCCAGCGAATTTCAATAAGCAAGCGACTTCTTTTAAAAGGAGGTAATGTCCATCTAGAGTGGCGGATGTGACTAAGAGGTCATCAAGGTACACAAAGACCTTATCGTGCAATCGGTGATGAATTACTCGGTGCATGAGGCGGCAAAGAGTCTGTGGAGCGTTGCATAACCCAAAGGGCATTACGGTGAACTGATACAAAGGCCGCCCAGGTACCGTAAACGCTGTCTTATCGCGGGATTGTGGGTCGAGAGGTATCTGCCAAAAGGCATCTTTTAAACCAATTGCAGATATAAATCTGGTTTGATCCAAACGACCCAACAATCCGTTGATAAGAGGCAACGGATACGCATCCTTAACGGTGGCCTTGTTCAGTTCTCTAGCATCTAAGCACAGACGAACTTTCCCATTAGCCTTACGCACGAGCGTAACTGGAGAGCACCAGGAACTTTGTGATTCCTCGATGACCCCCAAGGACAACATCCGATCCAACTCGTCATACATGAGCTTCTGGACGGCAGGAGACACAGAATAAAATCGCTGTTTCACTGGTTTCGCGGATCCAACATCAATCGAGTGAATAAACAAAGAAGCTTGACCTAGGCCCAATTTAGCGCTCGAAGGAAAGAGTTCTTTGATGCCATTTAACGTATGCTGATCCTCACCGGACAGAAGGTGGAATTTAGACTCAGGAGGGGAGTCAGCAAGATCGTTGACATCACTTAAAGAAGAAATACTCAAAGAAGAGACTTTTGGAATAATCCCAAAGCGATTCCAAAAGTCAATTCCAAGGTATAACGGCTGTTCTAATGAAGGCACTAAATATAAGGTAAGGTTATGAGCGAGGTTATTGAATCGGACTATAGCATTTAAATACCCAAGCACTGGCTGTGATTGTCCGCTGGCGGTTTTGATCTTAGTTGGAAAATAATGAATTTTTACAAACGGATTTGATAACAGTTTTTCCGATCCACAACCCAACACGCTTACGCTAGCTCCGCTATCTAAACGACCTCGATATGGAACATCATTAACCAAGACTTCGGCATACGGCCGTATATCATTGGTTTCAGCACCGAGCATGGAAGATATTACGAAAGATCGCATACCCTTCCGCCTTTCCCAATAACGTTTGGAGCGCAGCAAACGGTTAGAATTGTGAGATCGGGCTTGCACCTGAGAAGCAGAGAACAAGCTAGAAACGGGAAATTTTACTAGATGAGAACTAAATGGTTTTGTAATTGGTAGAGTTGGGAAAACAGGTTTGACGGAAGGTCTTGAATATGAGGAAGTTATATCCGAAATCGAAATATCTGGTACTGACGAGAAAAAAAATGGCATAGCAGGTAAAGACGAATTAGGTGTAGAATTATAAGGTGACGTATAAGGCATAGAAGCAATAGGTTGGAAGAACGGATTTAGTGAAATGGAGTTCCTAACATTAACTGCTGGGACAGCTCGACATTTTGGCACGGATGGGAGTCCCGCAGAACCCACACTCACCTGGTTGGAACCAGACGGAACAGGTCCAGATTTGTTTTCGGAGCAAACGGGCTCTACGAAGACTTTCGCTGTTCCGCTGGTCTTCTCCAAGAGAGTGCAGGCCTCTGATGAAGTTCCGGATCCGTGTTGCTGGCCGCATCCTCCAACGCATTCCTTGGGGCTCCGGTATTCTGTGACCCATGGTTCCCTGATCTCCACTGGCCACTCGATCGGTTTCCCGCACATCTAGGACAATTCGGAGAAATAGTATCAGGTAATCCACAAAGGAAACAGAAATATTGAACCATAGGTTTAGGGCAATATTTAAAGGTGTGCCCAATATCAGAACAGTTATAACAGACGAGAGGAGGATTTCCGGTCGCTGCATGAGGTACCGCTGGTGGCTTGTTAACTATTGGTATTCTGACTGGGTTATTTGTTCTGACGACCGGACCCGCTGACAGACCCTGAAATGAAGCCAACGAATACCCGGTGGAGACATCAGTTGGCGCTACGTCTGGATAAAATCCCGGCAGCCCACTTTCATCAGTTGAATCCACGGATAATTCGTGGACAACACGTCTGGGGAATGTCGCGGATTCCGGTCGGACAGGACAACGCTTTAAAGTATCTTCCCAAGCAGTACAGCTTTTAATCAGATCCCCTATAGTCGAAAATTGTCGATCGGTGAGATGGAACTGCAAAACCGGCTTCATGTTAGATAACAACAACTGAATGAATTCTTCGTCCGAATACGGAGTTTGACATTGTAAGGATAAACCCCACATGCAATGGTAAAAATCAAAAAAGTTTTCATTTGGTTGTTGCTTTCTGCTCTCGATAGCACGACGAACTTCAAAAGCGGTACGATGATCCTTGAATCTTTCTACCAGATCTCGTTTTAAGTCTGTCCAGGTAGCACAGGGATTCTGACGGCGGTACAACCAGTACCACTGTAGAGCAACGTCCTTCAACACTGTGCTGACTTCTACCAATAAGGTTTCGGGGCACAGGCACATCGAAGTGGCAATAACTTCCAATTGGAACAAAAACATGTCCACAGTGATACCAGCCGATAACCCAGAAAAAGAAATACCGCTTCGCCCTAAGGAACGGTAACCAGGAAACCCTGGGGTAGAAGGGGTTAAAGTACTCACTGCACCATACGGACGAGAGAGAGGATCAGAACTCTGACCATGAAAAGTGCTGTTATGTAAGGTATCTGGCTGGTTGGAAACGAAAGCGCCATCAGTGGGGATAGCATGCTCCAGAGATGAACGCCCTTTCGGAACATGAATACCCCCAAAAGTAGGTACGAATGATGATCGAGGTAAAGGATCCTTTGGCCTACCGGGTGGAGCGAGTCCACCGAACGGAGTTGCACTAGTTATAGCCCGCAGCTGATCGGATAAAATTGTGATTTGGTGCTGTAGAGTAGCTACATGTGCCGACGAATCTGGTACAGTTTGTGATTGGTGCATGGCATGATCAGGTGAAAATGAAACGGCCGAGCCACCTACTGGATTTCTGGTGGGTTCCGAAACTTGAACGAGATTTTCTTCAGGAGCTTTCTCAATTACTATAGTTTTGGCGGTCTCAAGAGAAGTATTCAGTAGATTCTCATCTTCCAAATACGACTCCAACACGGTCATCAACGGGACACAAGCATTTAATTATTTTTGAGCCTCCCCGCCGTAAGTTGGTGACGATATCGCACGCTCCAACCGTCCTCTCACATGCCAAAGTTTGAAACAGATTTTTCTGGCAGCTATAGGTTGCTGTTCAACGTTGAAGTTTGGTAGCGTGGCGATATCCTCCTTGAACTGCATCAAACGATCATGGCAATAACCAATCTCTCTTTGAGGGTTTTCACAGGCTCTCGCATGCATCCGGGCAGGGGCTGGTGTTTGACCTTCGCGTTCAGACTTCAGTAACAATTGCAACTTCTCCATGGCCTGTGAATCCTGAGAGGAAAATCCTCGTACCTCGCATTCAACCTCAAGTTCACTAACGTTTAGGTGTAAAATATCCATTCTCTTTATTCGTGATTACGCAAAATTAATTTATAAAGGTAAGGACAAGTCTACACTGTATCGACCGCGCCGGAATTGATAAAAATATATATAATATTATTTACGGTGACAAATAAGTATTTTCATATAAAAAAATTCGATTATATTCACAAGATGTCACACTAGACTTTATTTTATTTAAAGAAAACAATTTTTCTTTTCCTTTTTTTTTTTTTTTAGACTTAACGTCAACAAAAACTCAAACTAGACTGACTTTATCCAAAAAAATATTTTTACATCCACAAAAAATCAGAAAAATTTCCCCCTCCTATTTTCTATCTCGCATCGCTGTTTGTCCCACTCGTTGTATTTGTGCACATGTTCATCATTTATTTATTTTTTTTTTTTATTATTGTAAAATCTTTATTGACATGTATATTGTTTTTTTTTTTTTTATGTACACAAATACAACGAATAAGACAAACAACGACGACGAACACATGTACATACTTATCTGTACGGCCGCATCGGATTCATGTCTAATACACCGATCGGTTCTATCCCCACTCAGAGCAAATATCACGCGTTAATTTAAGCCAATGATACCAGAAAGAAAAATCGAATATTCCAGATTGAATATTTTAATAACCAAATATTCCATCTCATACTACATAATACATGTACACACACCAACTCGCAAGAGATATATATGTTTGTACATGACAATATAGAAAACAAGTAAATGAAAAATAAATTTAAAATATGTTTACATAGCAATCGGTGAGAATATTAAATTTGAATTTGGAAAAGCATAAATTAGAGCATATGTATATACAACACTATGGTGGTCATGGTATTTTATAATTAAAGAAAACTTTCAAATTATTTGAGCGTTTGGAATTTTCGAAAAAAAAAATTTTCACTGTTCCAAGTGGAGACGTATGCCAAGCATAACTTGCCCGAAAAAAAAGCATAACTTGCCCAAAACATCTGGATCAAGCTGGGGAGTATTTCCTCAATGCCTTTTTGAAGAAAAGCTGGAAAGATACTCCACCGGATTTGAAAGGTTTGAAAGACCCAATAGCCCATCGCAACTTGCTGGGTGTCAATATTTTCTCAGAGAGACTCCAGATCCTACTGTGAGGCGCATAGGCCACCTCACTTGAGGGATCATGTAGGTCCTCTTGAGATCCTACCACTACTGAATCCGTAAAGTAGGTCTCTAGCAGTACCTCTAAGGGTTCCTTCCGGTTTCCTCGTAAGCCAATTGTATAGAATTATGCAGCTGGTTTGAACAGATCTCCAAACCCTCTGGAGACTTTATGTTCTCCACAACCGAGGGCATTTCTGATTCAAGTGAGACTCTACAAGATTGTCCAGTCGGTCAGTTTTGGAGTTCTGACTTCCTACCGCTGCATGGTCTCGGCCGCCCAATCGAATCTGATGTGCAAGTGATCCGATAATGAGGCCTCTTAAGGCACATGCCAGTTTTTGACCAGGTCGCTGAAATGCGAACTAGCAAGTGTCAAATCTAGGACCTCTTGCCTAATCGCATTTACAAAAGTAGGTTTCCTTCCCCTATTGACAATGTCTACATTATTTGAGATCAGAAATTCAAAAAGGTACTCACCCCTATTATTGATGTCCGTGCTGCCCCACACTGTGTAGTGCGCGTTTGCATCGCATCCTATCAGGTAGGCCAGCCTATTGCGTTTGCAATGATCTATGAGCCGACTAACTTTAAGTGGATTTATCAACTCTGAGTCTCAAGGAAAGTAGGCGGAGGCCATTATAGCCTCCTGTTTGCCTCTTTCACCCAGAACCTCTACCATTACTGCAACCAAGTACCTGGATGATGCAGGTTTAACTTCAGGCAGGCGATGTAGGCCTTCATTTTTCCGAATGCCTCTTCAGAAGGCCCTGCTCAGTATCCTTTTCCGCACCGCCACCACCTGCATGCTTTCTATGTCCGGCCGATGGCTGACCAAATCCTCCATCTCCGTTCTGCTGGCCCCCGCTGCCTGAGAGCTTCTATACCTCACCAGTGGCTTGCTCTGGGGAAGCCTTTGCGGGGGCTGGAACCACTGACGCCTTACTTTCTCTTTCGCACCTTCTCCTCACCTGTCTCCTGGAGAGGGCCGCCACCCCAGTGGTCCTGGCTACAGGTGCCGCCGCCGTAGCCTCCACAGGCTTGACCACTTGGATCCCGCCCACAGAAGCTGGTTTGGCACCGCCCTGACCACCCTTGGGTTGAAGTTGAACAGTCCCAAGCTTATAGTTGACTTTATAGCCAACCCGTTTGAGATTCTCAACTGAAGAGTGGTCCATAGAGAAGGTGCAAAAGGCTGAAGAGCCTTTCGCCTCTCTCCTGACTACTCTCCAGTTGATCGCCTGCATGCCCTCGTTTTGGCTTTTGATAAAATCAAAAAGCTTCTCCGTGGGCAATTCAGCACTACTTGGGAAGGTTCCGAACACAATCCTGGCTCGAGGTAGGTTTTCCGCCTCGGTCACGATGAGCTGTGCACCCTCCCATGCCTTAATAGTCCCTATAGCGTCCCTGAGCCACTGGACAATGGCCTGGTCAGTGCAGGTTACTACCAGCCAACCAGGCCGAAGCTGACTGCCAAGGAACCTAGGTTTAAGCTCCTTGGCCTCTTGCTCTGCTGCCTTAAGCTGCTCTCCAGTGACGACAACCTTAGGAAAACCAGAGTAACCTGAACGTAACTCCAGACCGGACCGCAGAACCCGATACCACCGGTACAAATTATTCCCCCCTGGCCTTTTTTTGTGCCGGTGGAGTAATTTGATCCGAGCGGATTCTTTTCGACGCTAAAGCCCAGTGGGAACACAAGTCTTCTTCTGTGGCTGCATCGCCAGAAGCCTTGTTTCACTTCGGGGGGATTTGCCCTCAGCAAGAAGCCTCTTATACCTATTTTCGCAGCTCCACACATTTTCACGCGAGCTGCCGCGACAGGTTTGTCAATGATATTGTTCTTACCTTTCGGGTCCTCCCCGACGTCCATGCTCCCCTGCTTTCACAGAGGAGATACCCCCATGTCGGAGTTGAGAACTAATTTCTCAAACACCGAACGGATCTCCACATCCGGCCCAAGAAGGCCGACGTCCTCGAAAGCCACTACGGAACTATCGCTGGGGCGCTTTAGGGGCGTTACCATCTTAATTTTTATTACTTTGGTCAGAAATTTTATTCCCACGAGTTGCTGGGAAATGAAAGCGACCTGTGGTACACCCAGCTTTACCACAGGAAAGCTAGATAAAACTGGAGGGCGCCTGGTATCCAGAGTCTTCATACTTAGGACTGATTAACCTGTCCGCCATTCACCCATCGGCATATGCTGTTCCACCTTAGATTAGGGCTTTTTATCAAGGATTTCTCCTTTAGCGCCGTACTTTAGCCTGTGCCAAATGGTCAAACTTACCAAACAGTCTCAGTTACCAGTGGTTGCCACGAGGAGGCCGGACACTTGCGAATTTTGACCAGGTTACCCTTTACAAAGTTGTACCCATTACGCTAGCTGCCTAAAACATGACCAGAACATCTCGCGTGATGCGCACTCCACCGAAAGGTTACGGGGCAGGTAGATTACTCTACTCATCTTTGCCCCTCCCCCCTCCCTTCAGTAGACGCTAAAACCACCATAAACACGACATGGGGATAATACGAGCACTAGCGGAGGTTACAAGACTGACAGTTACTGCCAATCTGAATCCTTCAAGCAAATATACGCCTGATCACCGAATAGTAGGCACTCTAATGGTAACATGCTTTTGGGGTTCACGGATAATGTTAACAATTTTTTTTTCTGGATACTTCTTTCAAAATTGACGAAGATGAGGGTATTGCGAATTACATTTCGGATTGATCGTCGGTTTTGCCATTCTGTAATACCCGTAACAACTACCTACCTATCCGGTAATTGCAACGTGTACTTATATCAGACCAATTATCGGAGATATGAAATATTCTTTTATGTAGCAGCTAAACAAAAACAATCCAGAGAAAGCTTTGATCGATGAATTCTTCGAAACAAAAGTAATCCTGTTTAACCCAATTTCATTCATAAAACCAAATACATTACTTACAATGTTAGTCTAACCGTTTTTTTTTTACAATGTGTGCATTGTTGTGTGAAAAAGCTCATACGTTACATAATATATGATTGATCTAGTAAATTTGAAAATTTTAATACATGCATAGCATGAAAACCTTATCAAATTTTCCAGTTTTTTATTTTTTATTTTTATGTTTGCTGTTGGTTTTATGCTCTGGATGTGCAATCTATCATATCTTTTATTATACGTATGTTTACATCGTCAACGTTTAGCAAATGTAAGATAACGTAATAAAACTGAAAAGAATTGGTGAAGTTTCTATACTCTACACATAACTCATATGTATATTAAAATTGTTAGAAAAACAAATTTTAAATTATCGTGATGGAAAAGCTTTTACTGTTATAAAACGAATTTTTTCATTTTACAGATGATTAACTGTGTGCATATATAAAATGTAGTATGTATGTTAATGAATAATTAGATGTGCACATATTAAAGAGTTACAAACCAAATATACTCGTACTTTTGGATTTAATATTTTAATCGATTTTGGTCTGAACTACTTACATAAATCTATTAAATAATAAATTTCCGAACGCCAACAAAACAACATCACTAAATTCAATTATCTACCAAAAAAAAAAAAAAAACAACAACATTTCCATTTCAAATTATGTCCACTTAAGTAAACTTAATAAACATACCACATATAGTATTCCAAAACAAATGGACAACCGAGTGTCCTCATCAATAATCCAACGACACAGAAAAAAAGGAAACAAAAAGTTCCTATCTATCTACATTAGGATTACGACAAACAAATAGAAATAATTATAAAACAAACATAATAATTATATCCTTTATTCGGGGTCCTTAATATGTATGCGCTAGGGTATGAGCTAGGAATTTTCCAATATCCTTTTATCTTGTCTTAGTATTTCTGTTACTAAGTTAATCCAAATCTCATATAATGTACATATATAGAGCTCGTAACAAGAATATGTACTCGCATTTAATATAAACATTCGTATATATCCTTTTTATGTATCCTTTGTGTGTGTGTGTGTGTGTTCGAGTAATATATCCTGATAAACAATAATAATGACAAAACATCACTATAAGAACCATTTCGAATTAAGAAAATATTCTGAAATTCTTAATTTTATTCCATATCCTTGGTCGTCGGTTGTATATAACATTCGGTATCATCATTATCATCATCGTCATCATCATCATCATCATCATGAATTTTAAGGATATTTCATAAAGAGCGGATATAAAAAGGGTGATAAATCGGATATTGTGTTAATTTAATACATTACACATTTGATGTACACAATATGTACATATGAATTTACGAGATAAGTGGATTGTTGTTTATGCGGGATACATTTGATAGACGTGAATATTAAGTGTCGTAGGTCAATATAGATATAGGTCGTGATAAAAGAATTTTTCAGTAGTGCGTTGTCGGTTAAATGATTAAAATCAAAAAAGGGCTTATTGCTCTCCCTCCTAGATGTTTACTACAGCATGTAGTTCCGGTAGAAAGACGGTACCATTGGAGCCCAAGGACTTTGAGAGGGTTGTCCCACGCCCGTACATTCCTACTCCTGCCCCGTATTCCGTTTGATTTTACTCTTACAAGTTGCTGGGAATTGCAAATCTCCTGTAGGTCACACAGCTTTACTACAGGAAGGCTAAATAAAACTAGAGGGTGTCTGGTATCCAGAGTCCGCATATTTTGGACTGATTAACCTATCAGCAATTCATTAATCGGTATATGCTGTTCCACCTTAGATTAGGGTTTTTTGTCAAGGTTTTCAACTTTAGCGCCGTACTTTAGACTGTGCCAAATGGATAAAAAAGTGCCAAATGGCCTTAGTTACCAGTGGTTGCCACAAGGAGGAAGCACGAACACCTGCGAATTTTGAACAGGTTACCCATACATGACCACAACAGCTCACGTGATTAGCATCCTACTGGAAGGTTACGGAGCTGGTAGATTATTCTACTCAACTTTGGTCCCCCGATCCAATAGACGCCAAACTACCTGCTTTGGACATAAGTAGCAGCCATTACTTTTATTATAAGATCGCCAGGCAATTAAAACTTGCAATAAATGTGAGAAGTTGAAACAAGTGAGGTTAGCGGAAAGTTTTCACTCCCGATGAAACCCGATACTTTTAGTGTCACACTTTTTTTCTTAGAACAACAATTCATTCAATTTTCAATAGATTAAACTAATTGGCAGGTAATAAAAATTATGTAGACCAGTTGAACAATTTTTGGATTTTTTGGGCTAATAAATTTGCTTGTATATTCAAAATGCTGCCCATTTCCTTAAATTACTAAGTATATACCAGGGGCGTAGAGTCTTTGGAAGCAAGGAAAGCACTAATTCACTATAATTCTAACTCAAAATGCTAATATGCTTCATTACATGATCTTTAAAATTTTCATATTGGCTGGAGAGCGAACAAAATTTTTTCTAAAACAAAACTATTAAATATATCAGAAAAACCTAAAATTCTGAAAACGTATACATATGAGTTAGTTTTTCACAACCCGGGCCAATAGCCATTTAAATCATTTGGCATAGTAAATTTTAATTTTCGTAGAAATTTACCTCAATTGGCGTACTAATTCTCTAGAAGTAAAAATGGTTTGATGGGCACAAATTAGGATTTGGATGGTTGAAATCGATGGCTATTAGGTTAGGTTAGGTTAGGTTGGAGTGGCTGCTTACGCACACTTAGACCGGTGACGGTCCATTGTGATACCACAGGATGTATCCCCTTTTAGCCCTATTGGGACCATTTCGAAATACTTATGTAGCGTAAGACGTCCCGCACTTTAATGTTTTGCCGAGAGGCAGTCCATCCTGAACTTACCTAAGTGTTTGTGCCTACTGAGAGCCAATGCTGGACGCGAGCAAAGGAAGTGGACCAACGTCTCTTCCTCCTCTTCGCCCAAGCAGCTTCTGCAGAAGTCATTAGCCTCCAGACCCAGCCTTCTTGCATGTTCTCCAAAAAGGCAGTGTCCCGCGAGAATTCCTATGACCGTTCTTAATTCACGTCTGCGTAAGGATATTAATGCCCTAGTGCGCCCCAAGTCCAGCTTTGGCCAAACTTGTCTTGCAACTCTACAGGTGAGGGTGTTAGACCACATTTCCCCCACTGAGGATAGCGCATGCTTCCCAAGTGCTTGTCTCAGCGCTGTGATAAGCCTCCCCAAACTTGCCTTTTCCGGTTGCAGCTGGAGAGTCGTACCATGCCTAGCAAGTTCATCTGCCCTGCAGTTCCCCATGACGCTCGAGTGGCCTAGGACCCAGATTACCTGGATATTGAAATGCTCACCCATCTCATTTAGAGATGAGTAACAACTCAATGCCACCCGTGACGCCAAAGACACCGATTCTAACGACCGGATCGCCGCTTGACTGTCCACATAGATTGTGATATCGTCTGAGGATAACACATTATGCTTCAACCACGTCATGACCTCCTCAATCGCTATGACTTCAGCTTGGTATGCGCTGCAGTAATCAGGGAGACGAATAGAAATATTTACATTTAATTTGTTACAGAATACTCCAGCTCCTACTTTGCCGTCTAACTTGGAACCATCTGTGAAGAATTGCAACGCTTCTGTTTCCGATAACGGTCTATCCCTCCAGGATACCCTTGAAGGGAAGGAGGTCCGAAATCGCTTCTCGAAGCGTAAAGTAGGTTTAATGTAGTCAAGATTCGCCAGCTCATCCTTCAACGATCTAACAATAGTAGGGTGTCCTATACTAAGACACCTCCATTGAGGACGGCTGCAAGTCGTACAGCCGTATTTGACGCCATCTGTTTGCCAAAAATGTCGACCGGAAGAAGGTGCAATATAACCTCTAAGGCACTTGTCGGTGTCGACCTCAATGCCCCGCTAACAAGCATACAGGCCGTTCTTTGTACTCTCTCAATCCTCCTTTTATATGTTACCTTGTCCAGAGCTGGCCACCAAACACCCACCCCGTACATGAGTACAGGTCTCACTACAGCGGTATAGAGCAAGTGTACCAGCTCTGGCTTCAGACCCCATCTATGACCAATGGCGTTCCTACAGGAGTACAAAGCTATAGTAGCTTTGTTTATTCTCTCCAACATATTGGGCCTCCAACTAAGCTTACTGTCCAAGATAATGCCCAGATATCTAGCTCTATCAGTAAAAGCAAGTCTCGTGCCATTTAAGGTAGGAGGGACAACTACCGAGATTTTGTATTTCTTACTGAAGAGTACCAGCTCTGTCTTGGACAGGTTAATACCAAGTCCACATTTGCCAGCCCATTTCGTAACGATGGTAAGCGCATTCTGCATTACGTCTACAATCGTGCCCAGGAATTTTCCGGTAACAGCTAAAGCTACGTCATCTGCGTAAGCGATAACTTCAATACTCTCTCTCTCTCCAATTCAAGCAGTAACCCGTTTACCACTATGTTCCAGATAAGAGGGGACAGAACCCCCCCCCCCCCCCTCCTGCGGGTTTCCCCTAGTTACTCGCCTCTTGATGGTGGAATCTCACAACTTCGAGCTAACAATCCTGCTTCCCAGCATATAATTGATTAACCCTATCAGAGGAACGTCCACCTCCAAAAATGACAATTCCTCCTTGATTGCCTCCGCTTCCACATTATTAAAGGCGCCTTCTCTATCCAGGAAGGCCACAAAATAGAATTCCTTCGAATTAATCGATTTCTCAATCGTACACACCAAAGCGTGCAGAGCAGTGTCCACAGATCTACCCTTTGTGTACGCATGCTGAGACGATGCCCACTTCCTGGCACCTATTTTATCTCTGATGTATACATCCAGCAGTTTTTACAATGTTTTCAAAAGAAAGGATGATAGAGTTATTGGTCTTAGGTCCTTAGGATAGACATGTAAGCTTTTCCCCGCTTTCGGTATGAACACCACATTGACCTCCGTCCAGTACCTAGGAATATAGCCCAGCTTCAAACACCCTTTGAATATAGCTTCCAGGTGGGGAAGAATAATTACTGAATTGTTTTGAAGTTCCGCTGGTATAATTTGATCCGGACCAGGCGATTTAAATGGTTTAAAACCCTTCAGTACCCATAGGTTCCGTTTTCTGGTTACGATATTCTCTGTGATTACTGACAGTGATCTCTGATGATTGCTACGCACCAACAGGTCTTCAAAGCTCCCTGGGAAGTGTGTCTCGAAGAGAAGCTCCAGAGATTCTCCACTGGAAGCTGTCCAAGATCCGTCCGGTTTTATCAAAAAACTGGGATTAGCTGTACTTTTGGAAAGAATCTTCCTAAGGCGGGAGGTTTCGGATACCTCTTCCATTTTATCACAGAAGATTCTCCAAGACCTCCTTTGTGCCTTTCTTAATTCTTTCTTAAAAATTCCGAGTTTCTCCTTATAGGAGTCCCAATCCTGTGCCACCTTTGTATTTTTGGCTCTATTAAAGGCTGTCCTACAAGCCTTACGATAGGTTCCCAGTTCCCTGGACCACCATACCGGTTTTTGCCTACCCCTAGGCTTAGCCATTGGGTAGGCAGCACGAAAGGATCGGTTGCATGCGCTAGTAACGCTAGCCACCATGTCCTCCAGCTTCCCAACGGTCGTCGTGGGCCCAATAGCCCTCGTCGGTAACATTTCCTCTAGTGATTCTCCATATTTGCTCCAGTTGATCCTTCTAGGGTTCCTGAAGGCTTCCCGGGTAGCAGGGTGACTATCGAGGCTATAGGTTAAATATCGATGATCAGAAAAGGAGTGTTCCTTATCCACCCTCCAATTTTTAACCATATGAAGAATACTATTTGAGGCAAGGGTCACGTCTAGAACCTCCTGCCTGTTACAAGTTATAAATGTGGGTTCCCGCCCAATATTACACACTGAAAGGTTAGTACTAATCAAATAATCAAAAAGCGACTCACTTCTTTCATTAATGTCCGTGCTTCCCCAGATAGTGTGATGCGCATTAGCATCAACTCCCAGTACCACACCTACCTTTGATTGTTCCGCTTTACGGAACAGCTCCTCCAGGTTATCCGGAGGAACCTCCTTCTCCCGGTCCATGTAGGCTGAAACTAGCCAGAATCTATAAGTGCCTACTTCCAGGCTAACTGCAGTAGTGTCACCATTGCTGTATTGAGAGAGAAGGAAAAGATTAATATTATTTTTCCCAAGAATACAAGATCTGATCTTCCCAGACTTACTAGAGGATATAATTTTGTACCCCTTGGTTCTGAGGCCACAGATCCTGTTGTTGTTAATCCAAGGTTCTTGGATTAGTATCACATCCTCACCCGAATTAATCAGCCTGAGGAGTAGAGCTGCCGAAGCAGCCTTAGAATGGTGAAGGTTAATTTGTGTTATCTTAATCATAACCATTTAACCTCTACCTACCTATATGGTATATTCCTGCTACCGCAGCAATATTATTTGTCGGTAGAAGACTTGTCAGTGCCCCCCCATCTGGCCGGGCTGCTGACATCCTCCTCCATCGGTACACCTGCTTCTTCGCTTATGTGCCCCTCCTCATCATTCAAGGAAGTCCTTGCCCGACCGAGGCCGCCGGATTCACTCTCTGCCTTGCCCTCAGCTTCTCCCCCATGCTGCTGGTACCCCCTTCAGGACTGGGCGGGCTGCCACCATCCTCCGGTTGGCCTCCCGTACGCGCTTCCGCCGTATCCTTTTTATAAACGTTGAGAGTAATTGACCCGAAACCGAAGTTAATTACTCCCTTCGTTTTGTAAAAATGGCAAGGAATTCCATATTTATTATCATAATTGATAATTTCGAACCCCCCTTCGCCTCCTCCTGCTTGACGATCTTTCAATTTCCGGTCGGAAGATTCGGGTTACTGGCCTGAATGATTTTCAAAGCCTCGTCAGGGCTAGCCGGTTCGGATGGCAGCCAGACACGTGCCCTCGGCTGCTGGGAATTTCCTCCCGGCTAACTGCCGCAAGCTTGGCGCCTGGCCACACTTCCCCTACTTTGGCTATAGCCTTTTTATATAGATTCACAGATCTAGAGTCTGAACATGCAGTCATCTTCACACGCCCTTGATACCATCCCGAATCTCTGCAGGATGGTGGTGGTCCCGGATTTTCACTCAGGGCCTTTAAAAAGACGAGATTGAGTGCATTATATACCAACCTTTATCTTCTTGACTTTCGTCAATAACGGCTAGCATCAACACATGCTCCCTCAGGACATCGCTGAACAGCTGTGTCTCTGAGTTGGAGCTCGGCTCCTTTTCAGTCACCAACTTGGCCCGCTTGCTGTTGACTACTTCCACCTCGTCCTGGGACCGCTGTCTTTTCGACACATGGTTCCTTTCCGAGCCTCCGCAGCCCACAGTGCTCCTTGCCCAAGCTACTGATATTCTTTGCTCTTCCGTAAGCTGCCCCTCGGGGGTCGCTGCCCACTTCTCGAGAATTCGGAATGCCGAGCGGCGATTCCTGTATCGCCTTTCTCCGGATGAATGTCTCTCGTCCCACTCTCCTGTGCTGTGTTGGTATCGCTAACTCTCGGGGCTGGTTGCCTAGAGTCAACCACCTTTGCAACCTTAGAGGCCCCACCCGTCTGGTTGGAGGTATCTCCCTTCGCTGATACCGGCTTTTGAGGAGAGCCGGTGCCCTTTCTTTTTTCGTTGTCCGATCTTTCCATTTGATTCCCACGAGTATCGGAGAAATAAAGGTCCGCCTGCGCAGAGATCCGTATACGCAGGTAAGGCTAATTACAACTAGAGGTCGCCAGGTATCCCCAGAGGGCTCCGTTAGCGACTGGGCTTTGTTAAATGGGCTCCCAGCCTAGTTGATCATCAGCACGGGTCGCTTAACACCTTAATCCAGCCCTTTCGGCTCGCTAGCACCCCGGTCTCCCAGCACCCCTTCCCTCCGCCCACATTCTCTTCTCCGTTCACCTATTCACATGGAGAGCCCAATCCAATGGGATTCATTCCATTCTCCGGGTCACCCGTTTATAGGGTACCCCCACTTATCACCCGCGGAGACTCCGGAGGTGCAGAGAGGACGTGACGCCCAGTCCGCCGTGGATATTGGTCGATGGTTTTCTGGCGCCATCTGTTCGCCTTTTCATGCTGGGCATCATAGGCACTCAGAGTTCAATGAACTGATGTTAACCACTCCCCAGTTCCCTGGGACTCTCCCACCAGCTGGACTGCGGTTGGGGGCGGCTTTTTTAATTCACCATTAACCTACCAATTGATAGGCCGTTACTATCCACTACCTGTGACCCCCCCGATAGCTGCAGTACGCCACGGAATGGCTATTAGGTGTAAAGAAAAATCGTCAAATATTTTTACTGCTTTTCATTCGTTTATTACCTGTACGTACATTTAATACATATAATGGAAACGCGAAAATTTTAACAAAATTCAGTGAAACATGAAAAAGCTTAAAGCAACGGTTTTTTTCATATTTGACCCAACTTTTTAGTACAATATTTGAATTTACCCTGTACATTATTAAAAAGTAGGTAACAGAACAATTAACCCGACTATTGGTCCGTAGCCCTAGAAAGAGATTTCGTGTTTGTGTTGTTTTTATATGTGAAAGTTTTCATTAAAAATCGCTGTTGAAGCCAGGTAACTTTCGATGGTCGATATTGGTATGATCCAAAACTTTTTATAATTCACTGTTTTGAAATTCATTCTATTTTTTCTGTTTTTTAACATCGCTCACTTGGGCGACTCAATCACTTAAGTGCATTCCCGCAGCCTTCAGGGTTTTAGTTATATCACCTTTCAAAGTTATTGCTTCTCTCAAATCGTTGGTCACAGTCATCAGTCCTTCAAAATACATGTTAGCATTAAATGAAGTTGCGGCAACCGGGTATGTATTTTGGTGTAGTTGGGGAAGAAGCGGTACTATAAGTGACCAGGTATTCTGTACGTACATTGGTTTTCCTGAACTTTATCATTCAATAAAATTTGCCTGTATATCTTGACAATATCTGAATTCGTCAGAAAGGCATGTTCCCGAAACAGCAAAATTACTTGGAAACGGTTTTGGCTGATGCATCGAATACTAATATTAACATTGTGCTGATGCTATCTTCTTTTAAAACACCGTGATATGGTAAAAATACACAAGTATCTTGGGTCACCCTTTCTGTGCTAATTTTCACCAAATGTCCGAGTTCAATATATTCCTGCATGAACGATTTATATACATATCTTTTGATATTCTTCGCTTTTGACAAATTTTCTCTCCCTGGCGCGCAACCTGCTAATTGTTGAATTGAGCGATGTTCCTAGGGTCGGCTTTGGTTCCTCAAACGGCAACCTCGTTATTAGCAACAAAATAGACTTCACTTTCCTCTTCTTCATTTGTCTATTTGGATGGCTCTGTAATCTCCTCCAATTTCCCAAAAGGCTCTCAACTTTTTTGTCAATATTGAAATCAGTTGAATATTTTAATATTGTAGACAATGAAGAGCGGTGGTTCGAATATCACCTTGGCGTCCAACCAAACTCATCCAAATAAGGTCTATTGCATGATAATTTGACCTTTATTATTTGGAATTTTGCCATAGCCTAAAATTTGCAAAATTACATCCGACCCCGCAATAAAATGTCTATTGTGTTTGATTGATTTGTTTCGGGATCTACTAATTCAATGTCAGTCAATAGACTTAAGTCGTTTTGGTGTGGTGTTGGTGGAGGAAGTGCAGCAGTAACTTCGACATGGAATTCTGAGTTATAGTTCTATATGCTGGTCATCTGGATTGATGTAATCCCCCTTGTGGATTCTGTCCGAATTTTTCCGATACCAGACACTGAAATACTTCCATTCAGGGTTGGTAATTTTAAGCGATTCATACAGGCTTCCGGGATAAACAAGAGTTGGGATCCAGTATCCAACAGCACCTTGTATGTGACCTTATTTCCATACCAATCCTTTACTTGAACCAAGGCCGTTGGTAGCATTGATTTAACTAATAAATTTGTTCTCAGATTTCCTTGTTAACACATCCGATGCCTGGTGCGGTTAACTTAGACTCTGTTGGATTTAAGTGTAACGAGAGAGTATCCAAGAGGCAATTAAAGCAATGCTTTGATTCCTTACTATCGTTTCTTCGCTAGTCAATCGAATTATTCGCGAACTTTTTACACTGATACAAAAAATGATCATTAGAATCGCAAACATCACATTTTACCGAAATGATTGCAAACGATCGTAAAAGTTTTCCATTAGAATATCAACCTGCCCTTCTACTTTCTGACTTAAGGAATTCCAGAGCATCTGATCTTTTGCCTAAGAATTTCAAAATATCGTCAATAGTTGGAAAATCTACATCGTTCGTCTTTTGTACATCGCATGAATTTATTGAATAGCATAATAATGGGTCAAGAATCCCGTTGCTCAGTTTTCTCCCAATGGTCGCAGCTATCTAATAATTTCGTCTGAACTATT
Organism: Tipula vernalis; assembly: GCA_958295665.1. Classification (NCBI taxonomy): domain Eukaryota; kingdom Metazoa; phylum Arthropoda; class Insecta; order Diptera; family Tipulidae; genus Tipula; species Tipula vernalis. The sequence continues at coordinate 126,647,026 of OY282559.1, forward strand.
TTGTAGTTTCTGAAGGTTAGTTCAGAAACCGTAGTAAACTGTTTAGATATTGAAATGGGTTAATAAAGGTCATAGAATAATTGCCATTTCGTGTATTCCCCGCTAAATGGAAGAACATTAATTTTTGTCAGTTTCACTTGTGGTATCAAATAATGATGAATCATTCATGCTTGCCTTTCGACTCTGTTTATTTAAACCATATTAAATGTCTTCGAATATAAGAATCCTCGAGGCTTCATCATGGCTTATAAAAAATATTGCCCGTTCCACTTCACCAACTTTTTTTTAACAATTTATTAGTACGTTTTTGACGAACAGATATACCAAAAATGTCTGAACTAGACTGTAACTGTTGAACATATTTTGCTGTTCTAGATATTTGCTCAGTAATAACGCTATGTTCCTTCTGAAACGCCCCTAATTTTGGTTGACTGGTAGTCATTACTTTTCTATTTTATAAGATTTCACAAATATAAACAAAATGGAGGCACTAGCAAAAGTTTGCAATGATAGATTTCCACAAGGTGCAGTGATGGTAATAACCAAGGTTGGCGTGACCGCCCAAACTTACTGGATTTAACTTTATATTAGAGTTAAAATCCGCCTCAAAGGAAGGCTCCTTCTTTCCTTACTCATTTAGTACACAGGGCATTTCCTTATAATAAAACTTCCAGTTTAGCGAAACTAAATTCGTTACACTAAAAGTTTCGTTAAACTGGTAGGTATTCGATAAAAACAAAGTTGATTGTATTCGTTTCAGTTTTTCAGTTCAAATATCGAATCCAATTAACAAATAGCCCCCGTGGCAATATTCTGACACTTTCAGACTGTTTAGGTATTATTTTTCCAAAGCATACTGGTTGATGCTCTTGAAAAACTAATACCAAAATAGTCTAAAAATTCAAAATAAATCAATTCTCAATTCCCAGGGATAAAAAAATAGTGCTCTGGTTTGCGATCCTAATTGTTGTGTTATAATTAATTAATTGTTTATTAGCGAATGGGATCAAGTTCGGAACTACAAAACGTCAAGTGCTTCCCTACCTCCAAAAACCAGACTACGTCACTGCTATATACCTTTTTCAATGTTGTCAGTCAGGTACCTCCAAAGATGTGTTTCGAAGCCTGTAATTGTTGTTCCAACGTAATTTTTATTTTGCCTCATTACCTCCATACATTTGATAGAAAATTCGATTTTTTTAAATGGCCAAAAAAATCGAAAATTTGTAATGTGCTCCGATTGCGGTTCTTGATACTTCTTGAGAAAGGTTTCGGGACCTGCATTATTATTTATTAATATTACTGAAGGGCTATGTGAGCGTTCTTAATGAACCTGATAATACTACGGGCCGGTACATGTTCCATACTATCTGGGCTCATTATTTTCCCACCTGGATGTTGCAGTCTTTGGCGAAAAATGGTTGGGCATTGGCACAAAATATGTTCCACTGACTCCTCTTCCAGGTCGCAGAAGTGGTATCCGTCTGTCGTACTTAGGCCCATTTTCTTAAGGTTATACCTTAAGGGGACGTGAAGAGAGAAACAAAATACCGAGAGTCAAAATCCTTGGAATTTTGTACCTTTGGGATTTTGTCCCTCGGGAATATGTCACGAACCCGGGGACGTGACCTGTGAGGAAGCCAGTAAGCAGCCTCAACTTAGGTTCCCTAAGTTCAAGACACTCCTTAACCCTGACTGACGAAGGACTATTACACATTTTCCCAGTGTTTTGGGGGCTGTCGTCCATTGAATGGAGAGGTAGAACCTTAGAGAGCGAAGTCATCAGCTGCTTCATTTCCCTTGATTCCAGTTTGATTTGGCACATGCCTTATTTGAGCTTACCAGATGCTTAATAACCTTCAGAGAATCCCATACCAGCTGATTGACTTAACGGTACAATACCTAAGAGCCTTTAAGGCCGTTTTGCTGTCTGAAATAATATATAGCTTTGCATCGTTTAGGTCTTTCGCTATGTTATTCTTAGCGCAGGATTCCTGCCCCCGTCCCATCTTCCGTTTTTGATCCATTCGTAAACCATACCATTGACCCTAGCTCAAAGAATGGTCCCCCGTACTCCACATATCGCGGTTAGGTAACCTAGCTCAAAATGGTTTATGGAAGTCAAATTTAGCTGGAATACAATCGGAGGGCGTTCCTATGTATAGATGACCCACCTTATTGCCTGGTTTGATATTTCCCTCCGCCTGCATCTTAAGGGCCATAAATGAAGCATCCTTCAATTAAATGCAAATTCAAAGTTTGCACTGCCCTCTGCTCAGTTTTAGGCCACCATACTACCGATGCGTAGGTGACCATATAAGGCTAATGATTGCTAGAAATCACTAGTGAATCATATTTGTTTGTAGTCCCCAAGTACGTCTATAGAGTCTGTGATTGGCCCAGAAAGCCTTATATAGGCAATATTTTGAACTTTCAAAAACTGTTGTTTCCAGTTTAGTTTTTATTCTAGGATGACCCTAGCTAATTAAACTCTTTGAAAAAAGGCAGAATAGTACCGTTTAACGAGGGGGCTTTAAGCGAAAACTTTTTCCTCATTGTCAAAGGGACAATGACAGTTTGCATGTGATCAGAGATGAGCATTCAAACTTCCATTTAATTATAATAACCCCCTTGGGGACAACCCTTAACGGCCCTGATTGTTATTGACTCGGCACCTAATCTGGCTGTAATCTTGCGACATTGCAGCATGGATCGGATCCACCTAATTGCAGAAAGCGGAACCCCTTCTCTATTACTGCGCTCTCTATCGATCCATAGAAGGTATTATCAAAAGCCCCACAAAAAACAATTTCCTTATATGCAACCGCTCTTTCAATTCACGTGACTAAAGCGCTAGAAGCCATCATAGTCGATTTACCAGTTTGATAGGCAAACTGGCCCCGATGCTGCGGCATATTTAGAAGGATCTCACTTCTTATTTGCTGATCCAAGATTTTTTCAATCAGCCTCAATAGAAACGATGTGAGTCTAATTGGCCGATAAGCCTTGGGCTGGATGTCTGGGTGTCCGGATGCCCCCCCTCTTCTTTGCTATAAAGACAACATTTATATCAACATTTAGTTATAGTTAAAAGCATAACTTGCCGAAATATCTGGATCAAGCTGGCAGCATTTCCTCAATACCTCTTTGAAGTACAGCTGGAAAGATACCATCCCATCCACCGGATTTGAAAGGTTTGAAAAAGTCAATAGCCCATATAATCTTGCCGGATGTGAAAATTTTCCCAGAGAGAGTTCAGATCCTACTGTGAGGTACTTAGACACTTGAAGTGTCATGCGGGTCCTCTCTGGCTCCTACCACTATTGAATCTGAAAAGTGGGTATGGAATAGTACCTCTAAGGTTTCCTTCCATTTTTCAGTGAAACTTCCATTTTGCTTCTGAAGAAGTCCTAAACCATTTGAGTGATCCTTGGAAAGGACTTTTAGGAGACGAGCTACAGAAAACAGTTCATTCATTCCCTCACAGATGTTATTCCGGGTAGCGTTTAGGATCCTGTTAATTCGAGATAATATTCCGTCAAGGCCATCGTACACTCGCCCCATTCACCGTTTAGCCTTGTTGAGTAACCTTATCGATTTTTTCCGTAGCTCACCCAGCGCCCCGTTCCTCCAAGGGACCATCTTAGTGAACTCTCTTCGCATAAACGAGCAGCTCTTCTCGTAAGCCAAGCTCTTAGAATTATGCAGATGGTTTAAATAGAATTTCAAACCCTCTGGAAATTCTATTTTTTCATTAACCAAGGTCATTTCTGATTCGAGTGAACTCTATAAAGAGTCCGACTCGGTCAGCTTTGGAATTTTAATTTCCTGCCGCTGCATGATCTCGGCTGCTGCCGGATAATGAGGCCTCTTCAGACACATGCTAGTTTTTAACTAAATTGCTAATATGCGGACTTAAAGACTTGCCATCAAATCTAATACCTCTTGCCTAATCACATTCCTATTGACAATATCTACAATATTAGTAATCAGAAACTCAACAAAATACTCACTCCATTTTTGATGTCCGTGCCGCCTCACACCGTGTGGTAGGCCAGTCCATTGCGTTTGCAACGAGCTATGAGCCGCCTAACTACGAGTTGATGTATTATCTCTGTGTCTCAAGGAAAGCAGGTGGATGCCATTATAGCCTCCTGTTTACCTCTTTCCCCCAGAACCTCCACCATCAATGCAACCAGGTTCCTTGAGATAAACTTTGAAATGGGAAGAAAATGAATCTGCGAGCTGGCCAAAATGGCTGCTCTTGGACTCTTCAGTTCTGCTATGATAAATCAACTTAACTTACCCACTTGATTTGGTATACCTCTATTTTGGTTATCTGTCACCCATGGCTCCTAAATTAAGGTCATGCTCATATTTTGTCGGATAAACCTGCGACAAAGGACATCCGAAGAAGCCTTTGCTTGTTTGATAACAGGTAACGTAATTGTTGAGGCATTATGCAATATTACTCAATTATTTCCATAAACTTCATAGAAAATTCGATTTTTTTTAAATGGTCTTAATCAGCAAATTCTGGGCCAAAAAATCAAAAATCTGCAATTGTGCTACGATTGCAATTTTTCGCACCTCTAAAGATTGATATGGCGTTATTCGGATTATTTCCATACATTTGATAGAAAATTCGATTTTTTGAAAATCGTCCAGAAAATTCTCAGCCAGAAAATCAAAAATCTGCAATTGTGCTCCGCATCCCTATTATACCAAATAGCACGAATATTATATATATATATATATATATATATATATATATATATATATATATATATATATATATATGCTATTATGGGTTAGACTAGATTAGGTTTGGGTGGCGGTCTACTAGGACCAGGCATAGGCACAAAAATGGTCCGTAGCCATACCACAATAATTATTTCCTCCAACTCATTGGAACCATTTTGAACTGTTAACAAAGCGCTGGATAATCCAGACGTCCATTCTACAGAAGTCCGTCAGATCTTTGAAGAGAGGTGCCCCTAGAAACTTTAGTCTGTTTCGTGCCAGACGAGGGCAGGTGCAATGAAGAGAAGTACTGTCACTTCCTCCTCTTCGTCCTCGCAACTACGACAGTAGTCATGTGAGAAGACACCAAGTCTACTCGCATGCCTTGCTATGAGATAGTGCCCCGTAATCACTGCAACAACCACACTGATCTGACTTCGCTGAAGTGAGATCAGCTTTTTGGATCTCGCCAAGTCCAACTTTGGCCAGACCTGATACTTGACCATCTGTCACTCGTCAGCTTGCTAGCTTCTTCCTGAAGCAGCTGTTTGCATACCGCAAGAGGCATTCCAATATCCTTCCTGCTTTCTGAAAAGTGGTCTGTTGGACCACGTCGAGCCAGTTCATCGGCGTTTATATTCCCTGTACCTATGAAATGTCCTGGCACCCAAGAAATATGGATGTTGAACTGATCTGCCATCTCATTAAAAGATGAGATACAGTTCTGGACTACTTTCGACGTGAGGAGGTGTGATTGAAGCGCTTTAATAGCAGCCTGACTGTTCGTATATATGCGAATATCACAAACTGATATTACATTATACCTCAACCAGCCTACGACTTCTCTTATGGCAGTTACTTCAGCTTGAAAAATGCTCCAGTAGTCGGGGAGACGGAAGCAGAGATTTAACAGAAGTTCCTTGCAGAACACTCCAGATCCGACATTTCCGTACCGTTTTGAACCATCAGTAAAGAAGTTTATAACTTCTGATTCCAAAACTGCACCCATCATCCAGTCCTCCCTGGATGGGATCTTAGTCCGGAACTTTGTGTCTAAAGATAGTGACGGGACAGTATAGTCGGTGGTCTTGGGAATTTGTTTGTTGCAAAAAATAGATGAGTGCCCCGTATTGTTGCATGTCCAAATTAAGATTTCAGCCAACTGTTTCCCCAAGTTATCTAGAGGAGTCAAAAATAGCAGAGATTTTAGTGCCCGAGTGGATGTGCTCCTCACAGCACCGCTGATCCACAGAGAGATTGTTCTCTGAACTTTTGTCAACAGCTTTTGGTTGACAGTTTTGTCCAGAGCAGGCCTCCAGGCTATTACCGCATACAAGAGTATGGGTCTGACCACTGCGGTATAAAGCCTTTTTCGATGCGGGGCTCCAGCCCCATGCTTTGCCAATGGCATTTTTACAAGAGTATAGCGCTACCGTAGCTTTCTTTACCCTTTCCAGTATATTAGGTTTCCAATTTAATTTGCTATCCAAAACGAGACCCAGAAACTTCGCTTCAACTGGAAAAGTCAAGCTGAACCTATTTAAAGTGGGAGGATCGATATGAAGAAGTTTTTATTTTCTAGAGAAGAGAACCAATTCGGTTTTGTGTTCGTTCACATTCAACCCACAGCCATTGGCCCATAATGAAAGAGTGCCCAGGGCATTTTGCATACGCTCATTAAGGATGCCGGGATATTTACCATGGACGCAAAAAGCAACATCAGCCACATAGGCAACTACCTTGAAGTCACCATCCTCCAGTCTCAGCAACAGGTCATTTATGACCAAGTTCTAAAGTAATTACTTCTGCTTGCAAATCTTCTGACGGAGGATTCCCCAAAACTAGCATTTATGATTCTGCCTCTTAGCATCTGATCTATCCAGTCCTAGAGTGATTCATCCACTCCCAGATCTGAAAGTGCCTGAGTTATAGCCCCTGGAAGCACATTGTTAAAGGCCCCCTCAATATCTAAGAGGGTTACCATTGCGTAGTCTCTATATTCGAAAGATTTTTCAATGAAAAATACAAGAAAATGAAGAGCAGTCTCTACAGATCCCCCCTTGCAATAGGGATGCTGAGATTTAGACAGCTTTTCCGACACAATCGTGCCTCTAATATGAGCTTCTATTTGTCTTTCCAGTGTTTTAAAAAAGAAGGAAGACAAGCTAATTGGTCTAAGGTCTTTGGGATTGCAATGTGAGCGTTTTTCCGCCTTAGGTATGAAAACAACCTTCACTTCTGTCCATTTACTAGGAATGTGACATAGTTCTACGCTGCCTTTGAAAATTACCTCTAACCAGGAAATTGTTAGATCCGTAGTTTGTTGAGTATCTGCAGGGATAATACCACCGAGTCCAGGCGACTTATTTGGTTTAAAACCGTTTTTCGCCCACAGGATTTCTTTTCTGCTAATAATTTGGCCTATGAGGCTACTAGCCCTTTTACCTACTGACGTGCTAGGTACAGATTTGGAACAACCAGGAAAATGAGTCTCCATCAGAAGTTCCAGCGATTCCGCACTATTAGTGGTCCATATCCCATCCGGCCGTTGATGATAACTTGGGATGGAAGAACCAGTTGCTAGTATTTTGCATAGCCTAGACATCTCCGAAGGCTCCTGAATTTTGCGACAGAATAGTCTCCAAGAGCTGTTCTTGGCACTTCTCAATTGATATTTGTAAATTTTGAGGACTTCCTTATAGGAGTTCCAGTCTACAGAAGATTTTGTTTTCCGTTCTGTTTTGAAGAGTCTTTTGCATTTTTGACGTGTTTGTTGAATCTCCTGGGACCACCAGGGTGGCCAAGATCTACCACTAGGCCTGCTTAGGGGACTATAGCCCAGTATCGCTTTATTAAAATTGCTGGACAACTTATCCACCAAGCCCTCGAGCTCTTGCGCAGTTTTTGGAGGTTTTGGCACCGGAACTGGTAGTGAATTACCCAGAATAGTTCTAAAGGTATTCCAGTTGGGTTTCCTCCTGTTTCTGTAGATTGCACCTTTTGTAGATGTCAAGTCCATTTCAAATTGAAGATAACAATGATCAGAAAAGGAGTGGTCCTCCGACACTCTCCAGTTTAATAGACTATTCTTCAAAAAGCTTGAGACAAGAGTAATATCCAATACTTCCTGTCTATTACTAGTTATAAAGGTCAGCTGATTGCCTATGTTACATATATGAAGGTTAGTACTTAGAATGTAAGCAAGGAGTAACTCACCTCGTTCATTTGTGTCCGTACTTCCCCAGATCGTGTGATGGGCATTTGCATCACTCCCAAGGATGACTCCAACCTTGCGCTTCTACGCCTCCAAGATTAGCTCACCTAGAATGATTGGTGGAGTATCCACTTCATCATGATTTAGGTAAGCTGATACTAGCCAGAGGTTTCGTTTATCGACCTCAATGCTGACTGCTGCTACATCTCCATTACTGAAATTTGATAGCAGAAAACAACTTATGTTAATTTTAATGAGAATGCACGACCGAACTTTACCTTGTATTTTCGCGTTCATTAATCTATAATAGGGAGTCTTGAGTCCAAGTACCCTGTCTTCAGTGACCCAAGGCTCCTCCTGGATCACGACGACATCTGTTGCTTCGTTCCCAATTTTTAAAATTAGAGCAGCTGATGCTGCCTTAGAGTGGTAGAGGTTGACTTGTGGGATTATATCCCAGTGTATTTTGTCCCTCGGGAATATGTTACCAACATGGGGACGTGTCCTGTGAGGGAGCCATTTAGCAGCCTCAACTCAGGTTCCTTAAGTGCAAGACACTCCTAAACCCTGATTGACGGAGGTGATACAAATTTCTTCGCATGCCACAAACCTTGAATTCTGCGCCAGTAGGAGGACTTTTGCAAATCCTCGGTATCTCATTTTCTACGATTCCAGTATGACCTGGCACCTAAGTAAGTGTTACCAATTCAGACAATGCCATACCACCTTTGACTCAACGGTACAAGACCTAAGAGCCTTAAAGGCCAATTGGCTGTCTGATACAATATGTACCTTTACATCGTTTAGGGCTTTTACTATGCCTATCTTAGCGCAAAGTTTTATAGCATGTACTTTTGCTTGAAAGACGGTAGGGAACGGTCGAGAGGTCTGTTCGACTCCCGTGTAAACCATACCATTGTTCCTCGCTCAAAAGAAGGTCTCCCGTACTCGGCATATCCCAGTTAGGTAACCTAGCACAAAATGGTTTGTGGAAGTCCAGATTAGCTGGAAACAATCGTAAGGCATTCCTGTGGTAGGGACAATGACAATTTTGTTTGACTTGACACTGAATCCTTCCTGGTCAAACCACTGCCATATTAAATCGAGTGCAATTTGTCTCATGCATTTTGTCTCACATTTGACCCTATTAAACTTGCCTCTAATTATAATGGCCAAATCATCCACACAGCCCTGGCCATCAAACCCATGGCTACTCAGAGAAAGCAGTTATCTGACAATAATCAATGACCATAAAAGAACAGACAGTACACCTTCTTGGGGAGAGCCCTTTACGGCTCCGATGGTTACTGACTCGTCACCTAATCTGGCTGTATCTTGCGGTGTTGCAGCATGGAGCGGATCCACCTAATTGTAGAAAGCGGAACTCCCTTTTCTATTTCTGCCTCTCTATCGACCTATAGGGGGTATTATCAAAAGCCCCCTTAATGTTCACAAAGGCACAAGGATATCACTTCTTATTTGCTGATCTAGAATTTTTTCCATCGTATTAAATAGAAATGATGTAAGGCTAATTGGCCTATAAGTGCCCAGACGACCCCCTCCCTTTGCTATAAGGACCACATTAACTTTCCTGCATAGTTTCGGAATATAGTTTAAACCATGACTTATCCTCAATACCGTTTTGGAATAAAGCTGGAAGGAAAGCAGTACCTCCAGGGGTTTGAAAGGTTTGAAAAACCTAATAGCCAATCTCACATTGCTGGCATTGAGGGCATCTCTGAAAAGAGTCCCAATCGGTTAGTTTTGGAATTTTAATTTCTTACCCCCGCATGATCTCTGCCGCCAAATCGAATCTGATGTGAAGTGATCGTCGGCCTTTTCAGATACGTGGCAGCTTTTAACTTAATTGCTAAAATGTGAACTAAAAAACTTACCATCAAATCTAGTACCTCTTGCCTAATCGCATTCCTTCCCTTATTGACAATATCTAGTAATCAGAAGCTCAAAACAGTACTCACCCCATTTTTGATGTCCGTGCCGCCTCACACCGTGTGGTGCGCGTTTGAATCGAATCCTATCAGATAGGCCAATCCATTGCGTTTGCGATGTGGAGCCTAACTACGAGTGGAGGTATTAAATTTGAATCTCAAGGAAAGTAGTTTGTGGCCATTACAGCCTCCTGTTTGCCTCTTTCCCCCAGAACCTCCACCATCAATGCAACCAGGTTCCTCGAGTTGAACTCTGAAATGGGAATAAAATTAATTTGCTGACAGATATTAATTAATGTTCTGACAGATAAACCAGCGACAAACGATGTCCGAAGACGCTTTTGCACGGGAACTGTAATTGTTGAGGCAACACGCAATATTCCTCGCAATATGGCCCTAATCAGTCAATTCTGTATTAAAAAAATCCAAAATCTGCGATTGAACTCCGATTGCAGTTTTTGATACCTCTTAAGATAGGTTTCGGCACCTGTAATTGTTATGCAATTTAGATTGGTTAATTGTTTCTATAAATTTCGTAGAAAATTCGATTTTGTTGAAAATCATCTTGCTGTAAATCAGCAAATTCTGAGATAAAAAATCCAAATTCTGCAACTGTGCTCCGATTGCTGTTCTTTATACCTCTAAAGATAGATGTCGGGACCTGTAATAGTTGTAGCAACGCGCATAAAATTTGCCTGATTATTCCCATACATTTCATAGAAAATTCGATTTGGTTGAAAATCGCCTTGCTTAGCAAATTCTCAGCCAGAAAATCTAAAATCGGCAATTGTGCTACGATTGCGGTTCTTCTAGGTTGGTTGATTATTTCCATACATTTTCTATACGTTTCGGTTTCGTAGGGTTTGAATGGTTATATAAGAATCGTACTACAGTAATAAATGGCAATTGTTATTGCAAAATAATGACTCTGTGCTAGTTGAAAATTTCAACATTGATGTATCCTGGGCAGAAAACATAATTCGGGCACGCTGAATCCAACGTCATCGGCCGTTTTGCAAATTTGACTCTGGTTCGAAAAAATTTCTTCGTTTCATCAAATATTTTTCACTTTTTTTATCTTTTTGAATATTCAAGGCCGCAGTAGTGAAGAAAAATATAGAAAAAGTCAATTTTTTGCCAAAAACTGTCTATTTTCTACATATAAATTTTTTTTTTTATCCAACATCTTCTATTTCTGAGGCTTCTTTTTGCAATATCCCCTAACAGAGCATCCAATTTTTCCCCACTATACAAAAGTTGGAGTCTTGCCGTCACTGCTCATCCGATTCGGTTATTATATGTTCAGCGAATTTTTCCACATGTGCATGTAAAAAATAAATTTTTAATGATGCCACTAGTTCTGAGTCACTGAGGGCATTTTCAAATAGTGTGTCGTTCGTCAAACGTCGAATATCAGGTCCATTAAAGTATTCCTGTATTAAAAACATTATACGAAATGAAATCTAAATTTCTCAAAACTTAGAGTGGAATAGATTTGAATACAAACTTTTTTTTATTTGCAAGCTTATCCGTGGAAAAATTCGAGATACATTCCAAGCCTGATACGCAGCGGCGGTAGCAAATCTTTTTCGATTGGCACGAGTGGAATTTCAACAATGTTGTGATGTCGCAATCGAAATCCTTGTCGTAGAGGTCAGTTCCATTCAGTGTATTGACCACCAGCAAAGCAAGTGTTCCATAAGCACATAAAGCACAAATTTTCCTTTTATCATCTTTGTATTTGACAGTATTCAAGATTTTCTTCACAGACGAATACGTTTCTTTGGTGATAGTGCTGACTGCGATCGGAATGGAATGGATGTTTCGATTTGGTAACTTGAAGAAGAACTGCTTTCAGATTACTTCTCATTCTTTTCAGATTTATATTCTTTATTGTGCATTGCCGAAACTAAACCGCGGATATTAGTCTAATAAGCGAATTAGTTATTCTTAGTTTATTTGAAAAAAATCTTAAATTCACACTGATGATCATATGTTCCATATATACGAAAATCCGATGCTAAAACGTTCAATTGTTTGAATTTGTTGGCTAAGACAATCGACTGTCGATAACTTGAGACGGCGTACAATGATATCGAAACGATCTTGCGAAATTTCGATGTGAGTGTATCCTGTAGTAACATTCGATGGTTGATAAATTACTCCAGATCTCCAACGGTTGCGAATGATGGTGGCAATGTTCTTCCGTTTGACTCAGTCTTCTCGGAATGGGAATGTTTTCTGAAAGCGGCAATGACAACTGAACAAATTTTTTTGCTTTGTATTCCAATTGGCATTCTTTCCTTCTGTTTAATCCTTTACTATAATTCAAGCACGCATAACATTCTTCTGGATCATGTATACTTGTGGATTCAACTAAATCATCAGTACACCAAAAGCCATACTATTGATTCTACCGTTATTCCATCCGTTCGAATGGTATCTTCACTAAAGTATCTTTAGATACACTTCAGCGATTTCCGAACTAACAACATGCAGCCATATTTAACTACTTACCGCTTAAAATCGACAACGATGATTTCGGATATTTCGAATAATATGAAAAAAATCCGAACCTTGCAACGGTTTTTACCATTATTGAATTGGCATACTGATTAGAATGCTATATGACAGCTTAGATATTACACAAGTTCTTCATAAAATCTAAAATAATTATTTTATGAACAACCAATGTAAAAGCGATCTTAAAAGGAATTATACGTTCAGGAGCAAAATAATCAAACAATTTTAAGAGATGGAGTTTTTCCCGAGTATGTTTTTGAAAGGATTGTGTTATTTAGTGAAACTTATAAAATTTAAAAAATACTTGAAACTTTTAACGTTACGAATCAAACCTGGAATTAAAATGGAATATTTATAAAAGCTTTTATTAACGTTTTGTTCTTTTGTTTCAGATTTGGAAAATCCGCAGAGCATAACATCAAAAACATTACGATATATTCCACCACTACAATATTTGCCATAACTAAAAATCAATTATGGTATATAATTATGTATATGTATGTACAATAAATAAATACATTTATGCACATCCATATAAAAGTTTCCACAATTTTCATGTTTAAATGCAACAAAAATCGTTTTTGTTTGTGTTTGGGCGCGAGAACCAAAAAAATGAGCTTAAAGCTAGAAATTTTTAAATTTTTTAGAAATTTTGTTGTTGGAATATTTTAATCTAGGAGATTTAATTTTTTTTTTTTTTTGTAAATACGTTTTAGCAAATTTTTTATTTTTTATTTTTTATATTAAAAATCAAAATTTTAATAAATGTGGAAATTTTATGGATGATCAAAATAATATTTACTATTAATAAATGAATATATTAAAATAATAAAAATTAATTGCGTTTTATTTGGTGGTTTTGAGTTGGGGTTGAAACTGGGCTTTCTCTTAACTTGTCCTGTAGTATGGCGCAACGTATCTGAATGCTAGTTCAAGAAACTAGACACAAATGCAACTATAGCATAAAAAAGCTCTAAGATACAATAGAGCTATCTAAATATCAGTGGAACAAAATTTATGACCTACTATCAGAGGAAGTGTCAACCATGGCAATCGGGGCATATCAGTGGATTTATTACCTCAGCATTAATTTAGTAAAATTTAACAGAAAATGTTAGAGATCTAAACTCAAATACTTAATGTGTTCCTAAAGGTAATTTAATCATTGTGTGTTTTTAGTTTGTTCTTAAATTAAAAACTTATAAAGCTTTGCATAAATTACAGCTATAGATAAATAATATAAATAGCTTAAACTTTGACTAACTGGTGTACAAAAGTGAAGCTCAGCCTGGAAAATCAAGTCTATTTCAAATTTAAATAGAATTGACAACAACAATATTCCAGTAAGTATTTTGACAACCACAACATTTGATACTGATAAAAATGCCTTAAAATAAATCAGCAAATTATCAGCCAAAAAATTCAAAATCAGTAATTGTTCTCCGATGGCGGCTCTTGATACCTCTAAAGATAGGTTTCGGCACCTGTAACTGTTGTGCCAACGAGCATTTAGATTACACGATTATTTCCCTACATTTTATTCGATTATTTGAAAATCGCTATAGTATGTAGACAATTTTGAATTGTATGTTGATTTGGATGATCCGCAGCAATAAATTGGCGTTCCAAAAAAAAAGAGAAACGTGGTTTCGGCTGCTGATTTTCCTTTCCAATTTCCTCAAAAAATATTGTTAAAGATGATTCCAATATGTACCAAAAAAAAAATAAGGCTCACTGATTCCTTATTGGATATGGGCACCGGAGAAAATATATCACCAAGTATATTCAAACTATCACTTTAAATTTTAACAATATGGATTTTTATTAATTTTTATAATATTAATTTAATTTCGTGTTGATTGCTCAAGATCTCAATTGTAAGTAAAAAAAATTAATTTACAAAAAAATGATTAGCCATCGCCAATTACAGGGTATTACAAAAAATATTAAAATAGTCCGCTTAAATATTTTCAAATATTCGGACTTGCTACTTTATCATTATTCTCGGATTTCATTTCAATGCTCCGTCAACTAAATTATCATTGCACTGCCATTATCGATCATGGTACACAGCTAATTCTACAAAACGATCAAATTTATTTAATACCGAAATCTCACTAATTGACAAACAACAATAACAATTCAAATGTGTCAAAGTAATGAGATGAAATGAGAAAGAAAATATTTTGTGCAAAAATGGTAAGCTAAATTATTAATTAAGATGAATCAGATGATTTGCAATGATTATATTTATAACAAATTAAATTTTAAGGCACTATGCGAAATCATCTGATTTTTCTTTAACATTTGTTGTGTTTTAAATTCTAATGTACATTTTGTTTTAGATTGGATTGTTTACATTAGTGGTAATGACAGAAGATAAGTATTTTGAATTGAATTAAATTGTTAACAATTTTGAGTAATTTAATTATTTGCTTTTAGCTGATCAGCTGGATTTAGACAGTATGAATCAGCAAATGCTCATCCAAAAAATACAAAATCAGCATTTATACTCGGTTTGCGGCTCCTAATACCTCTAAAGATAGGTTTCAGATTTAATAGATTAAATTGCACGGTTATTTCCTTACATTTATGGAAACAGCGATTTTATTGAAAATCACCCTACTATAATTCAGCAAAAGTTCATCCATAAAATTCAACATCAGCAATTGTGATCCGATTGTGGCTCTTAATACCTCTAAATACAGGTTTCAGCACCTGTAATTATTGTGAAAACGCGCATTAAGATTGCCTGATTATTTCCTTATATTTCATAGAAAATTCGATTTTATTGAAACACATCTTACTATAATTCAGCAAATACTCAGCCAAAGAAAAATCCAAAATCAGCAATTGAGCTCCGATTGCGACTCTAGATATCTCTAAAGATAGGTTTCAGCACCTGTAATTGTTGTGGCAACGCGCATTTAGATTGCCCGATTATTTCTTTACATTTCGATTTTATTGAAAATCACCTTACTATAAATTCAGCAAAAGCTCAACCATAAAATTCAAAATCAGCAATTGTGATCCGATTGCTCTTAATACCTCTAAATACAGGATTCAGCACCTGTAATTGTTGTGCCAATGAGCATTAAGAGTGCCTGCTTATTTCCTTATATTTATGGAAACTTCGATTTTACTGAAAATCACTTTTATTCAGCAAATTCTAAGCCAAAATAATCCAAAATCAGCAAATTGTGCTCCGATTGTGGCTTTTAATACCTCTAAATACAGGTTTCAGTTACATTTCACAGAAAATTCGATTTTATTGAAAATCACCTTACTATAATTCAGCAACAGCTCAGCCATAAAATTCAAAATCAGCAATTGTGATCCGATTGTGGCTCTTAATACCTCTAAATACAGGTTTCAGCACCTGTAATTGTTGTGGCAACGCGCATTTAGATTGCCTGATTATTTCCTTACATTTCATAAAAAATTCGATTTTATTGAAAATCGCCTTACTATAATTCAACAAATTCTCAGCCAAAAAATTCCAAAATCAGCAATTGAGCTCCGATTGCGGCTCTTGATATCTCTAAAGATAGGTTTCAGCACCTGTAATTGTTGTGGCAACGCGCATTCAGATTGTTCGATTATTTCTTTACATTTCATAAAAAATTCGATTTTATTGTAAATCGCATTTCTATAATTCAGCAAATTCTCAGCCAAAAAAAAATCAAAACCAACAATTGAGCTCCGATTGCAGCTCTTAATTTCTCTAAAGATAGGTTTCAGCACCTGTATTTGTTGTGGCAACGCGCATTTAGATTGTTAGATTATTTCCTCACATTTCATAAAAAATTGGATTAAATTTAAAATTACCTTACTTAATTGAAAAAAATCCAAAATCAGCAATTGAGCTCCAATTGCAGATCTTAATGTCTCTAAAGATAGGTTTCAGCACCTGTAATTGTTGTGGCAACGCGCATTTAGATTGCCGGATTTATTTCCTAACATTTCATAAAAAATTCGATTTTATTGAAAATCGCCTTACTATAATTCAGCAAATTCTCAGCCAAAAAAAATCCAAAATCAGCAATTGAGCTCCGATTGCGGCTCTTGATATCTCTAAAGTTAGGTTTCAGCACCTGTTATTATTGTGGCAACTCGCATTTAGATTGTCTGATTATTTCCTTACATTTCATAAAAAATTCGATTAAATTGAAAATAACCTTACTATAATTCAGAAAATTCTCAGCCAAAAAAAATCCAAAATCAGCAATTGAGCTCCGATTGCGGGTATTGATATCTCTAAAGATAGGTTTCAGCACCTGTATTTGTTGTATCAACGAGCATTTAGATTGCCCAATTATTTCCTCACATTTTATAGAAAATTCGATTTTATTGAAAATCGCCTTACAATAAATCAGCAAATTCTCAGCCAAAAAAAATCCAAAATCAGCAATTGAGCTCCGATTTCGGCTCTAGATATCTCTAAAGATAGGTTTCATCACATGTAATTGTTGTGGCAACGAGCATTTAGATTGCCCGATTATTTCCTTACATTTCATAGAAAATTCGATTTTATTGAAAATCGCCTTACTATAATTCAGCAAATTCTTAGCCAAAAAAAAATCCAAAATCAGCAATTGAGCTCCGATTGCGGCTCTTGATATCTCTAAAGATAGGTTTCATCACATGTAATTGTTGTGGCAACGAGCATTTAGATTGCCCGATTATTTCCTTACATTTCATAAAAAGTTCGATTTTATTGAAAATCGCCTTACTATAATTCAGCAAATTCTCAGCCAAAAAAAATCCAAAATCAGCAATTGAGCTCCGATTTCGGCTCTAGATATCTCTAAAGATAGGTTTCAGCACCTGTAATTGTTGTGGAACGAGCATTTAGATTGTCCGATTATTTCCTTACATTTCATAGAAAATTCGATTAAATTGAAAATCACCTTACTATGATTCAGCAAATTCTCAGCCAAAAAAAAATCCAAAATCAGCAATTGAGCTCCGATTGCGGCTCTTGATATCTCTAACGATAGGTTTCATCACATGTAATTGTTGTGGCAACGAGCATTTAGATTGCCCGATTATTTCCTTACATTTCATAGAAAATTCGATTTTATTGAAAATCGCCTTACAATAATTCAGCAAATTCTCAGCCAAAAAAAATCCAAAATCAGCAATTGAGCTCCGATTTCGGCTCTAGATATCTCTAAAGATAGGTTTCAGCACCTGTAATTGTTGTGGAACGAGCATTTAGATTGTCCGATTATTTCCTTACATTTCATAGAAAATTCGATTAAATTGAAAATCACCTTACTATGATTCAGCAAATTCTCAGCCAAAAAAAAATCCAAAATCAGCAATTGAGCTCCGATTGCGGCTCTTGATATCTTTAACGATAGGTTTCATCACATGTAATTGTTGTGGCAACGAGCATTTAGATTGCCCGATTATTTCCTTACATTTCATAGAAAATTCGATTTTATTGAAAATCGCCTTACAATAATTCAGCAAATTCTCAGCCAAAAAAAATCCAAAATCAGCAATTGAGCTCCGATTTCGGCTCTAGATATCTCTAAAGATAGGTTTCAGCACCTGTAATTGTTGTGGAACGAGCATTTAGATTGTCCGATTATTTCCTTACATTTCATAGAAAATTCGATTAAATTGAAAATCACCTTACTATGATTCAGCAAATTCTCAGCCAAAAAAAAATCCAAAATCAGCAATTGAGCTCCGATTGCGGCTCTTGATATCTCTAACGATAGGTTTCATCACATGTAATTGTTGTGGCAACGAGTATTTAGATTGCCCGATTATTTCCTTACATTTCATAGAAAATTCGATTTTATTGAAAATCGCCTTACAATAATTCAGCAAATTCTCAGCCAAAAAAAATCCAAAATCAGCAATTGAGCTCCGATTTCGGCTCTAGATATCTCTAAAGATAGGTTTCAGGACCTGTAATTGTTGTGGAACGAGCATTTAGATTGTCCGATTATTTCCTTACATTTCATAGAAAATTCGATTAAATTGAAAATCACCTTACTGTGATTCAGCAAATTCTCAGCCAAAAAAAAATCCAAAATCAGCAATTGAGCTCCGATTGCGGCACTTGATATCTCTAACGATAGGTTTCATCACATGTAATTGTTGTGGCAACGAGCATTTAGATTGCCCGATTATTTCCTTACATTTCATAGAAAATTCGATTTTATTGAAAATCGCCTTACTATAATTCAGCAAATTCTCAGCCAAAAAAAATCCAAAATCAGCAATTGAGCTCCGATTTCGGCTCTAGATATCTCTAAAGATAGGTTTCAGCACCTGTAATTGTTGTGGAACGAGCATTTAGATTGTCCGATTATTTCCTTACATTTCATAGAAAATTCGATTAAATTGAAAATCACCTTACTATGATTCAGCAAATTCTCAGCCAAAAAAAAAATCCAAAATCAGCAATTGAGCTCCGATTGCGGCTCTTGATATCTCTAACGATAGATTTCATCACATGTAATTGTTGTGGCAACGAGCATTTAGATTGCCCGATTATTTCCTTACATTTCATAGAAAATTCGATTTTATTGAAAATCGCCTTACAATAATTCAGCAAATTCTCAGCCAAAAAAAATCCAAAATCAGCAATTGAGCTCCGATTTCGGCTCTAGATATCTCTAAAGATAGGTTTCATCACATGTAATTGTTGTGGCAACGAGCATTTAGATTGCCCGATTATTTCCTTACATTTCATAGAAAATTCGATTTTATTGAAAATCGCCTTACTATAATTCAGCAAATTCTCAGCCAAAAAAAATCCAAAATCAGCAATTGAGCTCCGATTGCGGCTCTAGATATCTCTCAAGATAGGTTTCATCACATGTAATTGTTGTGGCAACGAGCATTTAGATTGCCCGATTATTTCCTTACATTTCATAGAAAATTCGATTTTATTGAAAATCGCCTTACAATAATTCAATAAATTCTCAGCCAAAAAAAATCCAAAATCAGCAATTGAGCTCCGATTTCGGCTCTAGATATCTCTAAAGATAGGTTTCAGCACCTGTAATTGTTGTGGAACGAGCATTTAGATTGTCCGATTATTTCCTTACATTTCATAGAAAATTCGATTAAATTGAAAATCACCTTACTATAATTCAGCAAATTCTCAGCCAAAAAAAAAATCCAAAATCAGCAATTGAGCTCCGATTGCGGCTCTTGATATCTCTAACGATAGGTTTCATCACATGTAATTGTTGTGGCAACGAGCATTTAGATTGCCCGATTATTTCCTTACATTTCATAGAAAATTCGATTTTATTGAAATTCGCCTTACAATAATTCAGCAATTTCTCAGCCAAAAAAAATCCAAAATCAGCAATTGAGCTCCGATTTCGGCTCTAGATATCTCTAAAGATAGGTTTCAGCACCTGTAATTGTTGTGGAACGAGCATTTAGATTGTCCGATTATTTCCTTACATTTCATAGAAAATTCGATTAAATTGAAAATCACCTTACTATAATTCAGCAAATTCTCAGCCAAAAATAATCCAAAACCAGCAATTGAGCTCCGATTGCGGCTCTTAATATCTCTAAAGATAGGTTTCTTCACTTTTATAATATGTACGTACTAAATTTATATACATACAAAATATAAAAGCAAAGATATTTTATGATGAAACGAGAAAGAGGTGTTTTAAATGCGGTAAAGATACTTATAAAAAACAAGATTGTCCGTTATTGTGCAATAAAATCAACGAGATGCCACTACAACAACAAACAATAACACCTATAGAACCAGATAAACAACATTTACAAACGCAAAGACAATCACAACACGTACAACAAACAAGCACGTGCGATAAAAATACGTTTCAATCTATGGCCAATCAAAAACCAGTTAAATATAGCGATGTAGTGAAAATCAACATGCTACACGCAGAGACCGAAAATAAAATTGAAAATACCATAAAAATGATTAATCTAAAATAATACAACAACAAAGAGAGAAAAACAGAAACCGATTCATCTTGTACCTACACGGAAACTGAAGATGTGTCGGTAAACAAAAACGTAAATAAACGAGATCGACCATACAAAAAACTCGGTACACAAGTACAAAAAACCGTATAGCTTTGATTGATCAATATAACAATACAGCTTTGAGCACGGACGTCACTAATGACAATTGTATGGCACCACCACCTTCAATAAAGCAAGGTAATAACATTCTACAATAACAAAAATAAAAATTGATTTTATACATAAACGAAACTGGACAACAACACGCAGCATAGAGCAACAAAGCAACATTTGTATCATTGAAGGATGCAACAACAATATTTTTGTGCCACAAAATTTATTTATTTTTTAAATGTATTTTTGTTAAATATTTGTAATGGATTCCCCCATGGTGAATGTGAAACATCAGAGAAAGAATTATTGTTGGTCATACAAAGTTTTTACGCAAAAAAAGTATGTTGGAAAATTATCTGGCCAAGAAAAAAGTGAATGTGATGCTTATAAGCGAAACGTGGCAAAGAATGAACAAGACGTTAAATCTCAGGGATCTGTACGACTCTGGGGATGTTCCAAGCAAAATAAACGTCAAAATAATACAGACGTTTCAAAACAAGGTTATTCGTAGCATCGTTAATGCTCCGTGGTACAAAATAAATGAATACCTTCACAGGGACCTACCGATGGAACACATCAAAGATGAAATCATAAAAATAAGGCTCCAGAATCATGGAAACTTCTATATTCGCCATATGATAGATAACCCTGTCGTTGAAAGGTGACTCCAAAGAACGAGGCCACTTCACTTAGTAAACTTACCAAATTAAAATTAGTAAATAGGTTTAATTAATTATGAGACTAGCCATTGGGTTACACCCCAACAAAAGAGAATTTTATTAGAAACGTAATAATTGCTAGATGAGCGCAGTCTCAGTTGTAATAAAAAAGAAAACACAAAAACAAAATTTCAGGTCCGCCTCTTTGTGTAGCTATCGAAGAGTAAAGTACTTAAAATAAAATAAAATAAACTGAAATTAATAAAAGTATCGAAATTTGTTGGTTATATTTAATCTAAATTAACCCATTGCTGCTCGTAATACTTACAGGCGACTATTAAACAAAGCAATGTGTTTAGTTACTTGTGGAACATAATTAAAAAAAAAAAAAGTTTACTTACCTTCAGTATTTAGGCAACGTTTAATAAACAAACCAATTAAATAAAACAAATGTTAAAAATTAATCGATATTCAATTAATTCTATATTTATTTATGTAATATAATATTATTTATTGATAATAATAATTATTTGTTATTATAATTGTTTCAAAATTTTTTTTGTTTTCAATATATATTTGTGTTTTTATTTTTTAATCATTATTAAATGTACATTATTTACAAAAACAATTTTTTTTTTTGTTATTATAAGTAATTAGTAAATTATTTTAATTAAGTTTTTTTTTGTGTTTTGTTTATATATTATTTAAAAGTTAATGTGATAAATATTTTTAATTTTTATTTTTTAAATTTAATCATTATTTATTATTATTTAATATTATATAAAAGGGTATTTTGTTTTTATTTATTTTAAATAATTTTTTGTTTTTTTTTTTGGTTTCTAGAAATTTTCTAAATATATTAATTACATAAATAATTATTATCAATATAATGTGTTATATAAATAATCTTTTATTTTGTTATTTAATTACTAATTTTATTAAATCAATACAGTTTTTATAATAGGTATATTTAAATTAATTAATTAATTAATTAAATTATTTATTTTTAATTATATCATCACAGAAAATCATTATTATTTAAATAAAAAATTATTAATAAAAATTAAAAAATAATTTAAGTGGTTTTACTTTTACATTCCACAAATATAATAATTATTAATCGGAATTAATTAATAAAATTAATTATAATTTTTTAATTAACATTTAGAATTTAGTTTGCTTTCGTTAGATGTTTTTGTATGTATGTATATACAAATATTGGGTGGGTACTATAAAAAGAGGGCTGCGTACCAAAACAACACCAATATGTATGCACATGTTTTGTTCTTCTAACAGTAAATTATATTTTGATATTTAACCATTTTACATTGGAGTATTTTCCATCGCTTCTAGTTCTGGTTCTTCGGCAAGTGTATAAACACCGGTCAACAAGCTGGATGGAACAATGTGTTGTACGATGATTTGTTGTTCATATTGATCCGCCTGCTCCTGGTGCTGATGATGGTAATCCATCTCATCCATAATCATACTATCACCATCTTGTTGTTGTGTCACCAGAACCTGCATGCTTTCTAGTATTTCGGGCATAAGCGGTTCGGACATGGTTACGATTGGGACTAGTTCATGGCCGAGCGCAATATTATTGCAGTCGTTTAGAACATGAAGTTGATTCAAATCTGGCTCCTGATTAAATATTAATGATGTTGGAGTACCTATGCGTGAAACAAGTGACAAAATCGGAAATATAATATATTTTTATTTGGGGGATGGGGGAAGCGTTGTGTCATTTCTTACCAGATAGTAACGTTTCCTCAGTCGGATTACGCTGATATAAATTCGTATTTTTCTCGTACCGTCAGGATCCCAAATACTCAGAATCCGATGAATCATTAAAATTTTTACTTTTCATTTGATGACTTGATATCGTAGTTGATGATGCATTATTTTTATCAATAACTAAACTAAGATTATTCTTATCATTTAAATTACTACTAACATGTTTGAGCCGGTGCAAGATCTCCTCGTGCAGCACATTAAAACACATGGCCGTCAATGCCATACCGGACATTATATAAATCGAACAAAACCAAATAGTTGTGGTCGATTCTTTTTTCAAACCAGGAACTAAATCACCAAATCCGATGGTCGATAAGCTCATAAAACAGAAATAGATGCCATCGAGTAGTGGCCATCCTTCAAGCCGGTACAACGCTATTGCACCGGCCATAATATAAATTATCATCATGCACAAACATAGAAGGATTGGTGCTAGTAAACTTAGCCCGTGCATAGAAGTTCTTGATTCAGAGGCGCTTAGCGAATCTATTTCGGGTATTTGAATTTGTTTCTCCGGCGAATGGAGATTATTGTGCAGTGAACCAGATCGGACATAATATGGTTCTTGTAAGGCTAATTGTTGGGCACGAAATTCTTCTTGTTGACGTTTTCGCTTCATACGTCGCTCCTTCTCTGCCATTCGCTTCTCATCGTAGCAACAGTATCCACAGTTGGAACATAGGCAGCAACAAAGAGCTCTGGAGAATACACCACGTGCTACCCGCGCCAACACACCACCAGTGCTCGACAAATATACCAACGTTAGTGGTATACCCAAAAGTGCATAGGCCAGGGTTACAACGCGACCAAGTGTAGTTTTCGGTGCTATACTACCATAACCTGAAAATATATAAAAAAAAACAAATGAAAATCAATCATCAAATAAACATTTTCATTCTTAATCTTCATTTCAAACTTGACAAGCGAAACATTTTTTTTTTTATATTTTGTTATACAATCCACCAATTCTGAACGAATCCCTTACTGCGGAATTAAATTTATTAATATTCATGACACTTCAAAAAATAAAACAAAAAAGCTTCGCTATATTCAGGCTACAAATAAAACAAAAGAAAATCTAAAACAAAAATATCCATCGTTTCATCGTTAATCCAATTGTTTTTCACAGAAACCAAAAAAAAAAAAAATGGAAACAGAATTATCCGACATCACAAAACTGTACCGTAAAGCTGGAGAAAAGGATAACAATTTTTTTTTTTGTTTTTTTTTTCATCTCCATTGGAAGCTTAACAATAACAAAACAACAATCGCAACAACAAAAAAATTAGACGAAAACCAGAATAAAATTTTTATGTTTTGCCAGGGGAGGATGGAGGATACCGGCTCTAGCTTGCTTTTATTGAATATTTAAAAATCCATAAATCTTATATTAATTAATTGAGTCATTCTGAATACTTTGTTTTATATACCTAGTTTTGAATTGTTTTTTGTAAAATTGGAGACTACATGTTGTTGATGCGAGATAAGGAATCAATATTCAGGAAGTTGTGAACAAAATAACGATTTATTTTGTTGTGTACAGGATGCTTGTTCAACGGATTTTTATTATTTCGTTTGTGATGAAAAGTGAAGGCAGCTAATTTTTGTTTCTCTGTATTTTGTCGTTTTGGTTGTTGAATTGCTTGTCAATTACAGATTTTTATGGTGTGTCGTCGTGTAGAATATGATTGGTTGGTAGATTTGTTATATAAGTATGATGTCAATTAAGTATTGAAATTTTAACACTTGATTGTTAAAAATGAAAGCTTGAAATGGCCAAATTAAAAACTTGGATATAAGTATATACGAGTATGTACATAGTTTGAAGCTTTTTTTGCGATTATAATCTCTAAAGTTTTTACTGATTTTCACTCGACTGTTTTGTTTTTGAAACTTCTTCTGTTAAAACGAAAGTCCAGTTTCATGTTAAAATTGTTATCAATAAATTTTCAAGTTTATTTGTTCAAAAAACGTTTTTAATGTTTTGTAAATTGCGCAAATTTTCAGTTCCACAAAAAAAAAATTGTTATAGGCAGCCGTAATAATAGGAATAATAATAAAGCAACGTAAATGGTCCAGTTTAGCCAATCTAGAGGATTTATTCGTAAAGTTCTTGTAGTTTAATGCCTTGGTCTCGTTTTCACTGATGTCTTCGAGTTTTATTAAATTATTTCTGAGGGCCATATAACTTTGGCAAATTGGTTCTAGTAAAAGATTATCCCAGTCAATACGTAATAACCATAATTTCTGAAATACATTTTTTCTTTTGATTATTGTTAGCGACAACCAGCCGGTCAAATAAAAAATTTTCGATCCTTGGGACAATATACACCGCTTTGTTAATTCATCGTCTTCCAATTTTACCTTTAATTGAAAATTATCGTCTTTTGGAGAATATCTTACCTCAAGTAAGTTTATGTAAATGTCCGTATTTCTGGAATAGTTTGCATAAGTTCTGCACTGTTTGATGGACAGTTTCGAAAATTGAATCCTCCTTCACTCAATAAGCTTGTTAAATCCTGGGAATCAAGTTGGCGCTCTACAGATTTTCAGTTCCTGACATTAGATCATCAACATACAAGTCGCGTTATATCACTGAGTTGCTTTTTCCCTAAACGATTTTCTGGTATTCATAGTGTTCGCCTCATTCACCCGAACTTGCCGAAACATTTTCACAATATCGGTGGTGAAAACGATTTTGTGCATCCTGAATCTGAGCAGTAATTATAGTAGCTAGTTCTAAATACTTATCCATGCATGAACAAAACGTATTGATTCGAAATTAATGTCACCACAACAAAATGCTTCACGATAAAAATTTTAATATTTGAGAAAATAATTTCAATATGGTCAGGGTGCTGACGAACCTGTTTTGCAGTAATTAATACGGCTAACATGTGTCCGTTGATTAAAGGAATTAGCAGATATATCAACTGTTCGGTGTTCTTTACAACTTGCATGATTTAAAAAATGAAACATCCGAAAATATTATGAACGCATGTAATGGAGTCGAAGCAGCCTTATGGCATAATATAGATGGAAAACGACCCCAAAGATATAGATGGAAACGACATGTTTATTGTGCTCCAGTCATTTTGTAGGCATTTCAAAAATACAACAACACCAGAAGAAGCTCTAAAATACATCTGCTCGAATAAACTGTCGGAGTGCTTTTCAAATATTTTTGTTGTGTTAAAGATAATGCTAACTTTGCAAATACCGAATAGTAAATACTTAGAGGTATATACATATATGTTATATGAATGTAAAAAATGGAAAATGTTGAATTCAACAAATTAATTTGTTTTTTTTAATTGGTTTTGATGGACTTACAAATTTGTATGCAGAAAAAGCGCCATATTAAAACGTGACTAAAGCGCCGGGCTTGTAGAAAATCCTTCGAGCCACTGCTGTATTATGACAAAACATGCCCTGGTTGTAAATATAAAATGATATATTACAAGAAATTTAGAGATCTAACTAACTTCAATAACAATTGACAAAGAATTTTAGAATATAATTTAGTATTCAGCAAAATATGAATATGGATTTGGAGATGGGTGCTTTTACACACACACAATTTAAATTTTTTTTATTTTTTTTGTTTGTTATGCATCGAGATAAACTAGACAAAGGGTGAACGAAATTAAAACGAACCAAAATTTCTTAATAATTAAAAGGAGTAGGAAGCTACTAGAATAATTCGAAAGTTTTCAAGTTATTCATTTGTTTCAAATGAAGTTGTACTCCTACAATAGAATACTAAATTTAGATTCGGTTTAATTGGTTTTATTCTTCGTATGGTTTATCTGAATGATGAGGGCTAATAATTAAATATATTTAATAACGTTGAAATGACGTGAGAAACCCTATTATTTCTTGACGAATTCTTATGTTATGCAAAAAATAAACAACTTGTATCTAAAATCAGAGTTTAAAATGGGATTTCATTTCGCTCTTCATTTTTATCAAGAGCGATAATAAAAACTATTAAAAAGCTCTTTATAAAGAGCGATCTTGTAAACAAAAAAATATCGCTCTGAAGAACAGGAGCATTATGTTTATTATAAGGGTCTTGCTCTTCCACTATTGCGTTTGTGTTACCATATTTTCGCTCTTTGTTATTAAGCTATATTGAGAAAATAAATACGCTCTGCTCTGATGAATAAAAACGTCATTATTATATTGCTCTCGCTCTTGTTATTACGGCAAACGGTTACATACAAAACCTTCTAAAATTCTCATTTAAGAAAGCTTGATTGTTTTGTTACCGAACAGATGCACGGGCGTTGGAAATGACATAGCCAAATGAAATATGGCCAAGTAGGATGGAACTTGGCTACTTCTTAACTGATTTGAGTGAAACTGGCGCGATGGAAATGGGATTCTAAAATGATTTTTAGATGAAGTTCTGAAATATGGCTAATTTGAATCGACCTTGGCTATTTCTTAACCGATTTTAGTGAAATTTCACATGTGCGTTTTAAATGGGATTCTACAATGATTTTTAGATGAAGTTCTGAAATATGGCCAACTAGGATGGAACTTGGCTATTACTTAACCGATTGTGATGCAATTCAATATACTCGTTGGAAGTGCGGGATTCTAAAATAGTTTTTAGATAAAGTGCTGGAATATAACCAAATAGGATGGAAATTACAGATTATTTCTCTACCGATTTTCGATCTGCCTCACAGTAGATAAACCTCGACAGCTGCATATACTACGGAAACTGCCACATACAACAGCTTTTGAGGTTACTCATATTGATATATTTATTATACAGCTGCCGGGAAATTTAATCGCCATCAAAGGAAAATAAGAAAACATGGGTGGGCATAGGGTCCCGGAGTTAGGAAAATCATTTTAGCATCCCATTTCTAGCTAACATGTGAAATTGTATCACAATCGGTTAAGAAATAGCCAAGTTCCATCCTAATTGGCCATATTTCAGAACTTCATCTAAACTTATTTTAGAATCCCAACTCACATGTCAAATTTCACTAAAATCGGTTAAGGAATAGCCAAGTTCCATCCTAATTGGCCATATTGCAGAACTTGAACCAAAAATCATTTTAGAATCCCATTTTAAAGTTAGTTGGCCATATTCCAGAAATTTATCGAAATATCGTTTATCGAACTTTCTTCAATCGCTCCCTAATGTATTTTCTTCAATCGCTCTGTAGAATGGGTTGGGAGTGATATTTTTAACTTTTACGCTCTCTGTTTTAAGAGCAAAAGTAAAAATTAAAATTAAAATCACTTTGAAAGAGCCAAATAATTTTTTTTTGTGTTTATCATTAGAGGGTAAGAGCGTAAAAATAAACTGAAAAAAAATTTTATTGGGAGCAAGAGCGAAAATATTTATAAAGAGCTCGAAAAGAGCGAAAAATTTAAACTCTGCCTAAAATGTATTATCACTCGCCATTTACTTTCTATGATGTTGGCAGGGATGGTTTGTAAAAACAAAAACAAGTTCCAGATCATGCAATAAAATTTCATTATACGTCTCCTCAAAACAAATAACTTTCTTGCTGTATGGAAACATTTTTTTTTCTACAATCAATTTAAATGGTTCACACTACCCCACATTAATTGCTAAAGTCTCTCAGCGAAACGTCTTGTCTCTAACTCTTTTGTATGTTTATAAATGATCTCTTGCAAATGAACGAGAAGAAAATAGACTGATCGACTGCTGTCTCAAGTATCAGTTTTTCATACCTGTACCGGAATAGCTGAGGTACAGAAGCTGTTGACCGATTTGGTGGTCTGGTGTGGTGGTAGTTTTTCGTCTTTTTTAAATAACTCTCTTTATTTAAAAAACTGATTTTTATTTTTTATTTTTTGGTTTATAATATTTAATGCTTGCTCTACGACAGCTGGTTGAACAACTGAGAAAAATTAACAATTTTTAATTTTATTTATTTTTTAATTTTTTTAAGTTGGTAGTGTTTTATGGTACATTCTTTATTCTGCAGATGTCGTAATGGTGATGTAAAGATAAATCATCGAACGCACTCATCATCGCACACACTCATTTTTATGTTCTGAAGTTGGTATTTCCAATGTAAACAATTTCAAAACGTCAAAATGACTGCGCTTGATATTAACAAATTGGTAAGTAGATTTATTTGTTAATTTTAAAATTAAATAACTTAGAACTAATAACTTTTAATCATTTCAGAATTCAACAGACATAATATTAATGTGAATTAAGCTAATTATTGATTTTAAATTACACGTAAAAATTATTCTAATTTTCATTTGTGTAACTCCAGGTTGTGATGACATATAAATGGAAATATAAGTTTTATTTTATTATTATTATTAATTCCTAACTCTAAATTGGTTTTTCTTGTATTTTCAGATGCTGAGCTGAAGAGTAGTGATAAGTCCTCAACAATACCTATGTGGGAGATCCCTCAGATAATAGTCACAAATACAATTAGTTTAAGTAGATGATAGTGCCGTACTGGGTAACAGCAAATTTGTATCCTCCTCAAAAACTCACCTCATTTATAGCAATGAGAGAAGCTGGGGGTTGAAACCTTAGAATCTCCCGGTTCAAGACCATTAAGACTTTATTAAAAATCATACTCTTTCAGAGGAACGCTGTCTAGCAGAACATAATGTATCTAAAGGAGTAAACATCAAGAAAACATTCTCCTATATCCAATTAAAATTCTTGTGTAATGAGCATATTAAGGTTTGGTGGAGAATTGTGGCGAAAGGAATGATAAAGTGATCTCATCCAGGGTCAATATGTTATGCAAACCGGTGGTGATTTTAAAGTGCTCCAATTATAAAGTGAACGGCGCGATTTATTTTCCTCCTAAGAAGGTGGGGATACGAAGGGAAAGGGAGCGGAGGCATCCGACATTTTGGAGGTCCTAAACTAGGCCTTAATGAAAGACGATCGGTAAAGGATTGAGGGAGATACATATACCGGGTATATTTGTTAATGCCTGAGCCTTAAGATCTGGCCAGAAGAATCGCGGAAACAGTCATGAGTTTACTCCGAGGGTTCGAAAATCTTTAATGCATCTTGGTTTCGATAAAGGAGAAGTTGAAAAAATGTTGAAAATCGTTTACATCTTGGTTTCGATAAAGGAGAAGTTGAAAAAATGACCATGTCAATAGTTTTTTAAATAATTGGGCTGTTCTTTTGCAGGTCTGCTTCGGTCTGCCATTGTGTTAAGTTAATGTGAATTGTGAATACATTCATATATATTTCTGAGGTATTAATTTATACTGTGTTGCAGTCTCTAAATTAAAAATATAAAGGGCTGAAGCCTCATTAGGTGATCAGAACTTCCGTCCTAAAAATTAACTCAACTTTAATCTCTAACTGAACTACTTAACTCAATCTTAAGCTTAACCTATAAGTCAATTTACAACTCAACCGCCAAAAAGGCCACATCCAGATTAACCGCTAACCCAACCCTTAACTCAATCACCAAATCAATCTTTAACTTAACCCAAAACTAACCCCCCATTAATTTCCCAACCAAACTCACCTTCACTCCACCCTCAACAATCAAAGATACTTGAACTAAACTAAAATCAACTCAATCTAATTTCCCACTAAGCCCTAAACTCGACGCCAAATTATACTCTAAAACCGAACTACTCACTCAAATAAAACTCAATTTCAACTCAAACCCTACTTTATTCTAGCCCGACCTCAACTCAACCCAACCCAACCCTACACATAACCATAACAACAATCTAATCTCCATCGCAACCCCCAACTCAGTCCTCAAATCAACATAGTGCGAAAAAAAAATCCATACAATGGCTCAACTCAGAAAGAGTCAAGCTAATTTAAGACTCAAATATCAATTCAACCCCTAATAAAACTCAATAAATCTCACTTAAACCCAAACTCAAGGCGCTGAGTTTCAATACCCAAATCAACATGGTTCGGAAAAATACGTGATTACGTGAACTCAACTCATGCTAATTTCCAAATCAACCCACAAGTCTCCCAAAATAAATTCGCAAACAGGACCCTTACTAAACCTGAACTCAATTCCAACTAAACTCCCAATTTAACCCTCAACTTAACCTTCAAAGCTAACATGGTTCGCAAACCGCTTATGTTAACTGGACCTCTAATACGACCCTCAGCTCAACATCAACTTAACTCCAAATTCTACATCCAACCCATTTCTCAAATCAACGCGACTTGAAAAACCGTCGTACCATAAAACCATTAAACTGTCATTCCATCATACCATTATTCCAATATACCATCATGCCAATATACCATTAAACCACAATACCATCACACCATCGTACCGTAGTACTGTCGAACTATCGTACCATCATACCATCACACCACCATATCACGATACCATCATAGCATCATTCCAACATACCATCATACCATCAAACCATTAAAATATCATATCATCATACCATTAGACCATTATACCATTACACCATTATACCTTCCATCATTCCATCATTCGATCATTCGATCATTAAATCATTCCATCGTTCCATCATTCCTTCGTTCCATCATTCCATTATACCGTTATACCAACATAACATCATAACACTATAACATCATAACATCATGTCATCATATGATCATACCCTTACGATCACTTCACCATCACCATTAACATTACCATCACAATCAACATCGCGTGTGGATTTGTTAAATATCGCACATATACATATATACATGCATCCAAACACTCACTTTTATATTACATAGATTGCTTAACTGCTCACTAAACTCTAACCCAACCCCAACTCAACTCTCACTCAGTCTCAAATCAAACCGCAAATGGAACCAAATCAAATCAATCCTCGAACCAGCACATATAAAAAATTGGTTAACCGCTCACTATATCCTAATCCTAATTCAACCCTAATTCAACTCCAACTCAATTTCAATTCAACCCGCAAATTTACCCATAATTTAACCTGCAATTCAACCTGAAATTCAGTATCCAACTCAATATTCACCTGTGGACTCAGTTCTCCAGAACCTTCAAACATCTAGCGAGTATGTAGTTTAGAAAATATAAAGGGCTGAAACTGATTAATTGAACTTTCAAATCAATCCGGAAATGAATCTCAGCTCATCCTCCAACTCAATATACAAATCAACCTCCATCTCAATCGCAACACAATTCTAAACGCAATCACCAAATTACCGCCAACCAAATCCTCAAATCAATCACCAAATCAATCACAAATAAACGTTTAAATCAAATTTCGTTATCATTAACCATATTCTAGAACTTTATCCAAGAATAGTAGAATCCCATTTCAAATGCACATATCAAATTTTATCATAATCGGTTAAGGAATAGCCATATTGCATCCTACTTGGCCATATTCCACAACTTCCGTTTCCATTGGAAATGCTAAATTCCATCAAAATCTCAGTTTAACGGACAACTACAATGGACAACTTTTTTGGTCCCGTCGATTTCCGTTGTAGTGAGGTTTCCCTGTAAAAAGATTGCTTAACTACTCACTAAACTCTAATCCAACCCCAACTAAAACGCAACTCAACTTAAATTCAACTCGCAAACGGAACCCAACTTAACCATCGACTAAACCGCAAACTCTACGGCAAAATCAATCCTCAAACCAGCATATATAAAAAATTGATTAACAACTCACTATATCCTACCCAATGCCAGCTCAACTCCAACTCAACCCGCATATTGAAACTTAACCTTCAAATCAACCCCAAATTCAACTCCCAATTCAATAATCAAATCACCACATATAAAAAATTCGTAAATATTTTTATATAACCGGTGGTTTGTTTCAATTTGTATAACAGGTAGGTTGATCATAAAAACAGATTGGCGAAAAAAAATTCCAAATCGGACAAGCGTTTCCTCGAGACACCATGGGTACAGACATCCAGACATCTAGACATCCAGACATCCAGACGTCCAGATACACGGACGTAGGATATACATTCAGTGACTTTCCGTTGTTAATATAGAAACAACTGTCTGGAATTATTTTTGAATGATTTTCAAAAAGTCTTTTGCTATCGAATTTCTTGATATACTCACATCTCTAAGAACAGTTTAACCAACAAACAACTTCTACAACTATTTTAGCGATAAATACTGGATAAATGTTTTCATCCACCCAAATTTGGCTGACTGATGAATGGCTTTCTGATATTGAACTTAACTGCGTTTTTCTCCACAATAATCTTGCACAATTTACAATATATAAATAGCATAATATGCAAAGACTCGCCCATATCAATAAATAACTCCATTATCTTGATAACCAATTAAAAAAAAATTCCATAATTTAATTATTTCAATTAACCATCCATGTAATTTATAATTATGCAAATGCACATAAAAAAACTACAAACGGAAAAAAAGCTCGCTCATAATTAATTCCATGTATGCTTTTATATTATATGCATTTGATATCAAATGCTACTCGTAGTAACTCATTTAATTATAAAATGCATTTGATGCAATTAATTTTGATGCATTCGTACAAACAACACATTTTGTATAGCGGCTGCTGAATGAACAACTTAATTTATTTGTATATTAAACCATCAAATCTGGCTAAGGGCTTCATTCCGTATATTTATCTTTTTATCCCTCGTGCAATATTCATTTTTAATTGTTTTTTTATACGGTGTTTTTATTTTATCTAATGTAACAGTTAACTGGAGGCGATTTTATGATATTTTTGCAACAACAAAAATAACAAAAAATATCTCGTTGCGAGATTGAAAGTTTACGCCGGTGTTTTATCATGTAGCTTTTTATGTGCTTTTTAATATTTATATAATACGTATATTGTGTAAAGGTATAAAGACGGAAGAAAAGTATTTTTCTATATGACGATGGCAACATTAAAATTAACATAAAAAACACAATATCCATTATTTTGCAAACATTTACAATACAACAGGGAAAATAAAGGTTCGTAGAGAGACAGGACTATTGTTTGGATTTAATGTACATAAAACGGCATAAAAATGAGAAAAATGTGTTTTTGTTCATTTACTACATACTGCACCTGAATAGATCAGTGAGAAATGATATTTAGAAAAAAAAAAAATAAACATAATGAATTTCAATTTATAAAAGCTTTATATATCCTCCCCAAAACTATACATTTTCGAAATGAAGTTTAAAATCCAATCAAATTTTTATATTCCATCGAACTAAAGATGCTAACAACTAAATATTTTACTTTCGTTATACTAAATTTATCACCATATAAAACGAAAATAATATTTTTATGGAGCTTTTAAAAGTTCTATAATATTAATATTATACGTTTAGTTTAAAAACCAATATGAAATTGCGATAAAATTTTTACAGAAAATCACGTTCCATTAAACAATAATCTATGCGGTGCGGTGTATATATGCGCTATCGCAGCCATATATTCATTATAGAATTTATAAAGTTATAAATTCGACAACTAGAGCTAGCTATATGTTATAAAATATTTTCTTGTGGTTCGATAACAGTGAAAATTTAGTGTGTGCGGTGTTTAAAAAACGAATCAGCTTTTTTTCTATTTTTTTTATTATTATAAAAGTTCAAATGGGTGTGAAATGTTATCAGATTTTTAGTTTAGTTCAGTTTGGTGAACGAGTAACCGATTTCGTTTTTCTAAAAATTTATTGTGCAAACTATATTTAGATCTTTGTAGATAATTTTGTAGCATAATGATTTCAGAATTCATTGAAAAGTATTTAATTTAGTTTAGTCGATTAGTTTTAAATCGGTAAAATATATTTCAGTACTTATTACATTTAGATTGAGTACTTCCATAAAGGCTTTTCGACGCTTTTGGAGCTCCCCTGTAAAAAATTCAAACTGCCATATAAAATGCAAGCGACCGTGACCTGATTGGTAAATTACTCATAATAATGTTACTTCCATGTGACATCATTCTTTCGTTAATACTAGTAGCAATTTGGTCGTAGTTGGTGGTACAATATGCAGAGCTTTGCTACTGTCAGAGGCGGCTGAACATGTAAATTAAAAATGTTTGAGATTTATTTCCCCATCAACTTTTTATATGAATTATAACCAAAAAACTTCGACTTTTCGGATATCTGGAATACAACGTCGATCTGGAATTCGCACATAGTCCTTCGAGCCGGATTGCTAGACGTGTAGCAACCACATTTTATTGGCCCAGTGACACGCTGGAACGTTCTAGAACATAGTAGAAAATTTCACGTGCTATTATGGAGGCGTCTAACGACCAATGTGCATCGTACAAATTAGCGTTAACCAGACTTGCTAAATTGGCAAAGAAATCGCAAGCCGAGCTCATGAGTTACTAATAAACTATGGGCAAGTCAAAGCTGAAATATTTGCAGTTAATCACGCAGAAGAGTCTTGTTTAATGGAAGCCGAAAAGTAATATTTCAGAGCAGAGCTTTTTCGATATCTTTGCATCCAGCATTCATGAGATCGAAACCATCCCGCAAACGTGGAAAAATTTCAATATTTGGTCGGCGTACTTAATGCAGAGGCCTATCCACTCGTAAAACATTTTTTAACTACCGAATCCAATTACTGCGAAGCGCTGCGAAAACTAATTCAAAGGTATAATCGTAAACGTCATACCGTGAACGTATTTATTCGTAAGTTCGTCGAGCAGCCCAACGAAACACCGCATATTTCTGACGGCATTAAGAAACTTTTAGATATATCCGTTGAGGATGTACACGCTTGGGATCTTTGAACGAACAGGCAGAATCTAGAGATCCGTGTCGGATATACTTGATGCTACAAAAACTAGGCGGCGAAATATTCTGTTAAAGTTAGCCGAAAGTTGCCAGCCGAAAGTTAAAAGACGATAATGCAGATTGTGTTAGTCAACCCGAAACTAAAGTAATGGTAATGCAGATTATGTAATCCCAGCCGACAGTTTCTAGCAGAAAGTAAAAAGGTCGATAATGCAGATTATTTTAATAACATTCAAGCCGAAAGTCTTACCTAGAAAACTTTGTTTAACTTAGTCGTGAAAAATATCGGAAATTCAGAAGAATACACAAAATTGGAATAAAACCACTCGCTAGAGTGTATATTTGAAGTTAAATCGTTTTTATGTGATTTGTCAATAGCTAACGAATGAAAAAAATTCAGTTCAATTTTCCCGTGGCTATCGCAGGGAAAGAATTCAGTTCAAGTTTCCAGTGGGAAACCACGGAAAATTCGAGTTTTCCAAAAAGCATTAGAAAATTTGTATAAAATCAGCCTCTAGAGTGTTATGTTTGGAGATGAATTGCATTGATGTGACTTGTCAGAAGCTATCGCAGGAAAAAAATTCGATTCAAGTTTCCCGTGGGAAATCTCGGAAAATTCGATTTTCCAAAAATCATTAGAAAATTGGTATAAAATCAGCCTTTAGTGCGTGTGTTATGTCTGGAGATGAATTGCATTGATGTGACTTGTCAATAGCTATCGCAGGAAAAAAATTCAGCTCAAATTTCCCGTGGGAAATCTCGGAAATCAGTTTCTAGAGTGTTATGTTTAGAGATGTATTTTGTTGATGTGACTTATCGACAGACAGGAAAAGAATTCGGTTCAAGTTTCCCATGGCAAATCTCGGAAAATTCGATTTTCCAAAAATCATTAGAAAATTTGTATAAAATAAGCCTCTAGAGTGTAATGTCTGAAGATAAATTGCATTGATGTGACTTGTCAATAGCTATCGAAGTAAACAAATTCAGCTCAAGTTTCCCGCGGGAAATCTCGGAAATTTCGATTTTCCAAAAATCATTTAGGTTAAATAAAGTTTTCCATGTAAGACTATTTACAAAAGTTTTTATTGCAATCCATGTATCCTATTTACTTTTGGTTGTTAACCACCAAATTGTTTATTTTCGGCTTGAATGTTAATATCATAATCTGCATTATCGACTTTTTATTTTCGGTTGGAAACTTTCGGCTAACTTTAACAGGGTCGGCGATACAAGAAGTCAATGGGTTAAACAAACAACGAAAGAAAAATACCCGACATTAAAAATGCTGTTCGATTTTATCGCCAAATGAATTAATGCTCTTGAGATGTTAAGATGTGATCAGGTACGACCAGCGAGACAAACCGCAAAGCTTTATTCTAAAGGAGTCACAAAGTAGTTGATGAACGCACAAGCTTATTGGAGAAGCATAAAAAGTCACTCAAACCATACAGTAGACGATTGTAAAGCCAAAGGCAGGGACCGACGATGTTCAAGCAAACATCACTCCTTACTACACACTGATATGAATCCATTGCCTAAATTCAGCGGAGCAAATTCAGCAGTTCTTCAACCCGTCTCCAATGCAGATAAAATAGATAGCAGATAGTCACAGCATTTCAAGCTTTATTCGTGACTGAAACTTTTCTTGAAATGTTAGACTTATCACGTACCAATGGAAGTAAGCTCATTACAGGCATTGGGCAAACGGGTGCCGGCAAATCCCTTGGAATTGTTCATCATTATTTCCAAAATAACATCGTCACTACCGGTAAATCCACTGAATATCAATCAGCTAAATAATTTAAAAGGGGTCGAATTAGCAGATTCTTATTTTCATAAACCCGCTACAATTGATATTTTGCTAGGCGCGGATCTTATTTAGATATTTGGAAAGATGGTCGTAAAAAAATCGGAGCTAGCAATCTTGTAGTGCATAAAACAGAACTAGGCTGGATAATTGGTGGTGTCCATAGAGGTCTAAGTACAACAGAATCAATCAAATCGATAACCAATCACCACCGTATTGAACACCAACGAAACTCTCACAAGGAAGTGGTGGAATTTAAACCAAGGGACACGAACGAAACTAACCCATACTTATTACGTGACGTAACCCAGATTAACAAGCATGTAAAGATAATTTTGGGCGGATTCAAAATTTCAAACACTACATACATCAATTTTATGAAGGAATACCAGGAACAGGGTCACATGACGGAGCTCAATATAAATCCAGCTGATCTGCAAAACATGTATATTCTACCCCACCATGGAATGTACAAGAGAGAAGCCTCAGCACTAAATTGCGTGTAGTTTTCGACGCCTCTGCGAAATGCCATGGTAATTCTTCTCTTAATGAAAAATTGATGATTGATCCTTCCGTACAATCGAGCCACCGATACGTATTTATTGGCGACATAGAAAAAATATGTCGCCAGGTAGGCATTCATAACGATGATAAAAAGCATCAAATAATTTTATGGCGAGATAAGCACCAACGCATTAAACCTAACGCCCTAAATACGGTGACATCGCGTCATTCATGACCACCAGATGTTTGGGGGAACTGGCTCGGCTGAATTCAAATGGATCCGTGGAAAAATCTGGCGCCATTATCGCGTTTGAGTGGGATGGTGTTATTTGGTTCTTGAGAGGAGGAAACAGTGACTTTTGAGGTCTGAGTCGATAGTGGGTTGGCTGGGAAACTGAAGCAGCAGTTGAGTTGGGAATAGTGGGGTCCATTAGGTTTACTGAGATATTAAGTTAGATGTTGAATGATAATTCTTTATTTGTTTAGAATTTTGAGGAGTTTGGATTCATTAACAGATCGTCGTATCCAAATAGGATTACGAATATAAGGGTGGCAAGAATCTGATTTGAAAATGGTGCGGGCAGACTTACCATTGGAAACTTCGAGCGCTTCTCATACACTCATTTAGATATGACGATGTCTGGCATAGTTCTATTGAGAGGTTGGGTGGGGAAAGTAGTATTAATGAAAATATACAAATATTTCCATTTGTAGAAATACCGGTAGAACCTGATTCAGTTTTCCAGAACCTTCAAGCATCCGTAGTTAAAAATTGTGTCGTTTAGTGTTGGTTACTATGGCATATAACTTACTGACATTACTAACAGAGCAACAGCAAAGGAAACGAGGAGGAACCTAAACCTTTTCATTGTAATGATCAATTTCTTAATTGAAAAGGCGTTACAGTTCGGACTTAATTTGTTATAGGAATTAATCGTCAGGCGTATATTTAAAATTGGGTTCGACATAACTGACTAATTAGTCTTCTTTAGCTTACTGAGAGGTTGGATTAGGAATGGGAACTTAATTAAATTTGCTAACCTACAGATGGTAAATTTTAAAGTTTTAAATTTCAAATTTTAATTTTAATTTTATAATGCTTTAGTTCGGTTATGGGAGAGGGGGGATGAGTTTTTGGCGGTAGTGGGTTTTGGAAAAGAGACTCAGATTGGGATTTATTAAAAAAAAAAATTCAATCCATTTATTAGTTAATAATTTTATGGAAATGTTCCATTTAATGGAACCTTTTACAAACTTCCAGAGTCTTCAAACAAGTATATGTATAAAGTTTTAGAATAGTGTCCGCTGGTGCAAACCTCACCTTTATGATATGGCGTATAACACTAATCACATAATACCAGCTATTGACTATACCTAGGTATCTGTAACTCATAAAAGATTAACGCTCTATTACTGTTATGCTGGAATAAATATGATGATGTTAGACCAGATGTTAGACGATCCTATTGGTTATTGTATTGTATGTATAAAATAATCGTTTAATTTGTTTTAGTTCAGAAACACCTGAGAAACCTCACCGGATTTCGGAAACTTCAAATATTCAACGACGCGTAGTCTAGAAATTGGGTTGTTTTGTGCTAACTAATTTATCGTATATTACTAATAGAAAGATTTACTGAAATTTAAGTTAGCTAGTAATCTAAATTGTAATCGGAGGCCGAGATTTTGATTTATATAACTTAAATCCTATTAATTAAATAGTTAATATTTAGTGATAATGGGTTAATTTTGATTTTGTTTCAGAGATTCCCGAGAAATTTGACTCAGCTTTCAGAAATTTCAAATATCCAACGGATATGTAGTTTAGAAATTGTGCTGTCTTTTTAATTTACAAACACTTCAACGCGAACTTCATACATTAGGAACTAATTAGCATGTTCTAATTTTAATTTTGGTTGCTGGTAACATTAATTATAATTCATTACAGGACAGCGTCCATTACAGATGAAACTTCTATAATCTTAGTCGCAGATTTTGCTAAAACTCTACATCTATAATATTAGTTGCGAGCTAATTTGTAGTTCTAAGTTGCGACAGGGACCAGTATGGCGAAACGCATGTGAATAAGCAGCTGATACCGATTATATTTATTAACTTTAAGTCAATTTTTAATTAAATATGGTTACGATTTTATAAGTGCCCAGAAATCTGATTCAGCAAACATCGGGTCAATTTCTATCATTACAAACTAAACCTATCCAAATCCTCTTTATGTTGTGTATAACAGGGTATTCGGTGAGGCCCGTCGATTTCCAGGTGGTCTTGCTTAAATATTGATCGAACACTCCAATCAATCAATCACCCAATGAGATTATTCGATAATTGGCCGATTATTTTCGAGTTTATTGAAGAGAATTTGCCATTGTCTAAAAAAGCATACATTTATTATACGTACAGTACAAAGAAAAATTCATTCAAATCAAATATCTGAACTTAATTCTAAATTAAAAAAATCCAAATACACAAATTTTATCAAGATTTAAAACATTTGGAATTTCAGAAAGCTAATCCCCTTAAACTTAATAACGGATCAAAGCGTTAACCTATTAATCGACAATGTTTGACAATTTAAAAATTTAATCTTCAGTTTTTCTGAAAAGGGTAATAAAACGAGAAAATACATTCTATTTTTTGTTTCTTGTTATGGAATTCGCTATAAATATGTGTACAAAGATATGCAACTCGATATACAAATGTGTGGTATATATTATCAATATTAGGTATAAGATAAAAGAGTTCATTAGTAAATAATAGTTCCATAAAATAGAAAACAGCTGAAACGAAATCCCCTCAGGGATTACATTAACAGACATGAGAATAGAGGTCTGGTGCGGTATTGTAGCTGGCTAGAGCTCACGGTGCGGCGTGGGGTTTTCCAGACATATTGCCATGCTTGAATAACCGCATGAAGAATAAAATTAGACGGGAAAATGAAATTGAAAATTACTTGCCACGGCCTCAGCGGCAAAAAAAAAAAAAAAAATAATAAGCAGGGAGTGATCGTTTCGGAGTGACCGTTTCAATTTCCTTTTCCCGTCTAAATTTATTCTTCATGCGGTTATTCAAGCATGGGAATATGTCTGGAAAACCCCACGCCGCACCGTGAGCTCTAGCCAGCTACAATACCACACCAGACCTCTATTCTTATGTCTGTTAACGTAATCCCTGAGGGGTTTTGATACAGTGGCGCCCAACGTGGGGCCGTACTGTAACGAAATCCCCAAACGGATTACGTTAACAGACCCCATAATTTTAATTAAATAAGATAAAAGAAATTAACTGAAAGAAAAATTGAACTAAGGATGTGCCATTGACCATCGAGACCACGAACTGTCCAATCGAGACCACATGGGTGGAAACAACGAGTTCGTGATCTGAATGTTCATGATACATGGGACCAACATGGCAAACGATCCAGCGAGGTCGAATGACTCGAAGTCAGAACTCACTTGGATCGCCCCCATGAAGGTCACTCGCATCTGTGTTGTGGCCAGCGTGAAAAAAAAACACTGTAACGAAATCCCCTCAGGGATTACGTTAACAGACATGAGAATAGTGGTCTGGTGCGGTATTGTAGCTGGCTAGAGCTCACGGTGCGGCGTGGGGTTTTCCAGACATATTCTCATGCTTGAATAACCGCATGAAGAACAAAATTAGACGGAAAAACGAAATTAAAACTATTTTGCCACGGCCTCAGCGGCAAAAAAAAAAATAATAAGCAGGGAGTGATCGTTTCGGAGTGACCGTTTCAATCCCAGGCGATCACCGCCGTGACTGCCACATGGGCCTCCCATCGGTGGCCGTCGCGACTGGGAAACAGCATCCCAGCAATCAGTCTCAGAATCGAACAAAGCATGTAGCAACGGACCTGGTCTTACGGTTATCAGAGAATTATTTGAATAGTGGGTACAATATAACTATGGACAATTTTTTCACAAGCATTGAACTTGCCGAACACATTGTTTCGTAAATGCTGATTTAGCAAAAATACGAGGCTCATTTAGCTTAATATTTTGCTTCTCAGGGTCAATTTGTCTCGTTAGCTACACCAGTAATACAAAACAGAATGTGTTTTGAGAGATTGATGAAAACAAACAAAAACCTAAAATAATTCTGGACTACAACAAAAATAAAGGCGGCGTTGACACATTCGATAAGATGGTGAAATCGTACACGTGTAAAAGAAAAATCAATAGTTGGCCGATGGTACTGTTTTTCAACGTAATTGATACAGCACCTTTAGCAGCATACCGCTTATTCAATTTGACGAATCCATCATTGTGTCAGGCTAAAATAAGCAGACGCAAGATTTTCCTGAAAGAATTAGCGGTGGAACTTGCTGATCGCCATATAAAAAATCGCATAGAACAAAGTAACCTTAGAGAATCTGCAATGACTGCCATAAAATTGAGTGGTTATACTGTCGAAACTGATTTATCCAATAATTCAGGAGAATAATAAAATATCAAAGCGGTGTGAAGACTATATGGTGAATCGCAAAGGCAAAAAGGGTGACGGCGATATGCGATGTTTGCATCAAGCCGACATGTTCGAAACATTAATTCCGGGTTGGCCAAAAATGTCACCAGATAAATGCAGAGACAGTCGCCATCGACGAAGATATGGAAAAACTCAATATCATCGTGATACCCTGAACATCATCAGATTTACCACCGACCAACCGCCGAAAAACGAAATTAAATCATATATTTAGAAATTACAAGAATTAATTAACATTCAACAAAAATTTAAAAAAAAGTAAAATTAGCGTTCACAGCTTATGTGATTGTCGTGAAGAAGAAAAAATTGTAATTGAATTTATCTGTATTAGTACGATTCGCTAGTACATAAAGCACAGGATATTCTGTATATATAGAATGTAAATTGTGGTATAGTCAGTCCAGTCGCCGCGGCCTGATGAGAGGATTGATTTTTTCATAATCATAAGCTCATCAGTTCGAAACTGGATTGAATTCTCTTACAATCTTCGGAACATATTAAAAATTAAAAATTAAATAAATAGAATTCTGTCTATTAGCCGGTTTTCGTTGAATTACCGTTCGTAAATACTAAAATGTTTCTACGTGTTAATAAAAAACACATTTAAAAGTGTCGTAAGACCGGTAGCATATTTAGAAATAACAAGAATTAATTAACATTCAACAAAAATTAAAAAAAAAGTAAAATTAAATCATATTTATGTTAATTTACTTAAGTTTTAATTGAAATAATTTAATTAGTTTTTTTTATTAATTAATTTATAATGAATTTACACATTTATACTACCTAGATCAACAAGTTCTCGGAATAACCACCGTGTGGCGCTCCCATCGTTCCGATTTGAGTTCTGTTTTTTTGTTAAGTTGGTACATCTGTTGTTGATATTCCCTCTAAATCTTAGCGTCATAGCTTGACATTTGCCAAAGTTACGTAGTCAAGAGTACATCTATCTCTGTGTGTGTTGGCGATTTTTCCATTATTTCCTCTCGGTTTCTGAAACGCGTTTCCCGTAATGGTTTTTTAACTCAATTGAACAGAAAGAAGTCACAGGGAGCCAAATCAGGTGAATTCGGTGGCTGGTATTTGTTGCATTTTTCGTCAAAAAATTATGAATAATAATGGCACTGTGCGA
The DNA here is from genome assembly GCA_958295665.1 of Tipula vernalis. Taxonomy (NCBI): domain Eukaryota; kingdom Metazoa; phylum Arthropoda; class Insecta; order Diptera; family Tipulidae; genus Tipula; species Tipula vernalis. The sequence continues at coordinate 126,690,702 of OY282559.1, forward strand.
CGGTGCGTTATCATGGTGCAAAATCCACTAGTTTTCTGCCCACAATTCTGGTCTCTTTCGGCGAATTGCTTCACGCAAACGTCTCATAACGCCCAAATAATACTCTTTGTTTACGGTCTGGCCTTCTGGCAAAAATTCATGATGCACTACACCGTTGTAATCCATGAAAACAGTGAGCATTGCATTCTTTTTTGAACTGAACGCCATTCAGTTGCCTGATGTCTGGATTGCGTGTCGTACTCATAAACCCACGTCTCGTTTCCAGTAATAATCCTTTTGATGAATGTGGGATCGGATTCAGCCTCGCAAATCATGTCTTTTGCGACGTCAACACGCTCTCTTTTTTGCATGAAATTTAGGTCTTTTGGCACCAACTTTGCTGCTACACGACGGAAATCCAAATCATTAACCAAAATGTCTTGGACGGATTCATAGGCAATGTTCAAGTCCTCCGCTATCTCTCTGACGGGTAATTTGCGGTTATTGACCAACATTTCTTTTACTTTATCAATGTTTTCGTCGGTTTTCGATGTCGATTATCTGCCACTGCATTCATCATCTTCGATTGACTCACGACCACTTTTAAACCGCTCGTGCCACTGGTAAACGACCGTTTTCTTTAGAGAATCGTTGTTGCAAATTTAAATCCATTTCTAAAATTGTAAATAATCGCCAACACACACAGAGATAGATGTACCCTTGACTACGTAACTTTTGCAAATGTCAAGCTATGACGCTAAGATTTAGAGGGAATATCAACAACAGATGTACCAACTTAACAAAAAAAAAACAGAACTCAAATCAGAATGATGAGATGGTTATTCCGGGAACTTTTTGATCAAGGTGGTATACATTGTTAAATTACAATATAATCGGGAAATCTTGACAGTTTATCTATAGCAAAGTGTCAGTTTAATTTTATTAAGTCGTGTATAATATTTTTTTTTATAGTAAAGAAGCCATATGGTGTCTAGCACTGAATGTTACAATTTACGCCATCGAACGGTTGTAAAACGAAGTAACCCAAAACGAAAGAGACTTTTCTCACAGCCGAACTCATACCTGAATTCAACAGTAACTTAGCAGATACACTAAGAAAAACCGAAATTCCTAAATTCCTAAAAGTTTTAAATACCAAGCTAATCGATAGGGCATATGATGTTATTAAATTCAGTTTTTTTTAAGATTGGAATTCGCTTAAAGCAGAATTAAAATCCCGGTTTGCTGAGACCCGTACATTCGAACAAATTGAGCTAGAGCTAACTACGGCTAAGCAACAAAAAAATGAATCCGTCAGATGTTTTGCAGATCGCATTGAAAATTTAGTGTCGAGCCTAAATGATGTTTGTATAGATACACTAGGTACGAACTCTGAAGAAGGGCTTATGGAGCCCATTCGTTTATATGTAAAAGCCTGTCAGTTTACAGATCTAAAAAAAGCCATTGCTAAGGTATGTGAAGAAGAATTGATCATATCGCGTCCTAATTCCCAATTTGCAAACCAAGCATCAAATAAAAATATCGATAAATGCCAAATATGTAAAAAGCTAGGGCACACATCCGAAAAATGTTATCACAGGTATTCAAATTTAAATTCAAATCGTAGCGTCCAAATATGACTAACAGGAATTTTAACGTTACACTATCCACTCAAGTTTGGGTTTATTGCAAAAAGCAAGGCCACCACATTAGAGAATGTTTCAAAAAGAAAAATGCAGATGCAAGAAGGCAAAATTTCGAAGATCGTAAGGAAGTGAACAATCCGGGAAAGTCCATTCAACCGGCGCAGACGAACACTCCTGCGCGGGTACAAAATTTGAAGTATACTCTATAGAGTGTTCCAAATTCAACGAAACTGCATCTCCTATCATACTGTCTTCATCATTATCTAATCCTGAAGAAGAATTCAATCGAAAGTATATTTATTTAAATATCGATATACTACAAGACACTGACCAATGTTTAATAGTAGATACCGGAGCTGATATCAGTCTATTAAAGAAAATCTTCATTAAAATGGAAACTAGTTGTTATCCTGAGATTACGTATTCCATTCAAGGAATCTCTGAGTCAGCGATATCTACTCTAGCCGCAGTTGAAACAACATTATCATTCGGTATAGATAAACTCAATCATACTTTCACATTGTCAATAACAATTTTCCAATTTTATGTGCTGGGATACTAGGAAAGGATTTGCTTACTAAACATAAGTATAAACTTGATTTCTCAACCTATAAATTATCAATTTTAATTAATAATCAATATGTCTTAGTTGACATCTTACCATTTAATCACGTAGAAATCCCACCACGATGCGAGAAAATAGCGAAAATATTTATACCTAATCTACAAGAAACGTCAGTATGTCTGAATGATGAATTATCACCTGGCGTATTCATAGCTAATTCAATAATTTCTCCTTTAAATAATTTGGCGCTAGTTTGTTTGATTAACACGAATGAGAATTCAGTGAATCTGTCAAATTTCATACCCAAATTTGACACAATTGAGAATTATGATATTTTGAACAAATTTAAAAATTGATTCAAGTGACACGAGTCGAATATCAATTTTAGAAATGAGCTTAATCTTGAAGCATTAAATAATGAAAAGAGAAATTCCATTGTTTCTATCTGTCGCAATTACAACGATATATTCTATTAACCCGGTTACACATTATCATCCACTAATTCTACAAGTCACAAAATACCCATTTTACCAGGGACAAATCCAATTTACATCAAAACCTTATCGCCTTCCAGAATCAACGAAAGCGGAAATTAACAAGCAGGTTTCCGATATTTAAAAAAACAACATTATTGAAAATTTCAAGAGTCCTTGGAACTTCCCTTTGCTAATCGTTCCTAAAAAATCACCAGATCCTGAGAAAAAATGGCGTGTGGTGGTAGAATTCAGGAGACTGAATCAGGGTCACTGTTGGAGAAGTGTTTCCTTTGCCTAACATCACGGAAATCCTGGACCAGCTGGGCAGGTCAATGTATTTTACTATAATAGATCTAGCCACTGGCTATCACCAGGTCCCCATGGATGAGACCAACAAAGAAAAAACATCGTTTAGTACCAACCTTGGCCACTATCAATTCACCAGGATGCCATTTGGTCTAAAAGGCGCACCGGCGACTTTCCAACGCCTAATGAATAATATTTTGATTGGATTGAACGGAATAAAGTGTTTCGTCTATCTTGATGGCGTGGTAATAAAGGGTGGTTAAATTTTAAGGGCCGATGTTGATTTTGAATAAAACACAAATTATTTAGGAAATTATTGTCAATTCTTTTTATTATGATAATATGGTATGGTTCAATTATGTATGGAACAAAATATCGGCCAAATGGCCGCTGCGACCTCGGCGGCACACATCCACCCGATGGTCCAAATTTTCGATGACGCTTAGGACGATTTTCGATGACGCTCTCATCCTTTAGCTCTTGAATTGTTGCTGGCTTATCGACGTACACCTTTTCTTTTAAATAACCCCAAAGAAAGAAGTCCAACTGTGTCAAATCACATGATCTTGGCGGCCAATCGACATCGCCACCACGTGAGATAATACGGCCATTGAATTTGTCGCGCAAAAGAGCCATTGTTTCGTTAGCTGTGTGGCAAGTGGCACCGTCCTGTTGGAACCACATATCGTCCACATCCATATCTTCAAATTTGGTCCATAAAAAGTTCGTTATCATCTCACTAGCGAACACCATTCACAGTAACTGTCTGACCGGCCTCATTTTGGAAAAAATACGGCCCGATGATGCCGCCAGCCCATAAACCGCACCAAACAGTCACTCTTTGTGGGTGCATTGGTTTTTCGACAATCACTCTTGGATTATGATTCGCCCAAATGCGGCAATTCTGCTTATTGACGAATCCACTGAGGTAAAAATGTGCCTCATCACTGAAGATGATTTTCTTCGAAAATTGATCATCCACTGTTGCCATTTCTTGCCACCATTCTGACCATTGACGACGTTTGGAATGGTCAAGAGGCTTTAGTTCTTGAGTCAATTGCACCTTATAAGCATGTAAATGCAAGTCTTTATGCATAATGTTCATCAACGACGAGCGTGAGAGGTGCAATTGTTGGGCACGACGACGAGTTGAGGTGGACGGTTCTTCAGCCACACTATCGCGAACAGCAGCAACATTTTCTGCAGTACGAGCTGTACGAGCATGCACTGGTGTTTTAAAATCTCCTACAGACCCGGTTTGCTCAAATTTTTGCACGATTTTTCCGATTGTACGCACATTTGGACGATTAAATTGACCGAAAAAATCACGAAGTGCACGATATGCATTTTGATTTGAACGCCCATTTTCATAATATTCCTGGATAACTTTAACGCGTTGCTCGATTGTGTATCTTTCCATGGTTCAAATTGAATTAGTCTGAAATTGAGAAATGTCAAATGAAATGCAGAAAAAAACTTGACGTTTAGGTGTGGTTCACATTCAACGTCGGCCCTTAAAATGTAACCACCCTTTATATGCACATAATTTAAAAGAGCACAGTGAACGCCTCCAAAATGTTTTCGATTGTTTTCGTCAGCACAATTTGAAATTAAATGCAAAAAAGTGCCAGTTCCTCCGAAAGGAAGTCATCTATTTAGGTCATGTGATTACGCAACATGGAATTAAACCAGATTCGAATAAAGTAAACGCGGTTAATAATTACCCTAAGCCAAATAATACAACCGAAATTAAATCATTCTTGGGCCTATGTGGTTATTATCGCTCTTTTATTCCCAATTTGGCAGAAATTGCTAAACCGTTGACCATGCTTTTGAAGAAAAATTATATCTATGGAATGATCTATGCGACGAAGCTTTCATTAAACTTAAAAACAGTTTAGTATATGAACCAATCCTAGTTTCGAAAAAACATTTAAATTAACGTGCGATGCAAGCGATGTTGCAATTGGGTCAGTGTTGTCACAAAATTTTGATGGAGATGATTTGCCATAGTACGCCAGTAGAACGCTAAGGAAACCGGAATTGAATTATTCCACTATTCAAAGAAACTTCTTTCCGTAGTTTGGTCGATTCAAAATTTTCCCCCATATTTATACGGTCGAGAATTCCTTGTTGTTACTGATCATGAGCCATTAAAATTCTTACGAAGTATATCCAATCCGTCATCCAAATTAATTCGGTGGCGACTGGAACTCGAAGAGTATAATTTTATATTAAAACATAAACCTGGCAAAGCAAACAAAAATGCTGATTCATTAAGTCGAATATGTCTAGAAAATTCAGAAAGCCAAAGTAGTGAACCGGAAGTTTGTGATATTTTTGTAACCACTAGATCACAAAGTAAAATTAACCCCGAAAATCAAAAAAATACAAATTCCACTGGTAACAGTTAATCTTTAACTGATCCTCACACATCCATATTTAAAAATCAGTTAAATTCTTCGATCGAAAATCAATCAACTATAACAAATTCTAATTTTCTTAAACCAGTTACAGTTTTAGATAACGAAACTGATATTAATAGAGCGATATCAGAATATGATTCGAGTCCCCTTGGACATCAAGGAATACAGAGAACCTATAAAATATTAAAGCAATTCATTTATTTTCCAAATATGCTAGCTAAAATAGAAAAATACATAAAACTTTGTCAATCTTGCCAAAAAAATAAAACATCTAAATCTTTGAAAATGCCTATGGTCAACTACCTACAACTTCTGAAACTACATTTGATAAAATATTTTTAGATACAGTAGGGCCTTTTCTCCCTACACACTTAGGTAATAAATACCTTTTGACAATGCAAGATGATTTATCTAAATATTGTTTAGCAGTTCCTATCATAGATCAAAAGGTCAATACTGTAGCAGAAGCTTTTGTCAAAAATTTAATTTGTGTTTTCGGTTGGAAGAAGTATTTACTAATATTTGTAAAATGTTAAAAATACATAAAATAAATACATCCGCGAATCATCCGCAATCTAATGGAAGCCTCGAAAGGTCCCATAGAACACTCGTTGAGTGTATTCGATCATTTATAGAACAGGATCCAATATCGTGGGATCAATGTATAGCGTATTCAAAGTTTGTTTACAACACAACTCCTCATACAGCTACAAAGTTTATGCCATTTTATTCGGTGTTCGGTAGACAGCCCCAAATGCCAAAACGCGAATCCTTGAACATTTATCATTGGTGATTATGTTCTAATAAAAAATGAAAACAGGAAAGGTAAAGAAGACGAAATTTGGAAAGGGCCATATGAAGTAGTTGATGTACCATCAAAAGTAAATACAGAAATCAAGATAGGAAGAATTAAAAAGGTCGTACATAACAACCGAATAAAATTGTATCTTTCAAACCTAGAAACCTAAAATTAAATAACGTTTAAAACGAAAAATATCATTATTGGTAATCTATAGTTGAGTATAGTATATAGTAAATTAAAAGAAAAAAATGAGGTAAAATAAATGCCTACAATCGTATGTTTGAACCACGTTATAAATTGAATTAAATACTTGAGTTCAAAAAAAACAAATTTGTCTTGAGAATGGTTGGTTAACCTAATATATTTTGACAGGTGAAATAATAATAAATTCTAATGTATTCAATGTTTGTTATTTATTATAAATTTGTAATGTTATATACAAAAAAACACAATTATCAGTTATTGTTTACTAATATCCCTATAGGGGCGGGATGCAAAAGGAATTTTTCATCATCTGATTACAATCAGTGATGAAAATGAACACATCTATGACCCCCTGTTGAGAGTGCAGAATCCATGAGCCGACCCACCTTTCATGTCAGCACTACCTGACTACAGGTTGGCATGAAGCAATGCAATGTGCAGGTGGTTTTCAAAGACGGATCTGTAGCCGCCCGTCCTCGATTTGGCTACTCCAGGCGTAAAGTAGAACGGTCAAAAATAAATCAATAATTCAAACAAACAAACAATTATCACACGTTCCTATATTTTGTGAATTGGTTTTGCTTTTCCTACAATTTTTGAACTTGAAATTTCCCCAGGTGGTAGTTTTTGGTACGATTTTTCCCAAGTTTTACGGCCATCACTGCCATCTATGTAATGTATATTGACTTAATGACCAAACGAATCGTAGTAAGCTTTTATTTCAATTTGACCAGAATGCTGTTGTTATGAATTTTCTCTGTGTGCCACTGTATGGATGATAATTAAGTGATGAAGGAAATATTTTACCCAAATGTGCCCATTTTAGTAATTAAAATCAAATATTTACTGTCCCATCTAAATTCTACGTATCGAAAATCACTTTAGGCTCCCTAAGCTTACAGAAAGAAAAACAATTTTCCATTTTCCTTATTTATATAAATATTAATTTGTTTATCATTTTAAAATATTTATTTATGCACAAATTTTGGTATTTTACGTAGCTATTGTACACATACAATATTTATTTATGGAACATAATCCGTAACAAATTTTACATTTCATTCATTTTCAAATTTTATAGTGTTGTTGTATTTTTTTTTTTTTTTTTGGTTTCGGAGATTGTGGTTGATGATATTACAATTCGGAATACAAAAAAAAAGCTTTTGTGATGCTTTTCGGTTATTACATAAATTTAATTGAATTTTTCTTGTATTACGTATATCTGGAAAAAAAAAATAAAAAATAAAAATGTGGTGTACATTGAAACGTTAAGCTTTTATAATTTGAGGTCATCAAAATGAAATCATTTTCTTGTTGATTTAAAAATAATAAAATTGTGGTTTGTTTGCACGTATAATAGCAAATACAAAGAGAGAAAGATTCGTCTTTGGATTTAAGAAATTTTATTTAAGTAGACAAACAAAAAACTTTTATACTTGTAATTAGTTGTTTTATTTTTGTAGATGTATTACTTGGTAATAAATACCATAGCTAGATAAAAATCCAACTTCTCAAATGCAATTTACCATGAAATAGTATACATTGAAAAAAAAAGCTTTAACGACATTAAACAACATACATTTATAAATAATACGACAAATTTGTCGTTTTACAAAGTAAATAAATGATGTCGCATTGCGTTATCCCCAATAAAATCCTAAATTACACAAATATAACAACAAAATAAATATAGACGTACAAATAAACCGAAGCTTTTTATTTTTTGAATCCAAACACATACACACACACAAAAAAAAATTAAATATAAGTACGAAACAAAGCTTTAAGCATATAACACAACAAAAAAGACTCCAAATTTTAATTTTATTCAATTCCCTATCGCTATATGAGGATCCTTCCACTCTCTTTAGAAAAACCCCTTTTAATTTTATTTTTTTTGTAGCTGTTAGTTTTTAAACTGTATAGAAAAAACAAAAAGCTTTGCATTTTAAATTTATTTTACTTTGATTTTAAGTATATATGTATACATAAAAAGCTTCTTTTTATGATTTAGATACACGAGTATATCAAATACTCGAGATACATACAAATAATTTAATTGAACTAAATTTTCAACGTTAGAGGGAATATATACCCTTTATACTTTATAGTTATGTACCTATTTACAAAAAAAAAAAAAAAAAAAAAACAAAAAGAAGTTTTTTGTAACTTTACAACAAAAATTATTTAAATAAATTTAATTGATCATTTTATTTTTTAATTTTAAATACTAAAATAAATAAAATAAAAATTCGTTACGAGAAATAAAAAGTTTTAAATTAATTTTATTCTATTTTATGAAGCTTTTTGTAAAAGTTAACAACATATACTCTCGTTTATTTAATTTGACAAAGGATAAAAAAATTCTATTTTGTGCTTGTGGGGTTCAAATTTTTTTTTTTTTTTTTTTTTTGTGCCGGATGAAAGCTGTTTATATATTAAAGCTTTTTACGGTATGTATTGTTTAAAGTGAAAGCAGAATTAGAATTTTTTGTTTGCGGAATGCTGCAATATTAATTTAAAATTTTCCTGTTGGTGGTTATGTATTTTCAAACTGTGTAACATTTTAGTGTGCGATATGGTGGAACGATGATAATTTTTAATTATGTGTGGAACTTTTCTTTAGGTAAATAAGAACTTTTAATGTATATTTACACAGTAAATTATTTATTAAACAAAACTTTCACATTTAATAAGCTTTGTATTAATATGTAAATTAACGGTTTTGGACTAACCGCTATTATTTTTGAAAACCACTCACATTGTGAATACAAGGGGCACTTTTGCTCTCTATTCTTCGATCTACTCTTTATAAAGAGTTTTATATTTGTATCAGAGTCAAACGTAACTGCGATTTTTTTTACAACAGACGTATAAAACCGATTAAATCTTTATGTTTGAGGTATAATGCTGATATCATCATTGGTTAGAAGGCTGAATTTATTATTTCGGGTTTATTAGATTCATAATTATAAATAACGCATGGCTTGCGTTATTATTCGATATAGCATATCAGATTTCAATAAATCTTGTCAGAATTTGATATATCGATGGTATATGTCAGAATTCGGAATATCATCAGAAATCATCTCAGAATTTGATATTATATCCTATCAGAACTCTGTACACTTATTATGTCAGAATTATTTCAGAGTTCGACATATCATATCCGTATATTATACGAGTATATCATGTAATAATTGGAAATATCATGTCAGAATTGGATATATTATCTCAGAGTTTTCTATATATTGTCAGAATTCGATTTATCTGTCAGAATTTTATGTATGGTTGATATATGTCATAATTCGAAATATCATTATAAATCATCTCAGAATTTACCGCTGTGAATTTTATCCTAAACTTTTCCTAAAACAACAACACCAACTAAAAAAACCTGATTGTATTAGTAAAATGCATACATTTAGGCGATTGCATAAAGAATTGAATTTATAAATATTTTTAATAATGTTTATATTAATAAAAGTAAATTATTAAACGAATAATTAAGGAATAAAATGTGATTTATGTAAATATATTGGATAAAAATTATTTACAAAATTATAACTTAAAATTTCGAAATATGATTTTAAGTATGCTAATTCCATATTGAGAAGGGGTGTCGAACTTGACGTAATACTAAACAGGATCATAGGTCGTTCTCATCGGTTTCCCTAATGGGGTAGTAAGATGTATATATCAGCCAACTAATCAGCGATTTGTAGAATTTTATCATGGATTTTGCATATTGAAATTTGCATTTTTTTGCAAAAACTCCATAAATTTGGTAGGGGTGTCGAACTTGACGTAATACTAAACAGGGTTATAGGTCGTTCTCATCGGTTTCCCTCACGGGATAGTAGGATGTAAATATCAGCCAACTAATCAGTGATTTGTAGAATTTTATCATGGATTTTGCATATTGAAATTTGCATTTTTTTTCCAAAAACTCCATAACTTTGGTAGGGGTGTCGAACTTGACGTAATACTAAACAGGGTTATAGGTCGTTCTCATCGGTTTCCCTAATGGGGTAGTAGGATGTAAATATCAGCCAACTAATCAGTGATTTGTAGAATTTTATCATGGATTTTGCATATTGAAATTTGCATTTTTATGCAAAAACTCCATACATTTGGTAGGGGTGTCGGACTTGACGTAATACTAAACAGGGTTATAGGTCGTTCTCATCGGTTCCCTAATGGGGTAGTAAGATGTATATATCAGCCAACTAATCAGCGATTTGTAGAATTTTATCATGGATTTTTCATATTGAAATTTGCATTTTTTTGCAAAAACTCCATAAATTTGGTAGGGGTGTCGAACTTGACGTAATACTAAACAGGGTTATAGGTCGTTCTCATCGGTTTCCCTAATGGGGTAGTAGGATGTAAATATCAGCCAACTAATCAGTGATTTGTAGAATTTTATCATGGATTTTGCATATTGAAATTTGCATTTTTTTTCCAAAAACTCCATAAATTTGGTAGGGGTGTCGAACTTGACGTAATACTAAACAGGGTTATAGGTCGTTCTCATCGGTTTCCCTCACGTAGTAGTAGGATGTAAATATCAGCCAACTAATCAGTGATTTGTAGAATTTTATCATGGATTTTGCATATTGAAATTGGCATTTTTTTGCAAAAATTCCATAAATTTGGTAGGGGTGTCGGACTTGACGTAATACTAAACAGGGTTATAGGTCGTTCTCATCGGTTTCCCTAATGGGGTAGTAGGATGTAAATATCAGCCAACCAATCAGTGATTTGTAGAATTTTATCATGGATTTTGCATATTGAAATTTGCATTTTTTTGCAAAAACTCCATAAATTTGGCAGGGGTGTCGGACTTGACGTAATACTAAACAGGGTTATAGGTCGTTCTCATCGGTTTCCCTAATGGGGTAGTAAGATGTATATATCAGCCAACTAATCAGCGATTTGTACAATTTTATCATGGGTTTTGCATATTGAAATTTGCATTTTTTTGCAAAAACTCAATAAATTTGGTAGGGGTGTCGGACTTGACGTAATACTAAACAGGGTTATAGGTCGTTCTCATCGGTTTCCCTAATGGGGTAGTAAGATGTATCAGCCAACTTATCAGCGATTTGTAGAATTTTATCATGGATTTTGCATATTGAAATTTGCATTTTTTTGCAAAAACTCCATAAATTTGGTAGGGGTGTCGAACTTGACGTAATACTAAACAGGGTTATAGGTCGTTCTCATCGGTTTCCCTAATGGGGTAGCAGGATGTAAATATCAGCGATTTGTAAAATTTTTTCATGGATTTTGCGTATTGAAATTTACATTTTTATGCAAAAACTCAGCCACGTTGATGATAAAGAAAAGACAGCCTTTAGTACCCAAGCCGGTTGTTACCATTTTTTGCGAATGCCATTTGGTCTGAAGGAAGGCTCCAAATGGGATTAAATGGTTTAATATGTTTTGTATATCTTGATGATTATTCCAAGATTTCCGAACCTTCAAGTCGATTGTTACCGAAAAATGTAGAATTTGAATGGAATGCTCATTGAGTCGTTACTTCATCTCCTATACTTCAACGTCATAATTTCAATGACATCTTTATTCTAACTAAAGACGCGAATGATTACGCAATCGGTGCGGTTCTATCACAAGATGTCGAAGGAAAAGATCTACCAATCTCATTTGCGAGTAGATTGCTAAACGATGCGGAACGAAACAACCATACCGTGGAAAAGGATCTAGTTTGGGCTACTCAACGACTGATCATTGTCCTTTAATCTGGCTGAAAACAAACCCGAAAGCTTCTTCTAGGTTTAATCCGATGGCGACTTAGAATATAAACCCAAGAATTTTAATCATGCACTTAGTCGTTTAAAAAATTGTGAAAGGCTCAACATATCTGAATTCGCTAAAATAATTGCAGCTGTAACCAGAGCACAATCGAAACGAAATGCTTAAGATGACACTGGTGATATATCTGAGGATACTATAACACAAACTCCCAATAGTTCCATTTTTGGTAGTTCGTTACCGTTTGTAGAATGAGCTGGTAAAGCTCATTCTACAAACTATATCCCGAAAAACAATGCACCAAACCGGAGAAGACATAAATGAAGTTATAAAGGAATTCCATATTACTCCTCTTGGTAGACATCAGGGATATTCAAGAACAATCAAGCGACTTAAACAATATTACGAGTTTCCTAGTATGAATGATCGTGTCAGGTCATTCATTAAAAAATGTTCTTTATACCAAAAAAGAAAGTATCTCGTCTAACACTAGAACTACCAACCAGTCAAAATGGACGAATTGTACATTTAATGAATTCAAATTTTTTAATTTATGTAAAATTTTTTTTGGAAGTTTATGATACATTTTAACATAATTACTTTGTTGTCATATTAAAATTCACCACAGATTCCCACAAAAATATTAACATAATAATTAAAAAAATTGAATTCAATAAATGTATAACCGGTCATTTTGACCGGTCGGTAGTTCTAGTGCTAAATAAATGTGCCATCCAGATTAATGTTGATGTTAAGAGGAACAAACATATTAACGAAGTAATTAGTAATTAAATTTTGAAAGCTGTTGCTGATTTTGTCGGTCCTGCTCTTGCTCATATTTTCAATTTTTCCTTGGAGCATGGAGTGGTTAGATGATCGTAGTGATAAGGGAAACTAAAAACCACTTTCAATCTAACCAGTACTTCTCAAAGTTCTTGAAAAGGCAAGTAAAAATAGAGTTACCATAGTCAATAGTAGTCAATAGTTAGCTATTCTGTTTGACATTGGTTTTAGCGTTATGTCAAACAAGTGGTTTGCTTCCTACCTAGATAATAAAAAAGTGAGAGTCAGAATTAATAATATTTTTAGTAATTTTAGAGTTGTTGATGTTGGAGTACCACAAGGATCAGTGTTAGGTCCTGTGCTATTTCTAGTGTATACTAATCCTATTTTTAAACTTAAATTAAATGGTAACAGTACTGAGTTTGCTGATTATTTAGCCTTAGCTTATATTGATAAATGTCCCACGTATGTGATTTCTATGGTTAATTCTGACCTTAAGGTTTTACATGAATCGTTTGATAAGCATTACCTAATACTAAGTGAAATACCAAGTTTATGTGGTTTAGAATTTTTGGAAACACGGTTGCTTTAAATTACCCCTTAGTTATATATCATAGTGGGTTGGTGCAATCCAGGTCATATTTGAGGGTGTATAATTCATTAGAACTTTATGAAGCGGCCTAATTATACATTAAAATCGCCTAAATGTTTGCAATTCACCAATACATTCGCATTTTTTTGTATTTTGAAAGTTTTAGTATAAACTTCACTTCTCTATATAGACGTGTGAAGTTTTTCCTAAAATAATACTAAACGCCATTTTTTTTTATTTAGGAAAAATTTAGGATAAACTTCACATTCATCAGAATTTGATAAATCCCGTCAGAATTATTTATACTTATTATATTCTTAAGTTCGTTATATTACGTCAGAGGTCGATATATTATGCAAGGATTTGAAAAACCATATCAGAATTCGTTATTGTCAGAATTTATCTTATTCAAATTTGTATATTTCACTGCCGAATTATGTATGTATATCTTGTACGAATTTTAAATTTCATGTCAGAGTTCAATATATCATCTTAGAATTTGTTATATACTATCGGATTCTATATCATCTAAGAATTGGCTGGTCAGAATTATATCGAAATTCGACACATGATGTCAAAATTTATCAGTCAATTATATCGAAATTCAACACATGATGTCAAAATTCATTATACTGAATTCTATATATCATGTAGGAATTCGGAAGATCATGCCAGAGTTCGACAAAACATTTTAAAACACCCTTTAAAACAAAAGCCCCTCTCTGGAAATATTAAAATCAAAACAATCCGCAACGGTGTTGAAATCTCGGTGAATGCACGCTATAGGACCATGGAAGCTGTATTTGCTACTTGCAGTCGGAATATGAAGAAGTTCTCGGGGGCGTAAGTTGCGTTGAGGAGCAAAAATATTAAAATGTGACAAAATGTCAGTCCAGTCTAGTTTACCACAAATTATGTCACGCGCAAATGTGGCACATGCGCATGTACGCCTAGCACTTAAACATTGGAGATCCAGAAAACGACATCGGCCTACATATGGTGATAGCCTGAAATTATTGTCACGCTCAAAAGACGGTAATTTTCTGAGAACAGATAATAGAAACTGGTTTTGAACATTTTCAATTATGTTTGATTGAGACTCGTAGAACGGGGACCATATGACAGTCGCCTACTCAAGCTGTGTAGGAACAAATGAAGTGTACAGTTACTTGAAAGTTAATATGTCGTGAAAATCATTCGAATTTCATTTAATAAACCCCAACATCGGGCTTTGTTAACAACCGCATCGACGTGAGAATTAAACGTAAATTCCTAGCTAAAGCTAACGCCCAAATCAGTAACCACATTAACTAGTCAAAAACTACTGAGGACTTAGACCTGGAATTGGTGATTAAGTGACACTTATTAACATTCAGAAATATAAGGCTAGCAATACACCAACCGTAAAGTGTGTTCAGGTCCCGCTGAAATTGATCACGATCCAATTCACATGAGATGTTTGCATATATTTTCATGTTGTCAGCAAATAAAATACAGTCTGAGAATTTGAAATAATCCACAATATTGTTAATGAACAATAAAAATAAGAGTGGGCCCAAGTGACTACCTTGAGGCACCCCAAATATAGCAATAAAACATTCTGAGACCGTATTTTCAATCTCGACATACATTTTGCGATCCGATAAAAAAAAACATAAGCCAATTTAAGGGAATAATGTCGAAATCAGGTTCACTGAGCTTATTCAATAAAATCCCGTGATTAAGTTTATCGAACGCTTTAGCGTAGTATAAGCCAAATTATTTTGAAACACTGCTAAATTAGTGACCGTTGACAGGTCCGGAAAAAATCCATGCTGACGTGTGCTAATACGTTGCTTGGAGTGGCAGTAGATCACATTGTTAACCATTGACTCGAATAGTTTAGGAACGCAAGATATCATTGCAATTCCACGATAATTAGTAACATCACTGCGGGAACCGTTTTAGTGGATTGGTATGATACTTGATATTTTCCAAAGATCCGCAAATTTGCATTGACTGAGGCTCAAATTAAATAAATGGCATGCAGGACCGGCAAACTGACTGCACACCGCTTCAATAGAGACACTGACAAACCATCTGATCCAGCATCCTTGGGAACGTTCATGTTCATCAAAGCCCCCATCACATCAAGTTCTGTAAAAACAAT
This sequence comes from Tipula vernalis, assembly GCA_958295665.1. Classification (NCBI taxonomy): domain Eukaryota; kingdom Metazoa; phylum Arthropoda; class Insecta; order Diptera; family Tipulidae; genus Tipula; species Tipula vernalis. The sequence continues at coordinate 126,706,408 of OY282559.1, forward strand.
TTTTAAATTATTGGAGTCAGATAATATATGAGTGTGTGAGCTATCCTTAATAAAATCACTTTAAAAGTATTCAGGGAAGAAATCGCAAGTTGTCTTTGGATTATCTGTTTCTTTTACCACGGAATTCTAAAAATGACGGCAAGTCGTCTTTACAGTTCTTAAATTTGACAAATCTCTAGAAATTCTTCGGATTACATCGCAAACCGTCTTCAATGTAATTTAAATAATTGTTACACAGGAAACGGTTGAGATAGTAAAACTGTTTGCGCAGAGACTTAAACTAGGTACAGTCATGGGCCAACCCTTGTCATGGGCCAGTCATGTTCCATGCATCAACTTTTTGTTTTAATTTAGTTCTGACGATTATTTTTAATTTGTTGGATCAAAGAATTATAAATTTTATAGTCAAATTTTAAAGGCATTTTTTATAACATACAAATAAAAAATTGGAGGTATTCAATTTTTATCTTAACAGAATGTCTAAGAAAATCAATATCTCGAGAGTTTTACCGATCGGTAAACATATCACTATGATATTTCGGTAGGCCTATGTGTGTGCTTTGATCATGCCAACTGTTTTAAAAAGTTATTGGGGTTTACCTAGTTAATCCTAGATTATTCGAAAACAACCCCAATAACGTTTTAAACGGGTTGTCATGATTAATTTAGACACACACGCCTACTGACGACATGTATGCCGATCATTGAAAATCTTGAAATATCGATTTTTTTAGGTATTATATAAATATATTTCATTCGCATATTATTATAGAAAAGTATTTTAATTTAATTCGCCCGAATGTATACTTTTTATAGGGGGAATGTATACTTTTTGGTGGTTTCGGCGTCTACTGTAGGGGGGGTCAAAGTTGAGTATAGTAATCTACCAGCTCCGTAACCTTTCGGTGGGTGCGATGGGTACAGTTGTTTAAGGGGTAACCTTATCACAGTTCGCAAGTGTACCTTCTGCCTCCTTGTGGCAATCACTGGTTACTGAGCCTGTTTGGTTCTTTTGACCATTTGGAACAGGCTAAAGTACGGCGCTTAAGAAGAAATCCTTGATAAAAAACCCTAATCTAAGGTGGAACAGCATATGCCGATGGATGAATGACTGATAGTTTAATCAGTCCTAAGTATGCGGACTCTGGATACTAGGCGCCCTTTAGTAAAGCTGGGTGTCCCACAGGCGACTTTCATTTCCCAGCAACTCGCGAGAATAACATGTGAAACCAAGTAAATAAAAATAAGGATGGTGACGCTCCTAAAGCGTCACTCACCAGCGACAGTTCCGTGGTGGTTTTCGAGGACCTTGGCCCTCTTTCCACAGTGGGACTCTCGATGAGTGGTCCATCGGAAGTAGAGCTCCGTTCGGGGCTTGAGAAATTAGTTCTCAACTCCAACATGGACACCTCAGGAGATGAGGACCCGGCCCCCGTAAGTGGAAGTAACTCCTCTGTGAAAGCAGGGTGGAGCATGGACGTCGGCGAGGGCCCGAAAGGTAATGTCAACACCACTGACAAACCTGTCGCGGCTCCCCGCGTGAAAATGTGTGGAGCCGCGAAGAAGCGGTATAAGAGGCTTCTTGCTGAGAGCAAACCGCCCGGAAGCGAGACAAGGCTTCTGGCGATGCGGCCACAAAAGAAGACTTGTGCTCCCACAGAGGCCCCACCGTCGAAGAGAATCCGCTCGGATGAGGGTAATGCACCGGCACAAAAAAAGGCCAGGGGTAAGAATCTGTCCCGGTGGTTTTGGGTTCTGCGGTTCGGTCTGGACTTACCTTCCGGCAGGCTGCGGATTCGGAGATCGTTGGGATCTTCCCCCCTGGTTTTCCTGAGATTGTCCTCATTGGAGAGCAGCTTAAGGCTGTCCAGGAGGGTATCCTAGATAAGGTGCTAGAGCAAGAGGCCAAGGAGCTTAAACCTAAGTACCTTGGTAGTCAGCTTCGGCCTGGTTGGCTGGTAGTAACCTGTGCTGACCGGATTGTTCAGTGGTTCAGGGAGGCCATAGAAAATATCAAACCATACTAGGGTACACAACTGATCCTGGCCGAGGCGGAAAACCGACCTCGAGCCAGGATTGTGTTCGGCACCTTCCCAAATAGTGCTGAATTGCCCACGGAGAAGCTTTTTGATTTTATCAAAACCCAAAACGAGGGCATGCAGGCGAAACTGGAGAGTGATAAGGAGAGAGGCGAAAGGCTTTTCGGCATTTAGCACCTTTTCTATGAACCAATCTTCAGTTGTGAAGCTCAAGCGGGTTGGCTATAAAGTCAACTATGAGTTTGCGACAGTCCAACTGCATCCGAAGGGTGGTCAGGGTGGTGCCAAACCAGCTTCTGTCGGAGGGACCCAAGTGGTGAAGCCTATGGAGGCTAAGGTGGCGGAACCTGTAGCCAAGACCACTGAGGTGGCAGCCCTCTCCAGAAGACAGGTGAGGAGAAGGCCGAAAAGAGAGAGGAAGGCGTCAGGGGTTGCACGGGGGAAGGCTTTGCAAGTGCTCCTTCCGCGCAAGCCACTGGTGAGGCCTGGAGGCTCTCACGCAGCGGGGGCTAACAGAACGGCGATGGAGGGCACTGGTCAGCTATCGGCCGGACAAAAAAAGCATGCGGGTGGTGGCGGTGCTGAAAGGAGGCTTAGCATTGCCTTCTGAAGAGGCCTTCGGAAAAATGAGGGCATACATCGCCTGCCTGCAGATAAACCTGCAGCATGCAAAGGCGCCTTTGGACGTCCTTTGTCGTAGGTTTATCTGCCAAAACATTGGCATGGCTCTAATCCAGGAGCCATGGGTGACAGCTAACCAGATTAGAAGTATACCAAATCAAGTAGGGAAGTTAATTTATCATGACGGAACTGAAAGTCCAAGAGCGGCTATTTTGGCCAGTTTTCGCAAATTAATTTTATTCCCATTTCAGAGTTTATCTCCAGGGACTTGGTTGTAGTAATAGTAAAGGTTCTGGGTGAAAGGGGCAAACAGGAGGCTATAATGGCCTCCGCCTACTTTCCTGGAGACTCAGAGTTGATACATCCACTTGAAGTTAGGCGGCTCATAGATCATTGCAAACGCAATGGGCTGGCCTACCTGATACGATGCGATGCAAATACGCACCACACAGACATTGTTAATAGGGGAAGGAAACCTTTTTATAAATGCGATTAGGCAAGAGGTCCCAGATTTGACACTTGCTAGTCCACATTTCAGCAACTTGGTCAACAACTGGCATGTGTCTGAAGAGGCCTCATTATCGGTTCACTTGCACATCAGATTCGATTTGGCATGGTCTCAGCAGCCAAAGCGGCAGGAAATCAGAATTCCAAAACTGACCGACTGGGACTCTTATAGAGTCTCACTTGAATCAGAAATGCCCTCGGTTGTGGGGAATATAGAGTATCCAGAGGGTTTGGAGATCTGTTCAAACCAGCTGCCTAATTCTATACACTTGGCTTACGAAAACAGCTGCCCGGTTAAGCGAAGAGAGTCCACAAAGATGGTCCCTTGGTGGAACGGGACGCTGGCTAAACTGAGGAAAAAATCGACAAGATTATTCAACAAGGTTAAACGCACCGGTGAATGAGGCGAGTATAAGACGGCCTTGGCGGAATATAATCTCGAATTAAAAAGATCCAAAAGGGCTATCTGGAGGAATTTCTGTGAGGGAATCAATGAATTGCCCTATGCAGCTCGTCTCCAGAAACTCCGTTCCTTGGATCATTTAAATGATTTAGGACTTCTCCATAAGCAAGATGGAAGGTTCCTGAAAATCGGAAGGAAACCTTGGAGGTACTGCTAGAGACCCACTTTCCGGATTCAGTAGTGGTAGGAGCCCAAGAGGACCATGATCCCTCAAGTGGACCGCATGATCCCTCAAGTGAGGTGGCCTATGCGCCTCGCGCGTCTGAGAATATGGCGAGAGAGTAACCATCAGTTATCAGGTTATTGACGCACTACTGGTCCTTCTGAGTAGCCATGGGTTTGATTTCCTGGCCTATGCGGATGATGTGGCTATTAAAATCAGAGGCAAGTTTGAGGAGGTCATTTCTGATCGTATGGAAAATGCACTCAATATAATATGGCAGTGGTGTTACCAGGAAGGACTCAGTGTCAATCCAAATAAAACTGTCATTGTTCCTTTTACGAGGAGGAAAAAGCTTGCGCTCACAGCTCCCTCGTTAAACGGTACTACTGTTCCTTTTCCAGCGAGGTTAAATATCTAGAGGTTATCCTAGATCAAAAACTGAACTGGAAGCAACATTTGTTAAAAATTCAAGATAGAGCCACCAAGGCTCTCTGGGCCTGTCAAAGACTCTATGGGCGTACTTGGGGACTACAATGGGGGGTTGCATGGTGGCCTAAAACTGCGCAGAAGGCAACGCAAACCTTATTGAATAAGGTTCAGCGTATAGCCTGCATCAGTGTTACGGGCTTAATGAAATAATGTCCAACAGCGGCGATGGAGTCATTTCTAGGACCGACACCGTTACACCTGCATGTTAAAAAGGATGCTGCAATTATGGCCCTGAACATGCAGGCGGAAGGAAATATCAAACCAGACAATATGGTGGGTCATTTGCTCCTTAAGGAATTTCAGAGAGACCCTACCATAGGAATGCCTTCCGACGGTATGCCAGCTAAACTGGACTTCCACAAACCTTTCTGGGTTAGGTTACCTGACCGGGATGTGTGGAGTGCAGATGGACCATCCTTTGAGCGAGGGGCCATGGTATGGTTGGGTATCAATACTACCATTTTTCAAGCAGAAGTACAAAAGTGATGCAAAGATTTATATTATATCGGACAGCCAGTCGGCCTTAGGTTTGAGTCAAGCCTGGTATGGGATTGTCTGAAGGTTATTAAACATCTGGCAGGCTCAAATAACGTACATTTATGTGGGTGCCAGGTCATACTGGAATCTAAAGAAACGAGGCAGCTGATGGCCTCGCCCGTGAGGGTTCTACCTCTCCATTTATTGGACCAGAACCCTTCTGCGGTGTCACTAAGTGACGCCTTAGAGCAGTTGTAAAATGCTGGGAGGATGTTCAAAAGTCCTCCTACCTCACAGGTCATGTCCCCTTAATGTATCACCTTAAGAAGATGGGCCTAAGTACGACATATGGATGCCGCTTCTGCGATCTGAAAGCAGAATCAGCGGAACATGTTCTGTGTCAATGCTCAGCCATTTTCCAGCAAGATGTTGACTGCAACATCTAGGAGGGAGAACAATGAGCCCGGATAATATGTATCTTGTATCGGCCAGTAATATTATCGCAGATTCATTTGGAGCCTGAATATTGACTGGACGGATAATTAAGTAGGGTCCAGCACAAAAGATCTTTTAGGTCGCAGTGTAATACGGATTATCGCCCATATGGCCTTTCAATCAGTAATATTAATAATAATAATACTTTTTAAAACATATGCATATGTAATTTTTTTGTTAGTGTTTATTCTAGTTTTATTTTAGGATAAAGTTCAGTCGTTCATAAATCGTCCTTCTCATAAATCTTCGTCCGTAATTATAAATCTGACTTTATCTCTATAAGGATAACATCCATTAAGGGTATACCAACTTAAATAAAGGATTATTAAATTGCATATAAAAATATAAATGATTTTAATCGATGATTTTTCTAAAAAATACAAGGCGATTTAAATCAGAAAAAAATTAATGATTTGTATTATTCTACTTAAACCATTTTTACCTTGGATTTAATGTATGTGCATTACACGGTACAAAGATAACTTTGGGATTAATATTTAATATCCGTTTCTGAATAAATTTATCCCTTTTGCTCATATTTGTCTCATAGTGACTGAGACTCTAGTTCTTCATGTATGATTCAATAGAAAGAAACCCAGGCAAATGTTCCCTAATCACAATTTCGCAATTTTTTAATTTTTCCATATCCAAAAAGTAAATGGAAGCGTAAGGAATTGCCAATTTTAATCAATTTGACAACAACAACATTTTCTAGGGATTGACAACAACAACACATTATATTAGATTACACATTTGTCAAAATGATGGTTAAAAAGTGCTAGAATCTGAAACCGAATTACCTAAAATGTTACTCTAGATTATTGATAGATATCTAAATGTTTATATTTATTTAGATTGTTCTAAACTTAAAAGCTCATAAAACTCTGTACAATTTTTTATAACAAAATATTACTGGTCACACTAACTAAACATTACTTATTATTTTTGGTCACGAATTCCCAATTTCAATAAACTTGACAATAACAACATTTTATTAAAGTTTGATAACAACAAATTATATTAAATCACAGATTTGATAAAGGTTAAAAAATGGTAGAATCTGAAAGCTCTGCGAAATTTTCTATACCAAAAATGACATTACTATTCACACCAACTTACATTTATGTTTCAATAAATTTACCAACAACAAATTTTATTAAATTACAGATTTGTTAAAATAAGAGTAAGAAAATGCAAGAATATAAAATCTAACTACCTAAAATGTTACTCAAGATTATTTCATAGACGTTCAATTGTTTATATTTAGATTGTTTTAAACTTAAAAGCCCATAAAGCTCTACGAAATTCTCTATGCAAAAAAAAATTATTACTGTTAACACAAACTTTCATTTATTCTAGTTGGTGATTTAGTAATCTACCTAAAAATGCGCGGGAATTCCCAATTTCAATCAATTTGGCAACAACAACATTTTATTGAAGAATGGCAACAACAACAAATTATTTTAAATTACAGAATTGCTAAATATGGGATAGAAATAGAATTACCTGTAATGTTACTCTTATGTTAAATTGTTTATATTTAGATTCTTCTAAGCTTAAAAGCTCATAAAGCTCCACGAAACTCTCTATTCTAAAAAAGTTATAGAACTGCTAATTTTTTCACCAAATTTTTTATTAGAGAAAATTTAGATTTTGGCGCTCAGAACAATTAAGCGCCCAAGGAAACCGCCTAGGTTCCATATATTATGAGGCGCTGCTGTCTCTAAAAATGTAACATGATCACGACAAAAATTGCTTACCCGCAAGCAATATTATTAATATTAAGTACAAACAACTATTACAAAATCTAGAACATTATACTTTTTAGCTGGGTATCCACTTCAAACAACTTCAGTGACAAACAAATCTTATTTCAAAATAAATAAATAAAAAAAATTGCATCTTATACCTCAGATTCTTTTACATTCTAAAGATTCTTTGATGGTAAAAAAATAATAAAATAAGTTTTACACTCACACAAGAAATTGAGTAGATATTGAATTTTGAAAACAAGACGAGACTGTATAGTACATATACAGCTATTGATTGATAGCTAGGTATCTATAAACCTTCGAATATCACTTAAAATGCAAAACATGGGTAAAAGAATTTTCCTTTACTAGTTTACCTCATTTTCTAGTTTTTGTGTAAATAAAACAGATTTTCCAGAATCGATAGAGTGAGAATGAGAGAGAGAGAGAGGGAGGGTTTGTTATGATACGAATTCAAGATATTCGATTACATTTCCTTGAACCAAATATTCACTCATCCCCCCCTTCTTAATGTAAAATGAAAATTCAATAGAAAATAGATGAAAAATAAATTATGCTCGATTTTTTTATTTATCTTGTTGAATTTTAAAAAGATGATTTAATATATTTGAATGAGATGTTTTTTGGTACATATATTTTCCAAAAAAAGGAAAATTCAATAAAATGCCAAAACATCAAAAAAATTATGGCTTTCATATAATTTAATCTGCTTAACGTAAAGATTTTTGTTTCTGAATTTTTTTCTCGTTTCATATCTCTTCGAAAGATAGATGGAAAATTAATGGAAATTCTTTGTGTATAAGACACGATAGATTTTGAATGGGATTTGATTAAATTAATATAATTTTTTTTTTTGTTTATTTGCGTCATGTCAATTATATTGTCGAACTCGACGAATGCGAGGCGAGACAACATTTTTTTTTATGTTTGTTTAAATTAAATATTGCACTCTCGACTTTCTTGTAAAGTAACACATTTCTTTGTTTATTAGGATAGGACGATAAGTAGTTCGATGACACGTTTTACTGTCCTCATTCCAAGAATAATGAACAACCGAAGAGGAAATATTTTTTCCATCAGCAGCATATTGGGATGTAAATGAGGAATAATAAAAACAAAATTATAGAATTTGCAATGAATGTAAAAGTTGTATTCAACGGGGATCGGACGCGTAAATCATATTAAAATAATTTCTTTATGAGACTTTTAATTGAAACGTTGAATTTTTTTATAGAACACTGCTCAAAACATTCTATCTCAAATTCTTGATCTGTTGTTTGTATTTTAAAGATAATAACAAAAATCGTTATTGAAAATTAATTTCTAAATAGAAAGAATGTCAGCATCGTTGTGATATTTTACTGTACCCTTTGTGATATAGAAAGGTAAACTTTATATAATTGTATTGCAACGGAAACAAAAGAATATATCCAGCTCAGTTCAGAATCTTATACAAAGGTCTGCAAACCAATATATAATTACATTCTCTTGACAGATATGTACCTGTCATCAACCTTGTAATTTCCATCTCGTAGCAAGCAACAGGATTTATTGTAGCAGTTATATCATTTTTTATAGCAATACTACACATCAACAGAGTATAGTGCTTACAAAAATATTATAAAGATTATAGAAGTGAAAGAGATAAAAATATTTGCTTGGTGCTTCTTCACATAGCTTCTTCCATCCTTCGAGTTGGGTGATATTGGGCATAAGATGATAGAACTGGATCCAAACCAGTTATGGTCATTTTTGGTACAGCACTCCGACTAAGAGTGCAGTTAAATTCAGCAGAGAGCAACAACCTGGAAGGGTTAATGATCGAGTTATTCGAAATTATCGACATTGCTCGATTTGAGATTTCCACTGTTAATTTTTTTCCGAGAAAGACGTTTTTCGCTTTTCAATTGCTTAGCATTGAGAATTTGCAAGATTATTTGAAATTTTCGGGAATATTTGATTTTTTTTGAGCATCTATCAAATATTGCAGAATTCTAAAATTATTCGACATTAGTTAGGGAGATGATTCGATTCTTTTCGAGTTTCTCGATATTACCATAAATTTGCAATTTGTTGGGTCATGCCCAAAATTAGTGATAAATCTTCTCAGAGAATTAGTGATAAATATTTTCTTAGATTTTTTTCGAGTTTCTAAGCTTACTCGAGAATCGTTTGCCGTTGTTTGTTATATAATAGATATAATTCGAGAACATGACATTTTTGAGATTATTTGAGATTTTCATTTATATCGCAATATTGAGGAGTATCTTCTTATTTCGACATGAATCGAAGTTGGCAAGTGATTCAATTGAGTGATGTTACGGAGTTAGTGATAAATCCAGAGGTTGATGAGAAGATAAAGTTGATTTTTTTTTTTTTATTATTAGGCTTTGGCTTCTACAAAATTAGAGCCATATTGCCATAAATTCAAATTTGTATTACAATTTTTATTTACATTGTTTTAAGTCATAATCCATATTTTAACCAAAAAATGTTTAATCTTTAAAATGGATCCGGATTACTCCCTACACATATTCTGTCGGCTACTGCTTATTTGTATCATATTGCTATTCCACTCATCCTAATAAATTCATACATTTCCTTGTAAGCCAAAAAATCACCCTCATTCATTAACTCACTTAGATTTTTTGCGTTCCGAAGGATGTTGAACTTATAAAGTTGATTAAGCAGTTTATAAAGTGGCATTGATTTGCTGCTTTTGTTGGGTTGCATCGCATTACAGAATACTTATTTTTTATTGGTTTCTTAATGTGAATTAAGGAATCTTGCTTCATAATTTTACTACTAAACAGAAATAAGTTCGTACTTCAAAATCAATGCAATCACTTGAGTAGAATAAAGCACGTGTAAATGCAACAGTCTGTTTTATTTAGCCTATGCGACTGTTGAGAGCGATTTAAATATTTTGAATGTTTTTTCAAATTTTAGAAAGCATGCAATTTTATTTGCAACTGTCATTTGTTTTATATTCAAGCATTACCAAAATTTGAAAAGCTTCAAATGAAGCTTCAACTAAATTGCCATATGTAATAATTTAATAATTTTCAAGTAATTCATTTAGTTACACATTTTACAAAAATTCGAATAAAATCAATTTACTGATTTGTTGTTGTCAAAATACAGAATGAAAAATTATTGTTGTCAAATCTATTAAAATTTGAATACTCTTTTTTTTTTTTTTTTTTTTTTTATTAGGCTTGGCTCCTACATAAAAAAAGAGCCATATCGCCAAAAATCATATTTATAATTTACTGTTTACATATTTTAATTCAAATTTCAATTTTAATAATTTCCTTACTCTTAAAATGAACCGGATTACTCCCTTCACATATTCTATCGGCTAGTATTTATTTCGTATTAGATTGTTATCCCACTCATCCTAATAAATTCATACATCTCCTTATAAACCAAATTGCTCGCATTCATTAAATCACTTAGGTTTCTTGCATTCCGAAGGATGTTGAACTTTGATCTATATTGGCTATATCTGGGACAAGCCAATATGAGATGTTCAACATCCTCCACACTTCCACACAACTCACAATCTTTGTCCTCACTCAAATGACGTTTCCACAAGCATTCCTTCCAGTTTCCATGGTTCAGCCTGATTCTCTCAACCGTTCGCAACATTCGCGTATCTCCTTTGAGCTCCTTAAAGAACGGAATTCTCAAAGGAGTACCACGGAGCACTCTGTACTTCATTCCTTTCGTTAGACTTTTCTCGTTAAATTCACTCTCCCATTTTATCCACAGATTCATCTGAAACATTCGAAGTACATCTCTTGCATACTTACTTCCGTACTCCTGAACCGTGTCATTCAATGTACCCCTTTTAGCTAACATATCAGCTCTTTCATTCCCTTCGATCTGTCTATGTGATGGGATCCATTGTATGGTCACATCACGTTGACAGTCTCGAACACATTCAAAAATTAAATCAACATACACATTGCCTTCCCTCCCACCTCCACATTTTAGCAAACATAAACCACTCTGGGAATCGGAAAATATTACTATTTTCCTTTCCCCTTCATTCACAGCCAGTTTAATTCCTTCAAACATTCCAATCAGTTCAGCGTTCATTATACAGATGCTTTTGTCCACTTTAAAATACTTTTCAACATTCTTACCAGGCATAAATACACCAACACCCACTCCATTCTCATTCACACTAGCATCTGTATAAACGATATCATCTTGCACATACCGCTGACTGATTTTACCAAACATAATTTTAGCGATAACTTCATTCATTCCCTTATTAAATTCCTCCATATTTAAACATACAGTTAGATTATTAGGAACGGGTTGCGGACCAGCATTGCCTATACTCAGAAACATATTCAAGTTTTCAAGTGCAATACTAGTTCTATATGTCGGTTTGTACACCGCCCTATTTTGTAATCTTACTATCATCTCGTTCCAAAACTCATTTTTCTTAGTTATAATTCGCACTGTCTCTCTCACTGTGATCCACTCTCTCTTGTAATCAAGAGGTGAATCACCCATTTCAGACCACAGAGTGTGTATTGGGGTTGAGTTAATCGCCCCCAATACCACTCTTGCACATGCATTTTCTACTTTCATTAATTGGCTAAAAGCCCCTTTCGAACCATTCCCATACACACTAATACCATATCCAATTTTGGAGGATATAAGGGCCTTCCTTAACATGTCAGTCACACTCGGATGAGCGCCCCATTTAGGTTGGCTCACCCGTTTAACCACATTTAAACGTTCCTTGCAGTTATCTGCCAAAATTTTCATATGCTTCCCAAAATTCATACGTCTATCGATCCAAATACCCAAATACCTGTACGCATTTACTTGTTCAATACTTTGACTATCAACACTTATATTAACATTTGCAACGTTTGTTCTAAAACTCATAAAAGCACACTTATTAGGATTCACTCTCAGATTCAACATTTTAAGTTTTTGAATTAAATCATCTACCCCCTTTTGCGCTCTTTAAGCCGCCACATCAATACTTCTCCCTTTTCCAATTACTACAAAATCGTCTGCAAATTGCAGAACGATTTGATTGTCTGTATTGATGTGGTGTATCTCGCTGGTATACAGGGTGGCTGAGACCAAATGTTACTAACTTCACTCTGCTGTCATTTGTGTAGTTGTCATTTTCGCGCATTAATTTTTTGACAGATTGAAGTTTGGTTAGTTGTTTATATGTGGTCAATAAATAATTGTTCTAAATTAATATCTTAATAAAAAAATCGTAATGGAATTCAAACGTAATAGTGTAATTGCACTGTATTTGGGTGGAAATTCACAAACAGCAATAGTTCGTCAGCTCCAGCATTTGAATGTGAATAAAATGTTTGTGTATCGAACCATAACTCGATACAACGAAACTGGTAGCATCGCTAAACGCAACAGAGGCGGTCCTAAAAAGACAGCAACATCAAAAGAAATGATACGAAAGGTGAAGAAACGAATCCAACGAAATCCTCGTCAAAGTGCCAATCAATTAGCCGCACGTCTACATGTTTCACGATACAGCATTCAAACCATATTGAAAAATGAACTACACTTGAAGCCCTACAAGATACAAAAAGTTCAAGATCTTACGGAGGCACAAAAAAAAGTTAGGCTTGAAAGAACACGAGCATTGAAGGCCTTGGCCGAACGTGATGAGATTCCAAAAATTGTCTTTTCTGATGAGAAAATTTTCACCATTCAACAGCATGTGAATAAACAAAATGATCGTGTTTGGTTAGAGGACAAGTCCAACGATAATTTGGACACAAGAGTTGCCATGCGCAAGCAATCACCAGCTTATGTTATGGTTTGGGCTGCAGTTACTGCAGATGGACGCACTCCTCTGGTTTTCATCGAACATGGAGTCAAGGTAAACCAAGAGATGTACCGCCAAAAGATCCTAAACGATGCTTTGCTACCTTGGGCACGTAAACACTTTGGTACGAACCGTTGGACATTCCAACAGGACTCGGCACCGTCACACAAAGCTCGAGCGACACAGCAATTTTTACAAAATTGCGTTCCGCGGCTGATTTCGTCGAAAGAATGGCCACCATATTCACCAGAATTGAATCGCATGGATTTCTCCATATGGTCCATTTTGGAGAGTAAGGTGTCCACTAAAAAATACGAAAGTGTTGATGCATTGAAGTCAGCTCTTGTTCGAGAATGGAATAAAATTCCGCAAGCCCACGTTCGGTCAGCATGCAATGCTTTCTATGGAAGACTGAATCAAATAATCAAAGCCAAAGGAGGTCATATCGAGCAGTAACATGTTTTTCATAAAATGTAATATGTTTTCAACATATTCCACGAAATTTCAATAAAAAATAATCAAAATTAAAAAAATTACAGCGTTTTCATTTGGTAACACTTGGTCTCAGCCACCCTGTATAGGTTGAACAGAGCTGGAGATATTCCACTTCCTTGCGGAAGTCCAATATTTGCAACTCCTTCCAACCTAAAACCACTTCCATTCAGAACCATTTTTCTATCAGTCATGAAATCTTTTATCCACATACATACTTTCCGTGAAAATCCAAAATTCGATAGAATTTGTTGTAATTTCCACGGAACCACATAATCATAAGCTCTTTCGATGTCCAAAAATACCGCAACAGCTTTCAAATTATCCTTTCTTACTTCCCAAACAAACTTTTCCACACACTCAATTGCAGAGTGGTTCTTTCGAAATCCAAATGTTGTCGATGGCAACAAATTATTTTCATTCACAAAATCTTCCATGCGTTCTTTCATCATTCCATTCAAGATTTTTATAAAAACATTCAACATACATATGCCTCGATAATTTGTTGCCACATCTGGATCTCTATCCCGTTTAGGGATAGGAACCACCCTGCTCTCTTTCCATTTGTCCGGTATTTTTGAACCCATCCACACTTTGTTGAGTATCTCAAGCAAATTATGCTTTGCTGATTCACTCAACAACCGAATCATCTTATAACTTACTCGGTTCGTCCCTGGAGTGGTAGATTTTGATCTATCTAACACTCTCAGGAACTCTCCCCATTCATACTTACAATCCATTCTTTCATTTCTACTCATTCTATCAACTTCATTTATTACATTCAAATCATTGCTTACATTCAATATCATTCTTATAAATTCTTCACCTTTTTCTCTGTTCTCACATACCACATTGCTCACATTAAAGTATTTACCATTCACCCTATTAAACAAACTCCATACATCCTTAGTTGTGGTTCTATGTGTCATTTGGGACACATATTCCCGCCAACTTTTCCTTTTTGCTCTGCGAATAGCCTTTTTCAATTTTCCATTCATTTTACCATACATAATCTTATTCTCACTACTCTTATTCCTATTAAATTCACGCAAGGCTATTCGCTTTCTTTCATACCAGTATTGAACTTCATTGTTCCACCAACCATTCACATTAATCTCTTTCATATCCACAATTTTTTTACACAATTTATTTATCCGTTCAATTTCACTATCTAACTGGCTCTGATTTATTTCATTTTCTCCGAGAATCTCATTAATCTCATTCACCTATTTCCTGCTATTCATTAATTCACGTTTTTTCCTAAACACTCGATTATCATTCATGATCATTTTGATCATGAAATGATCACCACCCAAATTCTCTTCTTCAACATTCCAAGTGACCCGGCAGGCCAGTTCAATAGTTGTCATAGACAAATCTATTGCGCTGGCCGTGCCTCCCACATTCGCCATTCTAGTTGGCCTTCCATCATTCAAGAGCACCATATCGGAGTCTTGAATCAGGTCGGCCAACTGTTTTCCTCTTGCGCAATTGTCTAAACAACCCCACATTCTCGCATACGCATTCATATCTCCACATACAATCAGGTCACTTTTATCTCTCACCCACTGAAACAATTTTTTAAAATCACTCAAGGCTTTTTTCCTGTCATCTTCATTACGCACATGGGTTATATACACGCTCACTAGTAACAGATTTCTTTCCAAATTCGTCGTTGAGGCGGCAATTGCTTCAATCACCTCAAAAGCGGGTAACTGTATCTCTTGAAGCGTCAGATTTCTGTCGTACATTATTGCCACTCCACCGTAACCATCGCTTCTTGGTTTGGAAAGAAATCTGTACCCTCTCACATACAACGTCTTATTCATTCTCTCACATGTTTCGCTTATAAGCATCACATTCATTTTATTCTTGGCCAGATAATTTTCCAACATACTTTTTTTCGCGTAAAAACTTTGTATGTTTATCTGGCCAACAATAATTCTTTCACTCATGTTTTACATTCACACAAATAACAATTTGTACATACCAATTAAAATATATTCAGGGAGAATCCGTTTCCAAAATTTAACAAAAATAAATTTTAAAGAAATAATAAAATTTTGTTGCATGCCTCATAAAGATGTTGATGTTGCGAGTTGTTGTCCCATATTTTTCATTGTTGTCCAGTTTCTCGTTTATCTACTATCGATTTTTATAATTTATTTATGATGTACGTTATTATCAAGTTTCATCGGTGTTGGTGGTACAATAAAATTTTCATTGTTAACGTCCGTATTCAACGTTGTGCTGTTATATTGGTCCATGAACGCTATACGGTTTTTTGTACTTGTGTACCGAGTTTTTTTGTGTGGTCGACCGCGTTTATTTATATTTACGTTTACTGACCCATCTTTATTTTCGGTATCCATACACGACGAATCTGTCTCTGTTTTTCGCTCGTTGACGTTGTATTATTTTAAATTAACCATTTTTTTGCTCGTTTCTATTTTGGTTTCTGCCTGTGCGTGTAACATGTCAATTTTCGCTACATCGCTATACTTGACTCGTTCTTGAATGGTAATTGATTTTACGGTATTTTTGTCGACCGTGCTTGTTTGTTGTACGTGTTGTGATTGTCCTTGCGTGTGTACATGTTGCTCATCTGGTATTTGTGGTTGTAGTGTTTGTTGTTGTAGCTGTTGTTCTGCTATATTGGTGATATTACTTAAAAGTGGACAATCTTGTTTTTTATGTGAATGATCTCCACATTTATAACATCTCTCTTTCATGCCGTCGTAAAAAATTCTTACTTTAATGTTTTGAATATATAAAAATTGCGGTATTTCTCGCTCTATCTCTATATACACGCCTCTTACTCCCGAAAAAACTGGTAGCAGTGAGTTTACTCCAAACTTTTCACGTCTTGTTGAGTGTATATTACCAAAACGGTGCAAGGCCTCACTCAGTGTTTTATCAGTGATTTCTGGTGGCAAGTTAAATACCCTCACGTACCGCATTATTCCACTTGATCCTTTTACCGTTACCTCGGTTGATGTTCCATTAACATAATTGAATATCAAAACATGTGTTTCTCGTAAAAATTCTAGGTATCTCTCTTCTGTGTTGAACTTTATATAAATACACCGCTCGTACAAATCCTGGTACAACGTATGTATGTCTTTAGCGGTTAGCCCATTGTTCAAGACAAATTCCATCATTTATTGATCTGACGGCTTAGCATCTGTCTTTTGAAACTGTACTTTTACAGTGTTTTGTCTTAAACTATCCATTTTAACTAATCCACAACCTGTTTATAAAGGTATTAAATATAACCACTGCGCAGAATTGCGCTTATCAAATTTGGAAAGCACTAATATCACAATATTTTTCAATATTTAAAATTCACTAATTTTTATTTTTATTTTGTAATTCGCTCTATACGCCACAAAGGTTGACAATCGAATGTGATTCTAGAGCCTTGTACGGCTAATTTATCAAAAAAAATTTGAATTACTCGCGATAGTTAATCATAACCTCAATTTTTGTGAAATATTTGGTCAGTCTATAGAGTGTCAATGATAATTGCATATGTTAGAGCTTTTTGTGCTTTCAAATTTTGAAAATGTACAAATAAAGCTTAATATATGTAATAATACATATGTAATAATTTAATCATATTGAAGCAATTTCATTTGGTTACACATTTGACAACAAATTCGAACAAAATTAATGAAATAAGGTGATATTCTCAAAATATTGAATGAACAATTTTTGTTGTCAAATCTGCCAAAATTTTATATTACTCGCGATAATTATTCATAATCTAAATTTTTGTGAAATATTTCATCAGCCTATACAGTGCTATGATTATTAAATAGAAGAAAAAAAAATAAATGTATCTAAATCATAAAAACGTAAAAAAATAAAAATTGTAAAATTGGATGTTTGGCAACATGGCTCGTTATTTTCGGAGCCAAGCCTACTAAAAAAAAATAGGTTAGAGCTTTATGTGCTTTTAAGCTTTAAAACAAACCTAAAACAAACTACTATTAAAATGTTATCTATATAAGTAATTTGGTTTCATATTCAAGCGTTACTTTTGGTTATACGGCACACTAAAATCAGAATTTGTTGTGAAATTCATTATTTAGATCTTTTGAGACTCAGATTAAGTTTGTTTCGTTTGGATTACGCCATATCTTTACTCAGTGAACGAATAGCCTTTAGTATATTTGTGTATGTCTAGAAATATTTTCTAAATATTGAAAAGATAGTAAGTAATTATTATTAACATTTCAGCTATATTTACCATTAGATATAATAAGTAAAAAGCCCCGAGTTAGGGCGTGGTCCTAAAACCTCGTTTTCCCTTATTATTGAGTAAAATATTATTTTTCTAAGCTCCAAAATCAGTGTTCCCAAATTAGTTCCTTTTATTAACCAGCCAACCAACATAAAACATCTGACGATTTTCATCCATTTGAGCTTGTTGTTACATTTTTGTCTTAATTACAAAATTTCATAAAATCAAATCAATCTCAATTTTTTAAATTTCAGATAATAGTCTAAATTGTAGATATGCATTCCATTTAATCAAACCCGATGATTTTGCAATTAAACTGAACTGTTAAATAGCGTTCATTGCCCGGCAGAGGTAAACCGAAATAATTAAGCCACCAATAAAATTCATCACGGATTCAAATTATATAAACAAAAAAAAATATTTTGTGATTTCAAATTCAACATCATCAAAAAATGTCTAGACAAAACATTATTAAATCAAATCGAGAGCGTGAGTTCAAAAATAATGAGTTTTTCATTTATGTGTAAATAGTAATATTCACTGAGGGATGACAACATAAAAAAATTACAAAATTTTGAAAAATTGATTAAAACGCAAAACACATTTTTGGTTGACTCTATCAACTGTATGTATATGGTAAAAATGAGATTGGTACGACGACATTTTACATAATTTGTTCATGTGAAAGGTTTCAAATCAAAAAAGTAAAGTACAATGAATATTTAATATTTAGTTTTGTTGTATACCTGCGCTAACAAAACAATATTTTGTAGCATACCAAAAAAGAAAGCTCGCTATTTTGTGTATACCGGGAAAATAGAAAAATCTACCTTTATGTCGGGGCTCCCCGTTAAATTACAATACGACATAATGAACATTATTATGATTATTATTTTCGGAGCTTATTTGCATTTGTTGTAAATTTTTGTAAAATTTATGAGCTTTCTGTTGTTGTTGTTATTGTTGTTGTTTTTGTACGAGTTTTTGGAAAGGAAATTTACAAAATGTATATGCATTAAATTTTTGTATAATTTTTATGTTTTTTGAGTCATTATATTATAAATCCTCTTGATGATTGTAACAAAACGAAAAAAAAAAAATGTTTTTTTGTTTTGTTTGTTGATAACACAAGAAAATGCATTTGTTTAATGGACTTTCGTTGTTATTGCTGCTTTCGAAAAACTCTTGCATGCCTTTTTGAAATAATAAACACGAGTATAAATATTTGTTTTGTGATAAGGATGAGCTCGAAAAATCTTCATTTTGTTTCTGTTTTACACAAGATTAGTTTCTTAATAAATTTATTATCTTTGTAAACTAGATTATTTAAATATTCTTACATTAGGATTTTGGACAAAGTATTATGCTTTCGGAAAATGTGTTACATTATTGCTTGGGTAATTGTGGAAGATGTAATAAAATTGTTTGTTTTGAAATGATTTTTATGGGGGATTTTAATGTTTTGTGCTTTTTAATATTTAAATAATGTTGTATTATTATAATATTTACATTGCGCGAAATGGCTTGTAGGAAATAATGTTTAATGGGTCGTAATGTTGCAAAATGTTGTATTATTACAAACTTTAAAATAATACTAATATGGTTGTATTTCATTAGATATATTCAATGTTACAGTTTGACTTGGCGGTAGCTACAATTGCTTTCCAGGAAATATGAAAGGAACTTTATTCTACCTGAAAATGAAATTCTATTATTAAGAAAAAGTATTTGTGGGTTTTATATAAAGTAACTTATTTAAAAATTTGGAACGTTTAGAACAGTACAAAACCCTTAAGAAAATGTTTAATTTGGAAGTTTTATTTAATTTTAATTTAGACGCTTCATTGCCATCATCGATTTAATAAGATTTTAAAAAGTTACTTTAGAAATTCATTACCGATATATAGTATTCTAATTCAAATACTTCTCAACTAAATCTATTGAATAATAATTTGACGGGTATGGAGAAAACCGAAATTTGATGATTTAATCTCACAATTTAAATTATATTAATTTAGGTAATAATCATTTAAAGCCTGTACTAATACCAGATTCAGTGGATAACGATGTTCCACCGACTTTCCACCGAAGAACTGTTTGGCTGTCCTTATATCATCCAAAGAAGATGGAGCTACTTTGATATCCCAGACGGATTTATTGTCGAAGGTTAATTTTCAAAATTTTGTACTGTTGTGAAACATAACAAACACCCGAATTCAATAAATTTGTATGAAATGAATGAAACCATGGAATGGAACCTTTTCCAAAACAAATAATACCAAAATAAATAAATTTAGAGTGAATAAATAGATTCTCGCGTAGTACTTAATAAATTCATTTCCTTTGATCTTAGAGAAGATCTTATCCATCTTATATTTAATATCAGTTAATACGGAGGAAGAAATATTATACGGGGTTACACTGCTTAGATTTGTATGTATGTATATGTATAGCGAATTACACATGAACCATAACATAAAATATTCCGATATACTTCTTATTATCAATTTCTCTATCGAAAAGATTGTAAACGGACTCATATAAAGTAAGCTGATTTGATATTTTAGGGTGTGACAACATTATGTACTTCGAGATTAGTTTTGGTTCGAGCGATAATTAATGTTAAATCAAATATTTTTTTAGCTTAATTTTTAACCATATTTTGAATTAAAGCAATCGCAAACTGCCGTTTTAATGAACGAATCCAATTCTTTCAATTTAGCTTCAGCTCAATAAGAACAAGGGATGGGGGGGCGAGTAGCAGGGACAGCAGAGACACAACGATTTCAACAACAACGTCAAGCAACACTACCTACAGTTAGTACAAATTTGGGTGACCGCATGGTAACATGATGATGGAACGAAATCTCGCCCCCCCTCTCACAACCGCCGATGGAAAAAATGGTGGAGGGGAATAATAATAGTTGTTTACAGCTTTTCAGAAAAAAGAGTTTGCGGTACCAGGAAATTTGTGTTGTCATTGTGTCTTCTTACAGGTTGAAGCACCAGTAGAGATGAACTTTAAAAAAAAAAAAAAAATTGTATTGTGTTGTGCCTAAATAAATTATTAAAAAATATATTACTATCAAATTTACTAACTATCAACTACTTAGGTGTCTGGAACCGGGTTGAGTCTTTGTTACTAACATTCCTTTCCCATCCCTCGATCTTGTTATATGTAAAAAGGTGTACGACGGCGGCCTGGCCAGGGGCGGATATCACAACCATTAATTAGACTTATGTGGTTATCGATGTGGCGCCTTTCTTTATGGGGTTTGGCTTCATGAAGAATGGTGTCATGTTGTGTGTAACATGGGTATAGTGGTGTGTGGTATTCGCATTTATAATACGGGAGACTTGCTTAATGCTTGATCGTACATCGCAATCAATCAATCAATCAATCAAGCTCAATAAGAACAAGGGATGATCGCAGTTTAAATCCAAAATAAGGCAAATACTGCTAAAAAGCACCATTAGAAAAAAAAACAATTTGGTGATCCAAAATTTACGATATCGTAAAAGAATTGTTTCACCCAATATGCAGATTAAATTAAATTATTTTTTTGCAATGAGATCCTTTACACTTTAATTTTTTCCGTTAAATAAATTAAACTATTTTTAGAAATTAAAGTAATCCTTTACCAATTTAAATTAAACTCTACAAATATACGATTATAGATTAAACTTTTTTGAAGTGATCATTAAACTTCGTCCATTTGATTTTAACTATTTTTCAAAAAGCTGTTTAGTTTTTGTTTAATCCTGTTGATTGAACCAAGTTTAATTTACGATCGTCAATAGACTAATTTAAATTGGTAAAGGGTTATTTTAATGCCAGCAAAGGCAAGCCGAAATTAACAGGCATGATCAAATATAGAATTGAAACAGTCACAGCTACAGACTGGTCAAATTTTATCTTAGACACGATGCCACTCACCGAATAAATCAGCTCAATTGAGTGAAACAGAAAGCGATACTTCACATCCCTTCCAAAGGAGTGAGAAAGTATCGTATTCTCCGATAAGAGGTGGTAATCTCTCCATTGGGGCCAGCAGCTACAATAATCGTTCTACAAACGAAGAAAAGCTTCACAATGAATTAATTGTGTGAGCAACTGAAGACGCTTGAAATCGAAGTTAAAGCTCTTACGCCAAAGGAGGACATCGGTTCTACTGCTAAACAGAATTTAAATCCACAAGGGTAGCAAGATGAAGAAGAACTAGCTCGAGAAACTGAGTGGTGAATGGAAACACCATCCAAATAAACTTGGAAGATACTGAAACTTACAGAAAAATGACAAAATTGTTAAGCGAAGAAAAACGTGCTTGGCACACGTTTGAAGACAAACAAACCAGACCAATTAGGGTCATGGCTAAAAACTTACACTCTACGTGTAAACCAGAAAAAATAATTGATAACCTGAAAGCAAAAGGAATTAGGGCAACTGAAGCATCAATTAAGCTAAAACGGAGAGGCAAAGTACCTCTCAACATGTTTATGTTGACCTTCGATACTGATAAAGATATCCTAAATCCCCGCTGGGGTGCAGAGCAGTTATTCAGCCTCTAATAAGATCTAAGCTTATACCACAATGTAAACAATATCAAGCCTATTTCACACTATTCACAGCCGATCACTCTGGAGAAAACCATCCGGCAAACTACAGAGGATGCCGCGGTGCTATTGAACTGTAAAACATCAAAAATAGGAATGTGATTGCTAAAAATCCAAGTCTATTCAGGAAGCAAGCGGTTAAGATGAGCCAATCAGAAGTAAATCGTAAAGTCTCGGGAACTACTCAAGGACAATTTGGTAAAATGACTTATGATCAAGTAATGATGAGCAACGGAAATCCAGGAAAAACTGCTCAAAATAACGATATAAATTAATTTTAAGCAGTCGTGAAGCTCTCTCAACTGGAGAACCAACCTATTGGCCAACTAATCCAAACAAAGTACCAGATCTAATTGATTTCTTCATAATAAAGAACATATCTGTAAATTATGAACAAGTAGATGAAAGCTATGCCTTAAACTCTGATCATTCACCGATACTTCTAACGTTAAGTGAAAAAATCATTCAAAAAGAAAGAAGCCCATTTCTAGTAAATAATAACACTATTTGGGAATGCTTTAGGTTTAGACTACCGCTAGAAAAAAATTAGCTCAATGGTTCCATTAAAGACCGAAAAGTAATTAGACAAGAAAGTTAACAAATTTGTAAACGATATACAGCAATCAGCTTGGTAAAATACCCCTGAAATTAAAAAGAAAATCAAGGGAAATAATTACCCTATGGAAATTAGGAAACTCTTAGCAGCAACAAGAAGAGCGAGAAGAGTATGGCAACAAATAAGGGCCCCCCAAGATAAAACTCTTTTGAACAATCTCACTCAACAATTAAGAAGAGAGATCAAAGAATTAAAAGATGAATCAATCAGCAACTATTTAAGAAAATTAACTAAATGATAACAGTACTGATTATTCTGTTTGGAAAGCACCCAAAAGAATCAAAAGACCAATAATGCAGATTCTCCCACAAAGCTCGAGAATTTGCTGAATACCTCAAAACAATATTCCAGCCACGTAAAGAACAAATGTTGACAGCCAAAATACTAACTGAAGAAGCTGTGCAAGAAAGTAAAGAAATCCTACCGACAACACCAAAAGAAATCATGCGTGAGATAAAAGCTAATACGAATACGAAAAAAGCTCCTGGGTCCGATCTTATTACTGCAGAAATCTTAAAAAAAACTGCCAAGGAAAGCTCTGGTGAAGTTCACCAATCTTATTTAGCAGCATTTAGAATCAAATTTGTACCAAGCTTGTGGAAAATAACAGAAGTAATTATAATCTCAAAACCTGGGAAACCACCACACATAACCTCGTCTTACAGTAGGCCAATTTCAATATTGCCGTTGTTGTTAAATTATGGACGCACTCCATATTCTCATCTGTCAACACTACTATATTGAATAATGAATGCATCAAAATCGACGTTGGCTCTGAGTGTGGAACCGGAACTTTTTGTTCACATTCTTAATTGTAATTCAGCCCTTGAAATATGGGGAACAAATCAAAAATTTGTATAAAGACCGTGGATAATTAAGAAAAGTTACGTTACTGCGAACCCTGATTTCAATTCGTTTAGAAAATTGTAAAAACATGAAAAATTACATCGAAGAGATAACTTCAATTTCGTGCAAATTAAATACTTGACATAAAGTACGTATCAAAGTCAAACGAAAGCAATGCATTTTTCAGTAAATACAATAGTAAAAAATGCATCGAAACAAAAAAATCGTCATACTGGAAGTATAATTTGTTATGAATGTGGTGTTAAAAATCACAAGAGTTTTGAATGTAATAAGATCAAAGAGAAGCAGAAGTAATCGTCGAATGGTGAGAAGAATAAAAATCAGAATAACGTTAAAAGCAATTAAAGTGAATCGGCTAAAAGAGCATTTGATGTATCTTTCTCCCAATCAAAATCATCCGACTAGTTTTTAGACAGTGGTGCGTCGAGCCACATGACGCCTGATGCAAATTTATTGAAAAATCAAAGACTAACTGAAGCTGTTGAAATAGTAGCAGCAAAAAGAAAAGAGGAAGAAATTCGACTCGAAGACACGAAGAATGATATTCGTGGGGAATAACAGCAATACAAAACGTTTGCCAAAAACAAAACAACTGTTAATAAGTAGAGATGTTGCTTTTCATGAGAAAAATTGTGATTTGATGGTGAAGTTATCAACTGATGACAATGTGAGTCCAGCTGAAGTGAGAGATTATGAGAAGCCTGAAGAATTCGTTGTTTGAAACTGATGTTACTTTTATTGATACTGGCGAAATTGATAATGTTGATGATCGAGATTGTCAACCTGATGGTAATGTTGCGACACCTGGAATCGTATTGAGAAGATCTACGCGTGAACCAAAGCCTCGAGAATTTCATGATTATGTAAACTATTTTTCATTAAATAATATTAATGATTTTGATCCTCAGACAGTGCAAGAAGCTACAACACGTGATGGTTCTTCAAAGTGGGAGTGTGCCATGCATGAAGAAATTGCATCGTTGGTAGAAAACAAAACTTGGAGTCTCATCAAATTACCGCCTGGAAGAAACGCTATTAAAACGAAATGGGTATTCAAACGCAAATTCGACAATGATGGCGATGTAACGCGGTACAATGACCGCTTGGTTGTGAAAGGTTGCTCACAGAAATATGGTGTAGAATACAATGAAACTTTATCGCCTGTGGTTCGTTATGCATCGATAAGATTTTTGATGGCTTTGGCAGTTGAAAATGGTTTGAAAATACATCAAATGGACGCTGTCACCGCCTTCTTCCAAGGCGACATTAATGCAGCTGTGGAGCTGTATATATTAAGCAACCGGAATGTTTTAATGATGGAACGAATAGAGCATGTAAACTGAATCGAGCCATGTATGGACTCAAACAAGCTGGAGGCCAGTGGAACATTAAACATGAAACTGCATTAAAGAAATTTGGTTTAGTAAAATCCGAATTGGATTCGTGCATTTATTTTAATCGAGAATTAAATTTGATAGTAGCTTGTTATGTAGATGACTTGATGAAATTTGGAAAAATTGGGATTCTGGATTTAATCAAACTAAAGCAATTTTTATGCAAGCAATACAAGATGAAAGATCTAGGTACTGCCACGAAATGTGTGGGTATTTGTATACATTAAAATGAAAACAGCTGAGTTGGCCCAATCCTCGATCCTGTACATTTTACAGTAAACAACAACCAACCATCGTATTATCCAGCACTTAGGCCGAATATGTGGCAATGTCTTCAGCAACCCAAGAGACCATCTGGCTGAAGCAATTGGCTGATGAACTCGATCCCAAATTGTGCAAACTTGTTAATCTTTTCTGTGACAATAACCAGTTCAATTGAAAGAGACAGAATAACCAGTATAATTGAAAAATCATTATAGAGGATAAAAAAGCCTGTTCAACAGTATTTCTAGACGTTGCATAAGCGTTTAATAGAGTGTGGCATGAAGGACTTAACCTCAAATTAGGAAATCTTTTAACAAGGCAATTTGCTAAAATACTTTTTCTGAATTGAAAGAAATCAACGCATGAGTTTCAAATAGCAGTGTATTAGGGCCGGTTTTATACCTACTATAAACTTATGATCATCCTACATTAGAAAACAACACAGTGGCGACTTTTGGAGATGACACGGCGATCTTAGCTGTTGGAAAAAGCAACGTAGAATCAACACAGAAGTTACAATCAGCTATAACTCAAATATATAAATGGACAAAAAGATGGTGAATAAAACTAAATGAAGCTAAATCAGTTCACATCACCTTTACAAACAGACGATTCGAACATATTCCGATTACCATAAATCGGGAAATAATATCGCATGCGGACACAGCTAAGTATCTCGGCATTACCCTGGATGCTAAACTACGATGGAAAGCACACGTTGTTCATGAATTCTGAAATTAAATAAACAGAATTAAGAAATGCTATTTTTTGTAATTTAATGTAAACTTAGCTTGTTCACAAATCACAATTGTTATTATTATTATTTTGTTTTTCACATATTATTAGTTTGACACAAATATCAAAGATTCTAAAACTTTTTATTATAACTCAATTATATGTAGATTAAATTAGTAGCTCATTTATAAGATATGTGTACTAGATAAATTTAAGGTAACTATTCACTGTAAGATGTCACTGTATTGTAAATATCAAAGGTTCAAATCATTGTCAGAGATGGCATCGGTAATAGTTAAACTGGTGTTCAGTGGCTTACAACCAAAACGAGTTTCCATTTGGATTGCCCGGGAAAAAAACTAGCTGACGATGAACATAAAAAAAGATTGGTCATTCTGGAAAAAGCGATACAAGCAAATACAAGTGATTAAAAAAAAGCGATCAAAGGAAATTTTATTGAATTGTAAAAATAAAGTTTAAATTATTGTATTCAAATTTTGAATTTAATTAAAATCAATTAAGTGGTTTCATTTTGGTGCTACGGTGTTTTATTTCAACATCTGATCCAGCGAATTAAAAAATTTGTACAAATTACACCAAATTTGTTCATGGTCCTTCGAGCCGGATATTAACGGTGAAATAAGTTCGAGAAACCACATTGCGACAAATTGGAAAACCATATTGGACATTTTCAACAATTTGGGTATATCAAAGGGCGTTGCTAGCCAAATCCAGCCTCATTGACGATCTGCAAGTAAAGGAAAAATCTGTGAGTTGTTTTCTTTATTTACCTACATAATTCTAAAAAGATTGGGTACGCGATTATAACGTTCATTTTGCGATCGAACGGTTTCTTTTAAATTTATCCCAATTCTTTTTTACGCGAATTCGAGAGAAACTATTGTTGTGTAGTGTGAGAGTGAAAAATAAAGAATAACGATAAAGAATAAAAATTAGTGCAGTATGACTGAAGCAGATCAAAAAGCAATTGAAGCGCTACGCCGGAAACGCGGAAACCACAAAGGAACCATAACGCGACTCGAGATTTATGGTGCAAACATAAATAATGACACTAGTGCTGAGGATATTTGCATCCGTTTAGAGCTACTAGAGAAAGCGTTTAATGAATTCAAGGACGTTGAGGATCGTCTTACTGCTTATCCGGCGCAACCTTCAGAACTTGGAGAGGTTGAAGAAAGATACATAATGCTAAAGGCGAAATTTCGAATGGAATCGAACAAGCGCAACAACATGTTTAACGATTTACATCAGCAGTTTAGTTCCACCATGCAAACATTTGTTCAGCAGCAACAAGAATATTTCAACACGTTGCAGGATAGAAGTTTTGCGTTAAATTCCGGACGAGACGAGATCAAACTCCCGAAAATTTCAATTCCGCCATTTTATGGGAACTACGCGGACTTTCCATCATTTAAGGATCTTTTTGAAGCGACGATCCATAATAACGAGTCATTATCGAAGGTGCATAAATTTAAATATTTAAAGGGACTCTTAGGTGGAGAAGCAGCTAATATAGTAAAACATGTGTCAATATCGGATGCTAACTATGAAAGCACATGGGAGAAAATCGTAAAGAGATATGATCACAAGGATCATATCATGGCAAATCTGATTCGACAATTTTTGAGTCAACCGCGTATTCATTGTTCTTCAAAGGAAATCAGGCGCATGGTGGATACTACCGATGAAGTTTTGAGAGGTTTAGCGGCATTGGGCCATGGAGCAGAAACTCGCGACGGTTGGCTTATTTATTTATTATTAGAAAAGTGCGATGAAGAGACAAGAAAGGCTTGGGCATTGACAACAGGCGAGAAACAGTTTCCAACCATCAATGATTTTACGACATTTCTCAATGAGTATAGCAACGCATTGGAACGAGCAGAACCAGTATCAAAGAAGATCATAAAACCCAGTAATGCAATCACGAGTGCGAACGTGTTGGCAGCAACCACCTGTCCATTGTGTGATCAACCGCATTTGCTGCATAGATGCGAAAGGTTTCTGGCACTAGACGTCTCATCTCGTCGAGGTATAATTGCAGAAAAAAAAAGCTGTGTTTTAATTGCATGAGGGGTAATCATCGCTCTGATTTTTGCAAACTAAAAATGAGATGTTTCAAGTGCAATCGAAAACACAACGCTTTGTTACATTCAGATGACATTGGTAAGCAAAATCAAACTGTGTCAAAACCAATAGTCGCTAACGTGAACACCGAAGTACCAGTCAACTCGCAAACCTCATCAAACAGCGAAAATAGTTTGAATAATTACCTGGCGAATTTAAATATACAAGCGATCCTACCCACAGCAATTGTAAAGGTTAGAGACGGGTTAGGACAAATGCGACTTGTCAGAGTTCTTTTAGATAGTGGGTCTCAAGCGTCCTTCATTGATGAAAGGTTTTTTAATCAGTTACGTTTACCGAAGAAAGGCGCACAAATACCTATAGCGGGACTGGCTTCATCAGGCATTGTAACGAGAGGAGTTGCTAATTTAAGGATCATGTCGCGATTCTCAAATTCATCCATTAATGCCGAGACATTTATTTTGGAGAAATTACCGGTAGTGCTACCTTCATCAAAATTTGACACCGCACAACTTCAGTTCATTAGTGAATTAAACCTAGCAGACCCTGACTTTTATAAAACTGGGAAAATTGATATGTTGTTAGGTGCTGATGTATTTTTTAATGTATTACGAGCCGGGAAGCAAACTAATTCAGACTCTTCTGTTATTGCACAAAACACCATGTTCGGGTATATCGTGTCTGGAAAGTCGAGTTTGTCAAATACTACATCAGTACAACATATCTCATTAAATTTAGAAATTAAATTAGACGAAGTTCTTAAAAGGTTTTGGGAAATTGAAGAACCACCAACCACAAAAAAAATGAGTCCAGAAGAAATTGAAGCAGAAAATCACTTTTCAGTAAGTGTGCAGAGAGATTCCACAGGCCGTTTTATTGTAAAAATTCCATTCAAGGAAAATTTATCAAAGCTAGGAAATTCAGTACACATGGCGGAAAAAAGGTTTCACAATCTTGAGCGTAAACTTAAGACTAACAAAGAACTTAGCATTGAATACAAAAGATTTATGGCTGAATACCTTGATTTAAAGCATATGGAAGAAGTAGCTGAAAGAGACATTCTGATGACTAATAATAAATGCTTTTACCTGCCTCATCATGCAGTAATGAAAACAAGCAGTAGCACAACCAAAATTCGCGTGGTATTTGATGGATCGTCACGAAGTTCCACAGGAATCGCTCTAAACGATGCGATGATGATTGGACCATCAATACAATCATCTCTTTGGGATATATTATTGCGATTTAGAACACATAAATATGTAGTAACTGCAGACATTGAGAAAATGTATCGTCAGGTGCGTGTTGATGAAGATGATGCCAACTATCAAAGAATCCTATGGCGCTGCGATCCAGATGAGAAGCTTAAACATTTTAAATTAACCACTGTTACCTATGGTACTGCTTCTGCGCCATTTTTGGCAACTAGATGCTTATTCCAATTGGCTTTAGACAACATGATTAATTATCCTGAGGCAGCTCAAATAATTAAAAATGATTTTTATGTCGACGATTTGCTGACTGGCTGCGATTCCATCGATTTAATACTAAAATTAAAAAATAGTGTAAGTGAAATTTTAAAGTCAGCTGGATTCGAATTGAGAAAATGGAGTGCGAATTCTACCTTAATTTGCGAAAATGATCCATTCGTAAACATATGCGATGATAGGAATGCAATAAAAATCCTTGGTTTACAGTGGTTTCCTCAATGCGACTATTTCTCTTTTAAAGTAAAAGCTATTGAAATCACTTCAGCGACTAAACGAAGCATGTTGTCGGATGCATCTACGATTTTTGATCCATTAGGTTGGCTGTCCCCTTCGACCATTCTTGTAAAGATACTTTTTCAACAGTTATGGCTACAAAAATTGGATTGGGATGATGAACTTCCGGAAACAACTAAAAAACAGTACATCAAAATTAGAAATGAATTTCCATGTTTTGAAAATTTAAAAATTGCGCGATGGATTCAATGCTCAGGAACGGTGGAATTCCATGTTTTTGTGGACGCAAGCGAAAAGGCATACGCCGCAGCTGTCTATTGTAGAAGCATTTGTCAGCAAAATATAGTACGAGTTAGTCTCATGACGGCGAAAACCAAGGTGGCACCTATAAAACAAAAATCGTTACCAAGGTTGGAATTATGCGCCGCAGTCTTAGGAACGACACTTTTAATGGCTGTATCAAACTCAATGCAACATATGAAACATAGTGTTTTTGCATGGACAGATTCATCTATCGTGTTATCTTGGCTTAGTGATCACCCAAGCAAATGGACATGTTTTGTTGGTAATAGGACATCACAAATTTTAACGTCATGTCCGCGAGAAAAATGGTCCCACGTAAAATCAAGCGATAATCCTACCGACATAGCAACGCGAGGATTATTTCCATCCCAGTTAGGTGGATACAAGTTGTGGTGGCAAGGGCCGGAATGGCTATCACAGCCAAGAACACTGTGGCCAAAGCAAAAAGAACTCCGAGAGACTAATGACGCAATCCGCTTAGAAATGCGAAAGAAATGCACAACTGCACTGCATACAGAGTTAAATCAAACATTGATACTGAAATTAATCACTAAGTTTTCATCATATCCAAAGTTAATACGAATTTTAGCAAGAATAAATCGATTTGTAAAGAATTTCATTGCGAGATATTCAAAAAATAAACACGACATTGCGATCACTCTCCCATATTTAACTTCGTCTGAACTTTCACGAGCGGAAGAAACCATAATACAATATGTTCAGCAAGACGATTTCAAAGATGACATCAAGCGATTGAACAAAAATTTGTCATTGGAAAAACAAAGTACTCTGAAGTCTCTAAATCCGTTTCTTGATGAAAATGGAACCTTACGAGTAGGCGGCAGATTGGAGAGAGCCAGTTGTAGTTTCGCAACAAAACATCCAATTATTTTGCATAAAAATTCCATCCTCAGCAAAATGATTGCTACATTCATTCATTTAAAGTTCCTCCATCCTGGTCCTTCCCTAAGCTTCTGGATTATCAATGGCAGAAGTATGGTCAACCAGATAGTCAAGCAGTGTGTTACATGCGCGAGATACAGAGGAAAGTCACCGACACAATTAATGGGGCAACTACCTAAGATGCGAGTCAGTCCGGCAAGACCTTTTGAAAACACCGGCGTTGATTTCACTGGAGCCATTTCATTGGCAAATAGAAGAGGTCGCGGCGCTAAAATGTACAAGGGTTATATTGCCATTTTTATTTGTCTTGTGACAAAGGCGATTCATATAGAAGTGGTCACCGATTGCACTACCGATGGGTTCATTGCAGCTTTAAGGCGGTTTGTTGCAAGACGAGGTGTTCCTTCCAACATACACAGCGATAATGGGTCCAATTTTGTTGGAGCAGACAGAAAACTCCAACAAATGTACCACACAGCAAATCGACATCAAAATGAGGTTCAAAAATTAATATCATCGGATGAATTCATTAAGAACATTGGTACATATCTGTCGGAAAATAAAATAACTTGGCATTACACACCACCACTGGCACCTCACTTCGCTGGAATTTGGGAATCGGCAGTAAAGTCCGTAAAAACTCACTTGGTCAAGGCAACGGGAAACATAAATTTAACTTATGAAGAGCTGACCACGTTACTTTGCAATATAGAAGCAATTTTAAATTCTCGACCCATTACAACATTATCAACAAGCGACGAATCGTATGAGGCTTTAACTCCAGCTCACCTGTTGATTGGAGCGCCAATAACCAGTTTACCGGAGCCGTACGGAGAGAATTCACCAGTTAAATTATCTAAGATGTGGGGTACAATTCAACAGCGAACATTTACATTTTGGAAGCGTTTCAGTACGGAATATTTACATAACCTACATCAACGAAATAAATGGCAAATAACACAAAACAATTTAAAAATTGGCGATGTGGTCCTTCTAAAGGAACAATTTTTACCTCCATGCAAGTGGGCCATCGGTCGCATAAAAGAAGTTCATCCTGGCGAAGATGGTCACATCAGAGTTGTGACAATTAAGACGGCAAACAGCGAATATAAACGACCACTAAATAAGGTGGTTTTACTTCCAGTTGAAGATGTTTAAAGGTAGTACCTTTAAGGCCGGGAGAATGTTCATGAATTCTGAAATTAAATAAACAGAATTAAGAAATGCTATTTTTTGTAATTTAATGTAAACTTAGCTTGTTCACAAATCACAATTGTTATTATTATTATTTTGTTTTTCACATATTATTAGTTTGACACAAATATCAAAGATTCTAAAACTTTTTATTATAACTCAATTATATGTAGATTAAATTAGTAGCTCATTTATAAGATATGTGTACTAGATAAATTTAAGGTAACTATTCACTGTAAGATGTCACTGTATTGTAAATATCAAAGGTTCAAATCATTGTCAGAGATGGCATCGGTAATAGTTAAACTGGTGTTCAGTGGCTTACAACCAAAACGAGTTTCCATTTGGATTGCCCGGGAAAAAAACTAGCTGACGATGAACATAAAAAAAGATTGGTCATTCTGGAAAAAGCGATACAAGCAAATACAAGTGATTAAAAAAAAGCGATCAAAGGAAATTTTATTGAATTGTAAAAATAAAGTTTAAATTATTGTATTCAAATTTTGAATTTAATTAAAATCAATTAAGTGGTTTCATTTTGGTGCTACGGTGTTTTATTTCAACATCTGATCCAGCGAATTAAAAAATTTGTACAAATTACACCAAATTTGTTCACACGTCAAGAAGAAAAGTGAAGAATTAAGACTTAAATACAGAAAAATGTATTGGCTGATGAGAAGGAACTCTTCTTTATCAACATACAACAAGCTTCTACTTTATGAGCACATATTGGAACCAATTTGGACTTATGGTATTCAGCTTTGGGGTTGTACCAAACAGAGCATAGGGACCTTAAAGTCAACCTCATCTTAAACGAAATCCAGGAAAAAGCACGAAAGCATGAAGAAAGGCTCCGCTAATATGTGAACATTGAGGCAACTCAGGTCCTAAGCAACACGAATTTAGTACGCAGACTTAAAAGAACCAAACCTTTTGAGCTGGTGTGATTGTCAGCCTAAACAGCATTGTGCTGATCTAAAATCTACTACAAAGATGTGTGATTTACTTCAATTTACCAAACAAAATGGAACGCCAATGGGAAGAAGCCATAGATTTATTTTAATTAGCAAATTAAGTCAGAAACAAATTGCTCATTGTAGTCCAGGAGACTATTACATAAAATAAAAATAAAAAATTTAAATTTATTTAATTTGGTTTCAAATATTTCTGAAAGAGTTTAAATTAATTTGTGAAAAGTTTCATTCCACTCGAAATTAGTTTCATTTATTCCATAAAAGGTTTCTATTCAGAATAATTTTCGTTCATTTTGGAAATCGTCTTACTTAGATCAGAAGATTCATTTATAGCAAAACGGGTTTCAATTAATTC
Organism: Tipula vernalis; assembly: GCA_958295665.1. Classification (NCBI taxonomy): domain Eukaryota; kingdom Metazoa; phylum Arthropoda; class Insecta; order Diptera; family Tipulidae; genus Tipula; species Tipula vernalis. Next base: position 126,740,057 of record OY282559.1, read on the forward strand.
GAAAAAGCTGTATAGCGCCAAACCCAGTAAATTTATATCGTAGCAGCGTTTTTCCATATTATATCGATAATGTTGTCGCCAATACCGATAAGTCGTCGCCGGTACTTCGACAATAACTATACTACTGTTGTACGAAACTGGAGTCTCTCAGTCGCTATTACTACCTGTGATACCATCTTGTCGAATGGAAAAACGATTTATTATGAAACAGTTCTGGCTACATCCCATAATTAAAGAAAAATATCTTTTAACAATAGGGGAATGATGTTCCAATTTATCGTCCGAAAAAAATAAATCTGTGTGTCGGCACCGATAAATCGGTGATATATTAGCGACAATATAGTATATCGTTATTGTGTCGCCTAATGAAAAAGCATTCTAAAGCCATAGATAGACTATGGTTTAATAAATCCGGTTTAGTGAATTTTCTAGATTAGCCGTAGTTAGATTTAAGGTATTTTTACTTTATTTTGAGTTTAGCGACTAATGTATTAGTTTGACGAATATTATGAAAACAATAACTGTTTAAGTGCATTAACCATATAAGGAGTTTAACTAAATCGATTTTAATAAATCGCTGTCTGTCAGGGTTATAAGGGTGAAACATTTCGGCCCAATTTTTACCTATGGTCTTAGATACGTTTTTCACGGTATATAATCCATTTTTGCCTGCCTTTTTCTTAGATTAAAGCGCATTAATGTGTAACATTTACATAAGAGCTGGAGGACACCCATTATCAAATTTTTTTTTGGGTAGTTAATGGAACTCGTTATTTCCTCCAACTCATACGTTGGTGTTATCAGAATTTGACTCACACAGGGACTCCAGAGCGGTCGTTGCTGGCTAAGCTTCAGGGTTGTGGCGTGGGGTTTTCTGAAGTTTGTGTGAATCACGTGTAACCGCAGGAAAGGATTGACTCTGATACCTACCTACATCACTTCCAGCCGATACCTACACTAACCCATCCCCACATGGACTGTTATGAAATTATTCCATCTCAATCAAAATTTTGTAAATAATAAAAAAAAATTTAACTTCATTAGTACCCATGTACGAATTATAATGTATTTCAAATCAATTTCGCACGGTTAATATAATTAATAACGAATAAAAACCTAACTAACTAAACCTAATGCCTACCTAAAGAAAATCTTAGCCTAGTGTATATAAAAAAAAACAAAAGAAAATTCAAGACACAAAGTATATAAGAGAAAAAAAAAAAGAAAGGAAAAATGTAAATAACAATAAAAATATAAAAATACAACAAAGTAATAAAAAAAAAAATCACTCAGCTGAAGTTTGTTTGTTGAGCGCTGGCAAGATGCACGTTGATTGATATTGACGGCATTTAGGCGCGCGAATAAAAATATGATTTGAGTATATATATGTTTTTTTTTCTTTACGTTTTTAAAATTCGCCAACTCACTATGCTCATTGCACGTATACTCATAAAACAAAATTTCTATTATTATTGGCCTTTAACGTTTTATGTTTTTTTCCTCTTTTTTTGTTTTCGATTTAAACTCTTTAATTCACTCATTACACATTCACTCAAGGTTTTTTTTTTTTTTCGTCAATTCACAATTACACTCTGTCAATCAATTCACTTCACTAGACAATGACATTCACGAATGATTTTCTCTTATTTTTTTTTTTCCTTTATTTGTTTTAAACAATTTTCAATTTTAATTAATTTTTCTTTTTACAAATTTTTATTTTTGTACAACACTATTTTCTCACTCACAAACACACCGACACCACACACTTTGCATGTAAATTTTTCTTTTTTTTTCGTTTTTTGTTTGATAAATAAACACCAACACAATTGGTTTTATAAATTAAATGCTCTGTTTGTCACCATTATTTTTGGAGTCTTTTTATAAAAATAATAATTAAAAATAAACGAGGTTTAATTAACATAAAGAGTTTTTTTTTTCTTTTGATTCCACTATCACCCTCCTTTATTGGAGACTTAAAACTACTTCTCAATGATTTTAAAAAAAAAATTCTTTAATATATCGTTCATTATTTTAATCCTCAAAACTTAATAACTACTCTTTTTTAATTCTAACTTTTTTTTTTCACAGGTTTTTTTTTTTATCTCGACTGATCTTAAAAAAAATGATCATCTCCAAAAAAAATTTTAAAATCGACTGATCTCGAATCTGCCAATTTTCGCCTTTTTATCTCTTTTTTTTTTCATTAGCGGCAATAAAAAAAACGTATTTCGCGCGCAATTCCCAAAAAAACAAAAAAAAACTCGTAATGCAAGTTATAATAAATTTTCTATTTTTTTTTTCTTTTGTCTTTGGTAAATGGTATAATTCGTACAATCAAATTCAACAAGAAAAAAAAAAAGGTAAGTGGTTCAAAGCTTAGCTCTGCACACAAACAAAAAAAAAAATATGTGCCATTTAGGAGCAACTTGTAATGATGCGTTTAAATGCATCATTACAAATGTTCATCACTTTGTAGGCTTAAACTTCTGGGCCGAACAGAAGAACCGTCATTAGTTTGCTGTAGTAATGCTGTTTTTGAAAAAAACTCATCTACGACGTTGAAAGCCTTAAGATATTCTTATGCAGATAATTAAATCTATATATATAAAAATGAATGTTTGTCTGTATGTCCTTTATAGAATTCTAAACTATGCATTTGATCATGTGAAGATCTTTAGCAAAGTTGTTGTGCCTGAGCCCACGAAGGTTTCTGAGTTGGTACGACCAATTTTCGACAGATGGCGCCACTGTTATTCCTGTGACAGTTCATGCTGATTTGAATTGAAACGAAAACAGCGAACGAATGATGACGTTTCGAGTTGTAGGTGACATAAGAATTTATGTAAATTGTGAATTTCATGTCCGGCTCACATTGAACAGACAATATTGAGCGTATTTTTATATTTGGGAGCGTTTTCCGAATAGTTTTGTGCATTTCATTCTTAAATTAATAATTTAGATAAATAATTCAATCGAATTGAATTTTCGTAGTTTCCGTGTCCTGATTTTATTCATTCTCTACAGTGAATTCACGTAGATCATCGAATGTATATGTGAAGGATCTGACTGCTGATTGACGTTCCGAACGCATTTGCTGTGAAGTTTTTTTTCAAATATCATCGTGAGTGGAATTAAAATCTATTTCAACAATTCTCGAATGCTGATTTTTTTCACTTCAAATTTCCCTCAGCGAATTGGTGATCATCGTCAAAATTAACATTTCCATCCGTGTGTGAACAGCCAGTTCAATTGGATTGGATACATTGTGAGATTCGGATTGTTGACTGACATCTAATAAATTCAAACGCATTTTTCACGTCGTTCCCGTACAATTGGGCCTCCAAAGCGACAAGCAATTGGCCGATCTACACCTCAAGCACGGAAGAAAAGAGCATTACGAGCCTCAGAATCAGACGAGCAACGAGCTTTAAGGCTGGAAAATCTTCGTGTACATGCCGCTGAGACCCGTTCGTCTGAATCATCTGAACAACGAGAAGTGAGGTTAGAAACTGATCGAATACGTACTACTCAGGCCCGTTCACCTGAGACAACTGAACAACGGGAAAGAAGGCTGCAAAATGTTCGAATAAGCACCGCTCGATCAAGACGAACACTGTACGCTAATTTAAATCTTGGTGCATTCCATTATGACAGTAATAATGATTAAAGTAACCTAGTATCTATCGTCATTGGAAAAATGGATAAAATTTGCATGTATTGTAGCGCCCTCAAATTTAAGAACGAAACGGCAGGGATGTGTTGCGCCAATGGAAAAGTTAAACTGCCAGAATTATATCCACCACCCGAACCACTATCAACGTTGCTATCAGGTGTTACACGTGAGTCGAAGCATTTCTTGGAAAATATCCGCAAATACAATTCATTTTTTCAAATGACATCGTTCGGTGCAACGAACATCGTGCGCGAAAATTACATGCCAACATTCAGAGTCCAAGGGCAAATTTATCATCGTGCCGGATCGCTTCTACCATTGCCGGACGCAGATCACAAGTTTCTTCAAATTTATTTCATGGCAAACAGTGATGAACAAATTGAACAACGATGTCATTATAATGCTGGCACTAGACGAGAAATCGTGGCTGTGTTACAAGCCCTTTTCGATCAACACAATGAATTAGTTCAGTTGTTTAAAACCGCCATTCAACGAATGCCAGCCGATGACTACGCAGTTGTTATTCGAGCAGACAAAAGACCCGTTGGCCAACACGAAAGACAGTTCAATGCACCAATAATCGATGAAGTGGCGATCGTGATAGTTGGCGAAGAATTCGAATCGCGCGACATAATTCTTCATCGCAGAAGTGGTGACGTTCAGCGAGTCTCCAATATTCATCGCTCATACGACGGATTGCAGTATCCAATTCTGTTTTGGCGAGGAGAAGATGGATATCATTTCAATATCAAAATAAGAAATCCACAAACAGACGAGGAAACGAATAAGAAAGTCAGTGCCATGAATTATTATTCGTATCGATTGATGATTCATCAAGACGCTGAGAACCACATTCTGAAATGTTGATAATTGTTCCATCAATACATCGTCGACATGTACGCGAAGATTGAAACCGAACGACTCCTATATATTCGATTGAATTAAACCGAGTTGCGTTCTGAATTCCCTGAATTTGGAAGAATGGTCATATTACCGTCTACATTCACGGGGTCGTCCAGATTTATTCATCACATTCACATGCAATCCAACATGGGATGAAATTAAAGAACTTCTGTTAGCTGGACAGTCATCTTCGCACCGTCATGACATTACCGCACGCGTATTTAAACACAAATTGAAATCTTTAATGGATTTTTTTACCAAGCATCACGTTTTTGGAGAGACACGCTGCTGGATGTATTCCATTGAATGGCAGAAAAGAGGACTGCCACATGCACATATTTTGGTTTGGTTAATCAACAAAATTGCGCCAGATCAAATTGACCAAATCATCTCAGCAGAAATACCAGATAACGACATTGATCCAGACTTATTCGACGTCGTTACCAAAAATATGATTCATGGTCCATGTGACGCATTCAACAACAATTCACCATGCATTTCTGATGGGAAATGCACGAAACGATACCCAAGAAACTTGGTTTCTGATACCATCACTGGCAATGACGGATACCCACTGTATCGTCGACGATCAGTTGAGGATGGCGGCAAATCCATCGTTCTAAAAGTATGAAACGTTGATGTCGAAGTCGATAATCGTTGGGTTGTGCCATATTCACCGTTGCTCTCAAAGACCTTCAAAGCACACCTTAATGTTGAGTATTGCAATTCAGTGAAGTCGATCAAATACATTTGCAAATATGTCAACAAAGAAAGCGACATGACAGTCTTCGGAGTAGGGATTGTGGCCGCACCGCTCGATGAAATCAACCAATACCAATTTGGACGCTACATTAGCAGCAATGAAGCAGTATGGCGAATCTTATCATTTCCAATCCATGAACGACATCCAACAGTAGTACACTTGGCGGTGCATCTCGAGAATGGACATGGAGCGCGTGTACTTCACAGCAGAAAATGTACGTGTAAGAGCATTGGTTCCACTAGCAACAACTTTAACTGCATTTTACTCATTGTGCTAAGATGATATTTTTGCAAAGGCTCTACTTTATTCTGAGGTACCGAAATTCTACACATGGAATGCATCGGCTAAAAAGTTTCAACGTCGCAAACAAGGTAAAGCAGTTGAAGGACATCCCAATTAGTATTCCAGTGACGCATTGGGTCGTCTGTACACTGTTCACCCGAACAATACAGAATGCTTCTATCTGCGATTGCTGTTAATCAATGTACGTGGACCGACATCTTTCCAAGATTTAAGAACAGTGAACGGTCAGCTGTGCGCCACTTATCGCCAAGCTTGCCAGGAACTAAATATTCTTGAGAATGATGCACATTGGGATACTGCACTCGCTGATGCATCGAATACTGCTCGACCACAGCAAATACGCACGTTATTTGCCATAATATTGACAACCTGCTTCCCATCTAATCCAAAAGATATTTGGGAAAAATACAAGGACTACATGAGTGAAGATATTCTATATCGTTTGCGCGCTGCGAATCAAAATCCGGACATTCAATTCACACCAAACGTGTATAATGAGGCATTGATTTTGATTGAAGACATATGTTTGGCAATCGCTAACAAGGCACTGGTGCAACTGGGAATGCCTGCTCCGAACCGACCAGCGAACGACCTTTTCGATCGTGATTTGCAACGAGAAACACACTTTGTTTCTGACGAACTGGGGACATTTGTTTAGACAAATCTTCCGCAGCTGGTTCCAGAACAACGCATTGCTTGGGGGGTGGTACAGGCAAGACTTTTCTTCTTTCACTCATTTTGGCAACCAAACGAACACAAAATAATATTGCACTGGCCATTGCATCATCTGGAATTGCGGCAACTCTTTTGGATGGTGGTCGAACAGCGCATTCAGCATTGAAACTGCCGTTGAATTTACAAAACACTGAGGCACCAACATGCAACATCAGCAAAAACTCTGGAATGGGCAAAGTACTCCAAACGTGTTAAATTATCATATGGGACGAATGTACAATGTCTCACAAGTAAGCATTGGAAGCGCTTGATCGTACACTGCGTACACTCATTTTATTGTCTGGTAATTTTCGACAAACACTGCCGGTTATACCACGTTCAACACCCGCTGATGAACTTAATGCATGTCTCAAATCATCAGTTTTATGGCGTCATTTACAGAAATTGACTTTGAAAACACACATGCGTGTACAACTACAACGGGATGCATCGGCTGGAAATTTTGCAAAACAATTAATGGATATTGGAAATGGGCGAATGCAAATTGATGAATCTACGCAATGTATCACCTTGCCAGCAAACTTCTGTAAGATCACAGAAAGTAAAGACGAATTAGTGCAAAAAGTTTTCCCAAACATTGCACAGAACTAAAAATCATCTGTGGCTCAGTACGCGTGCTATATTAGCGGTCAAAAACATAGATGTTAATACCATCAACTTCACTATCCAGAATGGAATACCCGGCGAAACGACAACATATGAGTCCATCGATACTGTGGTGAATCAAGACGAAGTTGTCAACTATCCAACTGAATTCTTGAATTCGCTTCATTAAATCCGTATGATGGTATGGTGGTATGATACTATGATGGTATGATGGTGATATTATGATAGTACGATGGTATGTTGGTATGATGGTATGATGGTATGATGGTATGATGGTATGATGGTATGACGGGATGATGGTATGATGGTACGTTGATATGATGGTATGATGGTTTAATGGTATTACTGTTGTATGGTATGGTTACATCATGGCCTGATAGTTTGATGATACGATTATATGATGGTATGGTGGTGAATAGAGTTTGAGTTGAAATTGAGTTGGATTTGAGTGAGAAGTTCGGTTAGACCTTAAATTGGGATCGAGTTTACGGTTTAGTGGGAGGTTATATTGAGTTAAGTTCATACACGCATGTAGCTTTCGAACCGACTTAATTTGGGGATTGGGTTGATCAATAAGTCTGGAGTTGAGCAGAGGATTGAGATTTGGTTCGCACCAAGTTGAGTGGAACTTTAGTTAGGATTAAGTTAGCTTGCATTGGGGTTAAGTGAGTTGTTCGGTTGGTTGAGGGTTGATTTGAAAATTTATTTGAGGGTTTGGTTGGCGATTAATTTGGTTACTGCGTTTAGGATTATTTTGCGATTTAGTTGAATATTTATTTGTATATATTAATTTGGAGGTTGAGCTGAAGATTGACTTAAGAGTTTCATTTCGGGATTGATTTGGGTTCTGCCCACCTCATGAGTTTTCAGCCCTTTATATTTTATACTTTGATATGAAAGAAACTTTCCATAAAAAAGAAACAAAACCTAGACGAATTTCAAATACGATTTCCAACAGAAAATTATACTACTGACACACCTTAGTTTTTGTGACGTAGATTTCGAAATCCTAGTTACACAATTTATCCATTTTGTTTTAATAAACGTTTGACAAATAGAAATTTACAAAATAAAATTTAGTCTAGATATTAAATTATGCAATAAGTATTTTAAACTTCAGCTAAGCGCTATTCACACAAAAATGCAATGAAATGGGTAAAATTATGTAATTTCAAAAACTGAATTAAATTGATATGAAATTAGGATTAAACATGATATAGTATGTCATTATAGTTTTAGATACAAAACTCGAAACAGAACTTGATAACAAACTTAATTAAAAAATTTAATCTAAATTAAGAAAAGAATAAATCCATTTTCGGGAAGTAAAATATTTCGCGGAATATATACATACATAGATTAAGAACTTCAACTTTCTATTATAATCGCCTCTGATAGCTGTTATTATGATATTTTACGATTTCAACAACATTTCTGGTTTGGTTTCATGAAATTTAAACTCACACGCCAACATGAAATATTATTATTATTATACGAGAATTGCATATAGCAAAGAAATACAAAACATTAACAATTTCAACATCTTCATAATCTCGAATGTCTAATTCTTTAAGGATGTTATTATTATTGTAATTTATTTTTGTATTTTTTTGCTTCTAGATAATCATTATTGTTATTTTTATTATTATTATGGTTTTAATGCTATAGCTACAGACGAAACTCTTGAAGATATTGTATAGTTTTTATTATATTTTAAGATGGAAAACTATATAAGAAGGAAATGTTATATCTATAAGTATACTATGGTTAAACAATTCACCTGAGACAGAAACTAAATAAATAAATAAATTTTTTTGTTTAAACACAAATAATGTTATTTTCTCGAATATTTTATTTAATAATAAAAATTAATTATAATTTATAGAAATTGGTAGATTACATCTAAATTATAGATTAGTTTGTGGGTCGGGATATAAAAAAAGGTGGGGGTGATATGTTTCAAAATTAATTGGACTTCTGATATCATATTTGATGGTTTCGAAAATTGTATGGTACAAAAATTACGTAGGTACAAACCAGTTAATTATCTAGTGATAAATTTTATCTACTACAAGCTCATTAAACATTTATACAACACATCGAGAAAGTTTGGAAAATTTTTAAATTTCCTAAATATAAAATATATTTGGGCTGAAATCTCATGAGGTGATCAGAACTTCGGTCAATTCAATTCCCAAATCAATCCCTAACTGAACCTCTTAATCAATCTTCAGCTCAACTACCAACTCAATTTACAACTAATAAGCCTCCAACTCAATCTCCAAATCAACCCCAACCCAACTTTAAAATCAACCCTTAAGCTATCCTCAAATCAACACTTAAATAATTCCAAAACCGAGCAACTCACTCAATCCCAATGCAAGCTAACTAAACCTTAACTCAACTTCAGCTCAACTCAGCTCGACCCAAATCTTAGCCGTTTGCTCAACTCGACACTTAATGGTGAACCCAATCCCAAAATCAACTTGATTCGCAAGCTGCATGCATGTATGATCTCTACACAATCTACCCTCCCACTAATAATAAGAAATAGGTTTTAGACGAAGTTCTGGAATAAGGCCAATTAGAACGGAACTTGGCTATTTTTTAGCGGATTTTGGTGGTTTGGCGTCTATTGGAGGGGGGGGGATCAAACTTGAGTAGATTAATCTATCAGCTCCGTAACCTTCCAGTAATGTGCGCATCACGTGAGCTGTTCTGGTCTTGTCATTAGGCAGCTGCGTGATGGGTACAATTGTGTAAGGGGTAACCTGTTCACAATTCGCAAGTGTACGTACTGCCTCCTCGTGGCAACCACTGGTAACTAAGGCCACTTGGCACATTTTTGGCCATTTGGCACAGGCTAAAGTACGGCGCTAAAGGAGAAAACCTTGACAAAAAACCCTAATATAAGGTGGAACAGCATATGCCGAAAGATGAATGGCTGATAGGTTAATCAGCCCAAAATATGCGGACTCTGGATACCAGGCACCCTCCAGTTTTATTTAGCCTTCCTGTAGTAAAACTGGGTGACCTACAGGTGATTTGCAATTCCCAGCAACTCGTGAGAGTAAAATCAAACGGAATACGGGGCAGGAGTAGGAATATACGGGAGTGGGACAACCCTCTCGAGGTCCTTGAGCTCCAATGCCACCGTCTTTCTAGCGGAACTACATGCTGTAGTAAACATCTAGGAGGGAGAGCAATGGGCCCGGATAGTATGTATCACGTACCGGGAGGCAGTATTTTCAGGTTCATTAAGAACCTGAATATTGACTGGACGGATAATTAAGCTGGGGCCAGCACAATAGATCTTTTAGGTCGCAGTGCGAAGTGGCTGATCGCCCGCATGGCCCCCCCAATAATAACAATAATAATAATAGCGGATTTTAGTGAAGTTTGACATCCGCGATAGAAATGGAATTCTAAAATAATTTTTGGATAAGGTTTTGGAAAATGGCTAATTAGGACGGAACTTGGCTAGTTCCTTAATCGATTATAATGAAATTTGACATGTGCGATGGAAATGGGATTCTAAAATGATTTATAGATAAAGTTCTGGAATATGGTTAGTAAGCATATAACTTAGCTATTTTTAACTGATTATGATCATCCAACGAACAGAACGAAATATGACCCAACAATTATTTTTAGTCGAGGTTGTGAGAAATATGTCAATATGGCTTCTATAAAGTTGTCTTTCTAGGTTTCTGTGAATTATGCAGCTGTTAAGGTTTCTTTGAGACAGCGTAAACGTACTATTTCAATTGCTAAACAAACAATATTATCTTTGTAGTAAAGTTTCGGTTAGAAACTTTTCTTGCCTATCCTTAACTTTAAGCTTTCGGTTATTTTTTTGAGTATTTACTATTAGAGCGGTAAGTATAGAAAAATCTAGTGGGTGGCGGACACGCGTCACAGTATTGAAATCACTAACGGTATTGTAGAGCTTCGGAATTAGAAACATTATTTTAAATCCTCATTTCCAATCTCAAATTTTAGGAATAACAAAGTTCCAACCTAATGGGCCATATTCCAGAACTTTGTCTAAAAATCATTTTAGAATCCCATTTCTTTTTTAAAAATGTTCTTCTAAAATCCGTTAAAAAATAGATAACTTCTATCTGTAACTTTTTCCTGTTTACGAAACCTTAATTTCGCTCCGAGGAACATGCCATGAGTCGATTGAAACCGTAAAAAGAAACTCGCTGAAGGAACTAAAGGCCATCCCGGCCAAGGCCGGTAAAATGTGTATGGAAAAATGGATTAACCGTTGGCATGCTTGTTTTGGCTCAAAAGGAGCCTATTTTTAAGGCGATAATAAAGATTTGTATTAAAATATATAAAACTGTTGTTCTTTTTACCAGTCTGGGTCAAATTTGATCAGATGGTACAAACCTGCCAAGGAATCGATTAAATTGTTTGCGAATCGAGTGAACCAAGTAGGAAGTGTATGGTGGACCAAGTAGGAAGTGTTCCACAATGGATGGTTACAAACGCACATGTCAAATTTCATCGTTAAAGGTTGCGAAATAGGCAAGTTCCTTTATGCTTCCAGAACTTCATCTAATAATAGTTTTAGAATACCATTTCTAATCCACACGTCGAATTTCATCATAATCGGTTGATAAATAGACAAGTTCCTTCATCCTTGGCCATATTCCAGAACTTCATCCAAAAATCTCTGCAAATTTTCAGGGCATCTCATCCAAACTCCGGTTAATAATTGGAATGGGCTCATCGCTATACTTCGATGGAAAGAGTTGTTCAGGTACCTTTGCAACATCTCTACATATTTGAACCAATTTTCCTCATCGTTAAGGGCGAGTTTTATAAGCACTGGAATAATTGAACGGTTAATACGCTCTACTTGCCCGTGCCCAGTAGGTGCACTTGTCGTTATTTTTGAATGCCTTATGTTTTCTGCTTTACAGTATTCTTCAAATTCGGATGACGTAAACGCAGTTCCTCTATCAGTGATGATATGTTCTGAATTTCCGAATACTGCCTTCTGTATATCCAGCTTCTGCAATGTCTCTTTGGTAGTAACAGGCTTCGTTGGATAAAGCCAAACAAATTTAGAAAATCCGTCGATTATGCACAGGATGTATTTGTATGACTTTCTAGTAGCTGTTAGGCTGCCCAAATGATCAATGTGATAATTTACTAGTGGTGACAACTTTTGGTAGTGGATTCAGCAACCCGTCCCTCTTTCCAGCTTTCCTCTCGGCCAGAATACAATGTATACAGTTCCTTATTGCCTTCTCGACTTTTGATTTTAGTTTCGGGATAAAAAATTCACGCCCTATGAGTTATGTAGTTTTTCTTACTGCAAAATGACCCTGATTATGGTAAGCTGAGATCACTTCTCATTCCATTGCTCTTGGAACCACCAGAGAGAGGCTACCTTTGACCATCTTAAAAAGAAGACTACTATTAATAGAGTAATCATCGAACTCACCTGATTTTAAGAGGTCGAATATCGGTTTGAGTGCATCGTCTTCACGCTGTGCAGCTCTGACTCTTGTAACAAGGTTGCATTGAAAAGTCAGTATCACAGGATTTCGACTTAAAGCGTTGACATGCCGCATTCGATTTCCAGGACGATGCTCCAATTTATAACTGAACTCTTGCAATTGAAGAGCCCATCCGGCAATCCTGGAAGTCAGCTCCCGTTTCTCCATAGTTGCTTTAAATGCAATAATAAAGTGCAAGCCCAAAAGATAAACACGAAACTTTTTCAGCGCCGTAATAATTGCCAAAACTTCTAGTTCATAACTACTAAAGTTCTCCTCCACCTTAGCCGTTTTCTTGCTATAATAGAAGACGAGGAGGATGGAATCCTTTGTCTTCGTCTGACTTCTGGAGCATAATTTCTCCGATACCCATCTTGCAAGCATCCGTGTGTAGCTCAGTTTCCGCCGCTATTGAGTAAATTCGTAATACAGGTTCTTCAAGTAACTTCCCTTTCAATTTTGCAAATGCCTGTTCTTCTTTGTCCCTAAAAACAAAATTAATTCCCTTCAGTAGCATATCTGTTAGTGATTTTGCAATAATGGCATAACCCTCCATGAATTTCCGGAAATAGCTTGTTAAACCTAAAAAACTTTGCAAACTTTTCACATTAGTCGGCCTCGGAAATTTATTAATCGCCTCTTTTTTTCTTGTTGATGGTTTAATAATGCTATTTCCCAAATCGTATCCCAAATATTCGACAGTTTTGCAAAGAAATTGACATTTGCTCCATTTAATTTGAAGTCCGTTATCTTTACACACCTTTAAAACTATCGCGAGCTTTTCAACTGCTTCCTCTACAAGCTGCTCGCATGCACCACTAAATCATCCATGTAGATGCAGACTATCTTCTTTGAACTAAGCGGGGCGAAAACATTGTTGATATACCGCTGGAATGTGGCTGGAGAATTACATAACCCGAATGGAATGCATTATACTTCACGCTTTCTGGAGCTATGGGTACGTGGAAGAATCCATTCCGCAGATCCAATGTTGTGAAATATTTTGCGATCTGAAGTTGATCAATCTGGTCATCGATACGTGGAAGTGGGTATCGACCTTTAACCATTACTTTATTAAGACGCCTGTAATCAATACACAATCTTTTCGTACCATCCCTCTTGTTCGATCGGACTAGCGAAAATTGATTTACTTGGACGTGTGATGTCTTCTCGGACCCATTCATCAATTTGATTCTTGACAATATCCAATTCTAGCGATGACAGACGACGACAACGTTGCGCCACCGGTGTTTCGTCGGTAAGTACAATTTTCATCATCATGTCATCGGTTGGTTGAATACTTCTCGGATTGTCATTCGCCACCATTTGCTTAATCGCCTTTACATATTTGTATATTATCGTCACCGTGCACGCCAATATTTAGTGTCAAATCTCCTCGTTCAATTATCATCGAATAGTTATCCGGGAATAATTTTTTCATCATAATGTTTTTTGGTATTAAAATTGTTATCGTTTGATTAATTAACTTCTTTCCCAGTATGATATTTCAACCATTTCTCGGTTGTAGATACGGTGTACCGGATATCAATACTTTCAAACATTTCTTGAGAAAAATCAATTTTTGAACGATTGTTATCCACATTTTGTTTACCTTGAGTACCGTTTGCTTTATCTTTCTTATTATTCCGACCTATTTTTAAATAACGTGTAAGGCACTTCACTTTTCACACAGAATTAAATGTTATGATTTTACCGATAAATTACGGTAACGGAATACTTCGCACAAGGTTACTTAAAAATAAAAAAAATGTGCTTTCAAAAATAAATGTGTCCACTATACAATACCGTATCACGTTTATTATTTGTCGGTATTAGTCACAAACCGTATAATTGACTTATATCGAAACTGATCGATTAACACAGTGCAATGACGCCAACTTTAACTCGTTTTTTAGATTTTCAAAAAGCTTCCTAAATTAATTTAAGATCACTTGCATACGCCACACAATTTCACCAAAATGTTCAACAGAAAAAAAATCCGTATTTTCTTTCACCATGCTTTCGTGACACCAAAACAAACAAAATCCCGTTTAAATTTGTGGTAACCTTTGTTAACACGACATTATCTTCTCGCGCACCTTACGAATAGAAAATACTCCCGCCTTAATTAATTTGTAGAAAACACCTTTCACAAAGCTTTGGAGCAGATCCCGGTTGAGCCCCCAATTGTAGGATTTTATTTGACACGACTTGGAAATTAAATAAAACAGTAGATTATTAAAATAAATTGACATTTCTAGTGCAACAACTCATGGACGACTATATTAAAAAATTTTTAACATGCCGTTTTTATACATTTAGATACCAATACTAATTCATCAAAATTTAAGGTACGTATACTTGAAATATAGATTACGGAGGCATCTGGAAGATTTATTGGTAAGTATATTTACAGAGTGATCCTACATGTTTATAAATTGCTCAACTGCTCACTAAACTCTAATCCAACCCCAACTCAAGCCCAATTCAACTTGCAAATGGTCCTTAACTGAACCCTCAAATCCCAGCCGCAAACCCTTTTTCAACTCAAACCTCAAACCAACATATATAAAATATTGATCAACTGCTCACTATATCTTAATATATATATAACCCGCAAATTGACCTCTAACTTAATTTTCAACTCAACCCAGCATATATAAAAAATTGGTAAATATTTCTACATACAACCAGGAGTTTTGGGTTAATTCTTATGGTAGGTTGCCGACCCTCTTGACGTACAGATTCCAAAACCTTAGCAAATCTCCGCCTTGACCATTAAAACAGATTGGCGAAAAAAATCCTAAACCGTACAAACCGTACTCGAGATACCATTGGTACAGACATCCAGACATCCAGACATCCGGACGTCCAGACAGACGGACGGACATTTGTGTTTTTGCCTCTTTTAGACTCAGGGACTTTTAAAACGTCGAGAAAAGTGTGTTTGGACCAACCAAATTTTTGATCATTTTTGACAGGATTTCAATACTTAAGTAATTCACAGAGGTCTTAAGTTTTCTTTATATTCTAAAACCTCTGAAATTTCTATGGCAATGCTTTGTAATCAAAGATAAATTCTGAAACAATTGTGGGTTTCCACATCTCAAAATTTTTTAGATTTGGAAATTTACGTGATTTACAAGATTTACCCCTGGGCCTGCTAAGGGGACTAGAGCCTAGTATCGCTTCATTAAAAGCGCTGGACAACTCGTCCACCAAGCCGTCGAGCTCTTGCGCAGTTTCTGGAGGTTTTGGCACTTGAACTGGTAGTGAATTACCCAGAATAGTTCTAACGGTATCCCAGTTGGTTTTCCTCCTGTTTCTGTAGATTGGATTTTCTGGAGAAGTCAAGTCAATTTCAAATTGAAGATAACAATGTTCAGAAAAGGAGTGGTCCTCCGACACTCTCCAGTTTAATAAACTAATCGCCAGAAAGCTTGAGACAAGAGTAATATCCAATACTTCCTGTCTATTACTATTTATAAAGGTCGGCTTATTGCCTATGTTACATATATGAAGGTTCGTACTTAAAATGTAATCAAGGAGTAACTCACCTCGTTCATTTGTGTCCGTACTTCCCCAGATTGTGTGATGAGCATTTGCATTACTCTCAAGGACGACTCCTACCTTGCGCTTCTGAGCCTCCATCCGATGCAAAAACTCCTTCCTTTGTTGTCGTTGAAGCAGCAAATTCGCACATGGTTTTCCGACGTTCCATGTCCCTTTCTTTAAATTTGTGTGGCACCCAATTTCCCAGCTTCTGAACCAATCCCATTGCATGTATACGTTGCGAAACACATTGTTGGGTAATATTCAACTATTCTGCCAATGGCTTTTCAGTCTGCTAAGGGTCCACATCACGCAATTCTTCCAATTCTGTATCTTCAAATTTTCTTGGTCTGCCTTCACGTTCTTTGTCTCTTACGTCAAAATCGCCAACTTTGAATCGTTGAAACCACTCTTTGCATGTTGTTTTCGATGGACCATGTTTACCGTAAACTTCCGCAAGCAAATGATTTGTTTCCGCTGCACTTTTTTTCAACAAAAAATAATGAAGTAAAACTTCCTGCAAATGTCGTTTTTATCGCACTAAATTCGATATTTTCAATTAAATGAAAATAATTGTTGTTCACGCTTTGAACAAATGTCACTTGTAATTATTCAAGCTTGACATCTAACTTCCAAAAAACCTGTATTGCCCGATTGAATAATATGCAAGCAATGATACTAACAACACCTATCTAAAAAGATCGGAAATTTATTTGTACACCCAATAATAAAACAAAGACATAGGAAAGGATTATTAGTATTAAAGAATCGACAAGGTTCCAAACACTTATGTAGTCGATATTTCGTATCTATGTATTTGTTATTCAAGGCAACACAATATCTAAGCTACATGTTTGCTGGATTCATGAAGCTTCTGGAATGCTGATTGCGGTTTCTCCGGTATTTATTTTTTTATTTTTTAAACGTTGCCGGTGGCTTTATTCTTGAGTAACTTTCTACATAAGAAACACAGAAGAATTAATCAAATCTTAAGCTAAAATTATTACATTTTTTAAGTCTTAGCCAATGTTAATACTTATTGTTAGTGCTCACGCAATTTATTACTTTTATGTGTAACATAATCAGTTAATAAATTTACAGGTTCACAAGTTCATCAGTCCGAGTGGATCTGTTCTTCTCGATCGCCTAAATGGCGGCTGTTTTAGTATCTCCTCGGCCAATTCGTTGGGATATGCTGCTAGTTTTGAGTAATATTTCGAACTGAATTCTTTAATTGTTACTTTAACGGTTTTAATCCAAAGATCGTCATGTATATTACTGTTTCGAATGTACCACGGAGCATTGGTAATACTGCGAAGTATTTTCGCTTCGGATCGTTGCAGGAGTTTTCTGTTGCAAGCGCTGGTGGATCCCCATACCTGAATACCATATGTCCGAATCGGTTTGATTATCGCTTTGTAAAGTAAAACTTTATTGGCTAACGAAAACTGAGATTTCCTTCCCAACAGCCAATAGGATGCGCTTTGATTCACTATGATTTTTCCACGTTAACCTTCTATCCAGGTGCAAACCTAAGCATTTAACCTTCGTTTGTTGAGGAATATTTGTATCGTTTACTTTTACTGGTGGACAGGTGCGCTTGTTAAGCGTGAATGTGACGTGAGTTGATTTGTTTTCATTCACTTTTATTCGCCATACCTTCAGCCAGTTCACGATTTTGTTTAAATGGCAATTGCAGGATTAGTGTGTGGCATGGTGCTGGCCGTTTCATCGCCAAATGTTGATATTATTACTTTGTTGGTTACAATTAAATCAGCTGTGTACAACAAGTATAATATTGGTCCTGGAAGACTGCCTTGCGGGACACCTGCATTAATATCATTTAAGCAAGTAGTTGCACTATTTTTTTTTGACCATGTATTGCCTTTGAAGAAGATAGATTCCCAAAACTGAGTAAAATTTCTTCGGTAGAAGTTCTGTAGTTTTGCATATTAGTCCATCGTGCCAAACTCTATCAAAGGCTTATGCGATATCCAAGAAAGTATCAGAACAATATTTCTTTTCCTCGAACGTGATTTTGATTTCATTTACAATACTGTGGACTTGCTCTGTAGCATGGTATCATGTTGCTTTCGAAACCCAAATTGATGGTCTGGAATAACGCACCGTTCTTCTTATATTGGTTTCAATTTCGTTGGTAACATTTTTTCAAATAGCTTTGAGATTGTGGGCAGCATTTTAATTGGACGATATGATAAGATCTCGTTGAATATGAATATTATTAGTTTTATGCATTCATCTGGCACTTCCCGTATCATTTTTCCAGTAATATCATTTCCTGGAGCCTTTTTCGGGTTTATGCAAGTTTCAGTTGTAATCCTAACTTTTTTCCAATTATACTTTATAGGTTTTTAGGATGAACACCGTTAGGTTAGGCAGTTGGTAGTCTAATCGGTGGATTCGAATTTGTTGGACTTTTTAAATTATTTGTTGCCTTCCATAAAGAGCAATCTTTCCTCTTGGTTGCCGAGAGGTCACTTAAATAGTTCTGGACGCACTGGTTTTCTTCTCCCCACCAAGCAAATCTTAGGGCCTTGATAACTCGATTTAATTTCTTTTTCAATAACGGTGATTTTGTTTGCTGCCGTTGACGGCGAATTTTTCGCTTTCCTGGTTTAAATGACATGTGATGTGTATATAAATTCCACAGTCAAGAGGATTTTGGTATAGGCAAGTTCTTATTCTGCAATGAACATAAACTGGAATTTCACATCGAAAACGTTGATAAGCAACATTTTTAAATCAGAGGTGGATATCCGAAGTAAATTCTCTAGGTCTGTGAAAATTCTGGTAATTGGATATTGAAAATGTACGAATTTAGTATCTAATTTTAAAAGGTTACTCATATTTTAATTTAATTTGAAATTTCCAAAATTGTATGGTTAAATTGTATATCAGGTTAGTGTTGAGAATTCTAAATTTAAAATTCCAGGATTCTAATGCCGAATTTTTCGTAAGAAATCCAATACCAATTTACCGGTTGATTACCGAAATGTTGGTAAATGTTTCTTACTGAACATTTCGATAACTATCTTCAAACAAAATGCCCATAAAACACAAATTATTAATAAGTTTTATAAATTTGTCGAAACCTTACCTTGGTTTTACATATAAAAATGTCATATTACTCATTGTTATATACCATTCTAATTTTCAGACTAAAACTCTTTTGATTGATTTGCCTACCCAAATCTGATTAACAATTCAATTAATCCGATTTATTTACCATGGAATAATTTGTTTTAGATAGCCTGTCAACACTTTTTAACTATAAAACTAACTACTGTGGCCTTTTCAGCCGAAGGGCAGTTTATACAAAATATAAATTTCGCCTTAATGGTAAATGTAATACTAACTATTGTTGAGCTTTGTTTAAGACTCAAAACGGCCATATTTATAAAATTTAATTGAATATTTCGTGTGATTTATAGTAGTGTATGAAGACCTCAATAAAATAATGAGGTCAACCTAATTAACCCCTCCCCCCCCCCCCCTTTGGAACAAACAAAACAGATCTAATTAAAAAACTGACCTGTTATTATCTACTGAGCTTTCATTTCAAATTGGTTGATGACATTTTAAATTGGTAGTTGAAAAATCTAAAAAAAAAACTTTAGGTAGCTCTGAATTTTGTATGGGAAAATTCAATTTTTTTACCTTCAAAACGGATGAAGCTGAGAGAATATTTTGGGTTGGTAGAACATTTTTTTTTAAATTGGTGGGACATGAATATGAGACGTCTGAGATCCTTGAACAAGAATAGTCAAAATGATTAGCTGTAAATTCATTATTATTAATTTTTTTTGGATGCCCTAGATTTTATTTTTTCCGATTTCGTGGATCACATTATTAAAAGGTTTAAGAATCAGTGCTTTAGAAGACCGATGATTCTGTGCAGGTTGCCGAATTTGTAGTATTTCGTCCATATAGTCAAAAATGTATTTGTCAAACTTAATCGGATGGGGTTTAAGCGAATCTACAAGGTAGCTTCCGGAGTTAGACGTTGGTCCCAAAGCGAGCAAATCTACATACATCGAAATATGATGCACACAATCTACAAACCAAAAACTTTGTTGCTTAAATTAATTCTCAAATGTTTTAATTTAAGTTAATTTAATCGTTTCTTGTTTTAAATTTTTTTCAAAAATTAAAAGCTTCTAAAGCTCTATATATTGCAAAATTATATAAATATTATAAATAGGCTAAGCATTAACCAACTATGGTGCAGGAATGAAAAGCAATAAATTGGTCTCGTAGATAAATAACGGTAACTATTAGTATTATCAATTATCTATTACTGTTTTATCTTCAAAATCCTTATAATTAACTCGATATTGAATTAATTCAGCAGACGGTTTACGTAATGCACCTCCACTATAATCCATATAAAATATTTTTGTAACATTCTCGTACTTATTGATTTAGCTATAAACTAAATAACTTCATACATAACCAAAATATTTTATGCTATTTCCATATATAAACCGTTTAAAACCTATAAACTTATTGTTTCGTACTTTCGGCATATAATACTCATATGGATAATATGAGGTGTATTGTCAAATACACTCACATACACACACCACCTACCATATATTTGGTATAATAATTTTTGGCGAAATATAAAATTTTAATATCACATCCGGATTTGACACAAAAAAAAATTCATTTTATTATTTTGGAAAAATCCTATAAAATTTTATGTTTACGAGATTTCATATTTCTCTCATCTTGTTATGTATATACCATATATGTACATATACGAGTATGTTGCCAGTAAATATATATAGATGTTTATAAAGGTAACAGATTTTCATTTTAGTACACTTCGACTCCAGGAAAAAAAATGTTTATTATTACGATTATTACACTTTCCCACTACTGGTTGACTACTGGTTGAGGTTTGAATTTATTGGTCGGTAAATTTTGCATTTTTCTGTTATCTTATTCTTAGTGTTATTGTTTTACATTGAGATGATTACATTTTGTACTTTAATCCAGTCGAAAAAATTTTTGTACATCGATTAAATGATTTGGAATTAAGTATGTCATACGTATGTCAATACTCTACAGTCATAGATAATAAACAAATTTTATGATGCTTAAATCATTTTCAAAATTTAGAAATTTATATTTATAATCATTCTTTAAATTGTTAAATTTTATTTATAATAAATTAAACTATCGCGCAATATTCTAATTTTCAAAAGGACTTATTTTACACCGGTTTGTTTAAAACACGATCTGTTGCTTAGTTTTATTGCCATTAGCCGATTCCCAAAATCTGTTTTTGAGCCGACTAGCTATTCACTGTGGCCTTCTACCTTTCTCATCCATTGTATTATAATACATAAACCATATATGGTTCTCAGCTTGCTAATATTTTCCCAGCGATTTTCTACATCGATTCTCCTGGACCTTCCATCTGCCATATTATTTATCTATAACGCTACCTCCAAAATACGTGGCCAATTCAAAATCTGATTCAAATCTAGGGACGTTTGGTCTTCTTAAATATGCTATGATGATATGATAAGATACCATACGGTATGATATGATATGATTGATAGAGATGTACAAGTAGATCATATGGTAATTCTAGGACCGGTGAGAAGTTTTTGGATCCTTTTTTTTACAAAAATTTATGGGTGTGTACATTGTGTAGTTTTTGGATAAAATTGAGATTTTAGACATAATTACGTTTTAAGACATACATTTATGCGAGTGTAATCTTTTAACAGTGTACTAAAAAAAATTTTGAAAAATAACAAAATTACGAATTTCACATGAAATAAGGATGTTGTTTTCTATTATATCAAATAGCACGAATCTCAGAGAATGGCTTTAATAGTAAATATATACATAGGTTGAAAACATGCATACATAGTTGAATTTAAATTACTCATTACGGTTTTGATAAATGTCGTGGGTTACATGTAAACTTTGCAAACGTGCGAGAGCCCTATAGGACTCTTATCAAAATGGCACTGAGTGTTTTAAATTCCGCAATGTATACCCTTTAAAACCTATATAGTCACTATAAGAGACAATCTCTGAGATTCGTGTTATTTGGTATAATAGAGAACAACGTCCTTGTTCCATGTGAAATTCGTCGATTTGTTAATTTTCCAAACAATTTTTGCAGGAGCCCTACGGCTCTTATCAAAATGTCACTGAGTGGTTTAAATTCATTAATGTGTTCCCTTTACAACTTATTATGCTACTATATGAGCTAATCTCTGAGATTCGTGCTATTTGATAAAATAGTAGTGAAGTTATTGTTCCATTCGATATTTGTCGATTTGTTAATTTTCCAAAAATTGTTTGCAAGAGCCCTACGGCTCATACAAAATTACACATTTTGAGTGATTTGATTTTGACAATGTATACTCTTTACAAAATATATTGTCGATATATGAGCCAATCTCTGAGATTCGTACTATTTAGTTAATTTTCGAAAATTTTTTGCAAGTGGCCTACAGATCAAAATGGTACTGAGTGATTTGAATTCCGCAATGTGTACTTTATAGTCACTATAAAAGCCAATCTCTGAGGTTTGTTCTATTGGGTTTATTAGAGAATAACGTCCTTGTTCCATGCGAAATCGTCGATCAGTTAGTTTTCTAAATTTTTTTCAAAATTGATGTGTCCTACAGTTATATCAAAACGGCACGGAGTGGTTTAAATTCCCCAATGTATACACAATGTTCACTCGCATAAATTTGTTGCCCTAAAAAGTGTCCTAAAACTCCCCGGTAATCCTAAGTAGGTATTTAAGGCAATCCCCTGGAATCAGTGAAACAAAATATTAAATAAAAATTCTGGAGCTTACCATATTCCAGAAGTATTCGGCCCCAAATCCTGCCTGATCCTTGCCACAAAGTATTTTTGATAATTGTGGATGTTCGTTGCAGAAACATTTCATTTGATCACCTCAGCAAAATTACTGTCTAGCTGCATAGTTAAGTTAAAAAAAATTCAAAATAAAAAAAAAACAGATTATCATACACTTGACCATTATAACCATAAGTAAAACCAATTTACCCTTTTAACGAAGACACAAAAAAATTATATTTACATAGTTAATATCGATGACGCGTTAAAAGTAAATCGCACATCCCGAATAATAGTATTACAACTGAAATTGTCCTAGTTTAATTTTAATTGATCATCCATTTTTTTTAATATCAATTCCACTTCTGTCAAAATATCACTTGTGTATCGCCTATGACTTCAGAGTTATGAAAATTTTAAAATTATTTTAAATCTTAATCTTTCTAATTTTCATGAGAACAAGTTTTAATTTGTACTAATCTATGCGATATGAATTTGTCATAGTTTTCTATAAAAAAAAAAGTAAAAAAAAAATTGACAGCATAGTTTTCAGAAATATTACAAACAAACTCAAAACATTGAATGTGATAAGTCAATTTGTCGTACGTGTTCATGTAATACGGAAATAATATTTGAAAGACAAATTAAATTGGAATACTTTAAAAGGAAAATATAGTATATCGGATGCGGCAACTTTTAGTTTGTTTTAAAAATGTAAATGTTCGAACTTTATTTTCGAAAGTACACCTTCCGATTAAGAATGGAATACTATTTCATTCAAACTGACTGCCTTGGCAATTTGAATTATTTTTTAGAAACAGTTTTAAATGAAATAAAAGCTGTTGGCCCAACAAATCATAATGTTGATAGTGAAGTAAAAAATAAAAATATTGAGTCAGAGGGAATTCCCGGGTATATATTTCCGTAAAACTAAAGGAACTGTAAACTCATTAATTTATAAGTTAACGTTTTTATTTTTATTTAAGATTTTGAAGATAGCGGATCGGAATATGTTCCGGATAGTGATTCTACAGATTTTAGTATTTTTTTCACCGGGATATAGCCTATTTTCGCGTTGAATGAAGAAAATCGCGATGACATGAAAGCAGCTTATCAAGCTGAAATTAATTTGTTTTGTACAAATGAGACTCAGCAAATACCGAGAAATATCGCTAACGAAGCCGAACTATAATTCACCGATTCAAATTCAGCTGACCAATAATTTAAATTAAGAATTGGAAAATCAAAACCAGGGCTAAATTATAACGACGCCCCCAAGGAAACGGCAAAGAATTCAAATTCGGAAGCGAGCTGGTCGCGAAAGAGAAGTGAATGTCGAAATGACAACAAATTAAGGAAGTTCATAATAAAGGGGTATAATATACGAAGCCCCGTGGAAAACTTGTTCCAGCGCGGAAGAAAGGGTCTGACTGTAAACAATCTTTTAGGTGAAATTGTCATAAGAACATTGAGTTGGAGTATAGGCAACGACGGTTTGACAGCTTTTGGACAATCGGTAGTTAAGAAAAATAAATTCAACTGCAAAATGAACCAGCAAAATTATCAAAAAGTACGAACGAGTTGAAATAACCATTATTATCTATCGAAACCAGGCAGTAAGCTTTAGTAACTAAAAGTTATTTGTTGTAAGGAGATTAAATCAAATTGCTATAAGTTGACACGCGTGGAAAATATACCAGAAGTGTTACTTATGCTCAATCTAAAACAGTATGAAATCTCTGAAAGATCATATTAACCTCTTTCCCTGAATTTAGTCCCAATATTCAAGAAAAAATTCCCAAAGGGAATATTTAGTGGGTGATTCAAATATCAGCTGAATGCGCAGAATGTATGTGGTGTGGGTGAAAGCCCAAACTGAGAGAAATACTGCAGCACCGAAAGGACAATATACCGATATTTTGAATAACCAATTTAACGCATCTTTTTTTGTTCCTCAGGAATGGTTTGAAATCATTAGATTTGCAAAAGTTATCGAACCATTCTACAAAGTTATTGAAATGACGCAAAAAAATTGTTATAATTTTAAACTACTAAGCGAAATGGCAAATTTCAAGAAATGTAATTTACGAATTTCTAAGTTTAAGGAATTTAAAATCTCCAATGCTCTAATCCACTTACAATTTGCTACAAAAAGGACTGGAATTTGCCTCAAGAGCTATTAGTACTAATTAACGAAGGGGAAATTAGAGGTAGAAAAGCAGCAGAAAATCCAGAAACATTCAAAAATTTTATTCCTTTAATAACTTTTGAAGAACTGTTGTGAATAACTTCAGCAGAGTGGAATGATCTAAATTTATTATGTGAATTGAAGTACCACAATTTTTATGCAAGCTTACTGGTTACCGAAACCATCTCAAACAACGACGATGATGACAGTAAATAATGCTGGACACATGAATTTAACAAATTTAAAAAATTGTATTTTCTTATTTATTATTTTTATAATCATAATTATTACGAATTGAATAAATTGTGATCAAAAAGAGAAAACATTATGATGATTTTCTTAACCATAAAAATTATACTATGATAAGTTCAATTGTATGTAATATGTCATAATATAGGAAATTCCTTGTAAACTATGATGTTTTCAAATTTTAATGTAAATAATTAAATTCTGATTCATTTTGTAAGAATCTTATTTGCAACATTACAATGAATCTGTAACTAATATTTTTCTAATGATAAATAAAAAAAACCCCGTCTACTTTATAGTTCCGTTTTGTGAGAAGTTTCACCTCAAAAAAAAAAGTTGGTTATAACATCTATATTGTTAATCGGAATATCCAAATTTTCTTTTAAACTACTGATCTGGGATTTAAAGTTTACTATCAAACCGAACAAGAACTTTCTCCGACACTTTACTTATAAAAAGCAACAACAAAATAATTTTCGATTAGCACCACCAAAAACACGTGGTCCGGACGATACCTCAACTTTCATTTTACCTCTTAATTATAAATGCAACACATTACAAATTTTAGCACAAACCATTTTTGAATTATCAGATGTCACTTTCTACAAAAAGAATTTAGCATTTACTAAAGATACATGTTAAACCGATAGTGGTCTGACTGAAAATGTCCGAGATAAATTCAACATTAAAACGGTGGCTTGACTGAAAGCAAAGATTATTAACAAGAAGATCTTCTTGTTAATAATCTTAGCTTTCAGTCAAGCCGCCGTGTACATGTTGAATTTATCTCGGACGTTTTCAGTCAGACCACTTTCGGTTTAACATGTATCTTTAGTAATTGTTAAATTCTACCCTGCAGAATAACAATTATCGCAAGAAACTTATAGATGAAAATATCGCGAGGTTTTTGCATGAAAATGTTTCTACGGTAGATAAACAGGATTACAAATTAACTACAAGCATTCCATTTGAAAATGCAATTAACCAACAAAATACATTTAATTGGGATTCTAGCACAATACTCAAATCTAGTGAAGAGTGAGAGAACAAACAATTATATTAAAGTTCACTCCAAATACAACAAAAAATTTATTTTTAGCAGATGTGCTAGACAATGATCGTATAGCAAAGAACTTATAGTTATAGGTTAGCCGATTTTCATAAAATTTGACATGTATGCGATGGACACATGAGTATAAAACGATTTGTAGGTAAAATTCGACAGTATGGCCAATTAGGATGGAACTTGCCTAATTATTAACCAATTGTGATAAAAATCGATATGTGTGATGGAAATATGATTCTCAGATTATTTTTAGATGAAGTTCTGTAATATGGCCATGTACATAGAAGAGAACTTGGCCATTGCTTAGCCGATTTTAATATAATTTGACATGTGCGATATGAATGGGATTATACAACGGGCATCTCAACGGGATTCTGAAATGATTTTTAGATGCATTTTTGGAAAATGGCCAATAAGGATCGATTCTGATATATTAGCCGAAGTTCTGAAATATATGATCACTCAGGATGGAACTTGGCTATTTATAAACTGAGTTTGATAAATTTTGACATTTGGAATGAAAACAGGATTGTCAAGTGATTTTAAGGAAAAGTGCTGAAAAATGCCCATGTGGGAAAGAACTAAATTATATCTGCGATGGAATACAGGATAGAACTAAAATAGGATAGATTTAGAACATCTAGGTTCTGGGTATGAATTCAATCAATTTTATTCCTAAAAGAGTATCCTGCATTTCATTATTTTCATTACCAGCTTGTTGGTCTTGTATGTATGATGGGGTAAGTTGATGTCAAGTTTGGGAAAATCATGAACCAGATGTGTATTTCATAAAACGCGCTGTCTCGCTAAATTGTCACGCTCTACTCTCTCTTGCTAACGATTCATCGCCCGTGCTTTTCCAAGCATATTGTTCGTTAAATCAGCAGTAGCGCCATCCATCAGAATCTATACATGATACCTGTTAATGATAGCTCCTGATATTAAATAAAACTGACGCAATATTCGTAAGATTATGTAGAATAATCTCCTTGAAAAACTTAAAAATAGACTTTATGTGTCCATTATGAGCTTCGACAATCTATGGAGCTTTAGGGATTAGCCTTGAATCATTCGAATTTCCAATATTCAACTGATTTTCTAATTCTCTTATTATAGGTGACATATACGAGCGTCAGTCCCAAGGTGCTGCAAAAGAGGTATAACATCTCTATAAGCTCTATTTGTAGAGAGATTGAGTAGTCTACTACACAGGATTTCTGCCTCAGAATTTCTCAACGCATTCAGATTGTATAATGTTATCTGAGTATCTGAGTTAATGATAGCTCGTTACTTTCTCTGAATGACTGTACATTGTACAATACCATTTAAATACAGTTTTTACTAAGGACAACATCAAGCGGCCTACAGTTATTTCCGTTCAAGGTGTTCCTCGCTGTGGAAATTCTACGTGTATCATAAACACTCATAAATTATGCATTGATCTCGTCCTATGTGCTACTAAATAAGGATCAGCTGAATCTAGAATTACTGCTCGTTGCATTAACGAGAAGACTGACTTCAATAAAATCGTGTTAAACGATAAAATGATTGCTTCCTGTCTAATGTAATTATGATGAAATATGCCATTTATACTGTACTTGTGGCCATGTTCAGTAAATGTTGACATTTACATCATGTTAATATGGAATTTTATGATGCTAATAAATTTATAACGAATTCGGAGCAATTAAATGTTACATACAGATTACCTATTGATGTTACGGCAACAATTTAATTGCATTCATCCAAACAATATAAAATCAGGTCCAGAATCATTATTCGTTGATGCAATGCTTGGTTATATTTTAAACCAAATTAACTTCATTTATAATAAGCTGGAGAGGTTTATAGAACTTGTCCAATGAAGTAGATGCGTTTAAAGTAACTGAGTCACTCAATACATTTGTCGTAAATGGTATCAACCAGAACTCTTTGGATATTGTATTTGGCAATACTGACTATATGTCGAAATCAGAACACCTGCAAAATACTAAATGCAACTTTAAGAGCAGACTGCTGCTAAATGAGATTCTAAATACAAAGTGGGCGTGAATGAACATGTCGACAAATTTTATGAGCCCTTACTGCAAGGCTTTGAAATCCATGTGCCTATTTCCAACATATCACCAAGTATTAGCCCCACCCCCACCCCTGGGTTCGATGACCGGCTTATAAATCTAAAAAAACCGAAAATATCAGGCCTTTACTAAAATGATGAAATCAAGTTTGGAAACAGACAAGCTGTCATTTTTAAAACACTGCAAGGAATTTGATTACTGATTCAAATTTGAGTATACATCTTATTTGAATAGCCTCCAACAAAAAATTAGAACCTATCCAAAACAGTTCTGTAAATACTTTACGTCTAACCGTAAAATCGAAGGGTACCTTGCAATATGACTTTCAACATTATCAGCACCTCAAACGCAATGATAAAGCTTTCCATATCGATATTCTTTCTGACTTCATTTCAAAGTGCGGAGTAATACTTCGGAGTTTTATGACATACAAGGGGTGGTAACTAAATTCGGCTTAATGTGTTTTGCTGAATACTGGTTATTATAGTGTAGTTCAAAGAGTACAAGAGATAACTGATTTAGGAGTCACCTTTGTCGAAAACGTTTCAAAACTAACGCACATTGATTATTGTATTCCTAAAACCAACTCTATGTTTGGCTCTGTCAATCGAAGGACTGGGGAATTCAGGGATACACACACTTTATTTACAGTATATAACACTTATGTAAGTTTCTCAAGGGGAATAAGCTGGAACCGTTTTGACTAATTACTATGATGTGCATTCTTTTGATATTTAAAGCATACAAAAAAAGTTTTTGTTATTCCTGTTAAAAAAAACTAACTGGGAAAATTTGGCTCGATTACCCCATATTTAATAGGGTGCCAAGAATATAAAATTGGCACCCTCGAAAACAGGTGGTTTTTCTGGATGCTATTTTTATCGGAAACGTCCTAGTGGTATAAATGATTCGAAAATTTTAATAAAGGGTAAGATATCCGGGTTGGTTTCAGTTGAAAAACCATTGTTTCCAATAAGTTTCTTGGTTGTGCCAGATGGGTCAATGAAAGTTGACGCAATTGTTGGAAGAGATTTCATTAACGCTAATGAATTCATTCGGGTTTATATTGTACGCGATGGTTTATCGGATGTCGGGATTTCAGAATATGATGCGTTAAGTGAGGAAAACTCAAAAGGTGGTAAAAATAATTTTGACGTTGGTTTGATGATTGCGGTAATTAAAGTAGAGGAATCATTATTTATTGATCAAACAGACTGTGAATTAGACATGGGGGATAATTTAGAAACAAATGAAATGTAGAGAGATTATATGAATAGTGTTATGTGAATCGAAAGAGTGAAAATGAACCGTTGACTAAATTCGAAATCGAATCGAAGAGATGTTAGAAAATTCGAGCAATGTAGCGCATTAATTATAGGCCACTAAATAGATTAGTCTAACGAAATTATTTTCCTTTACCGGTCATAGAAGATCAAATTGGGAAGTTATATGGAAAAAATATTTTAGTTCTTTGGATCTCAAAAATGGGTTTCACCATAATGTAGATGTGGAAGAAAAATCGAGAAAGTTTACGGCATTTGTCACCGAGGATGGGCAATATGATTTAACAAATTGCCATTTAACTATGCTAATTCCCCATCAGCTTTTTCACGATATATTAATAAGGTTTTGAAAGAATTAATCAAAGAGGGTTCGATTATAGTTTCCATCGATGATATCTTGATCGCTACCAATACACTCGAGCAACATTTGGAGGTTTTGAGAAAGCTTTTTGTTACGTTATCGGATAATCATGTCAAGTTACAATTAGCGAAATGTCGATTTCTGAAAACGAGAATCGAGTATTTAGGGTACGAGTTAGAACACAATAAAATGACACTAAGTGATAAACATGTTAGTGCGATTAAAGATTATCCAATACCGATGGACGAGAAATCCTTACACCCTTTTATAGGGTTGGTTAGTTCCTTTAGAAAATTTGTTATCAATTTTAATTATATTGCTACGCCATTGTATGAGTAGTTGAAATCTAAGTATGGTTTCAAATTTAAAGAAAAACATTCGGAATCTTTTAACGATTTGGGAAATCGTTTGATTTCGACACCGATATTACGTATTTATTTCCAGAATGCCGAAACGCAATTGCATACCGATGCATCTGCAATAGGCTTTGGGGGCATATTATTGCAACAACAGGTGGACGACAACAAATTTCATCCAATTATGTATTATAGTAGAAAAACGAATTCGGCTGAAGCAAAGTTGCATAGTTTTGAGTTGGAGACTCTAGCCATAATATATAGCTTACAACGTTTTAGAACCTATTTATTTGGTATGAGATTTGCGATTATTACAGATTGTAATGCGTTGAAGATGATCTTGAACAAGCGAGAAATTAACGCAAAGATTGAGCATTGGTCGATGTTCTTAGAGCAATTTAATTTCGAGCTGATTCATCGGAAAAGCGAGAATATGCGACATGTAGACGCATTAAGCAGGAGTAATATATACATGCTGGAGTCGGAATGTTCTAATTTGTTTAACGAGACGATTCATGTCAATCAAGGACTTGACTTAAATATAGCTAAAATCAAAGATATAATATTGAATAGTGAATGTAAGAGTTACGATCTTAGAGATGGACTAGTTTTTAAATAAAAAAAACAGAAACTGATGCCATTAGTACCGGAGGATATGATAGAATCAATAATTTACAAGTATCATAACGAGTTAGGGCACTTTGGTATAGACAAGGTATATGTGAGATGATTAAAAGATTATTTTATTTTAAGGCACATTAAAAATTGTGTTACATGCATAATGTACAATCCTAAGCCGCGAATTGATCGAACTCCATTGAAAAATATTGATAAGGGAGAAGTACCGTTTTTACTTTACATATGGATCATTTAGGACATTTAGAGACTACGAAAGGTAAAAATAATTATGTACTAGCTATAATCGATGGTTTTACAAAATATATTCGCTTGTACGCCACGAAGACTACGAACACGACAGAGGTTATCAAGCGCTTAAAATCGTATATCTTAGAATATTCGACGCCCGAAAGAATAATTACGGATAGAGGATTGAGTTTTACGTCCAAAAAATTTGAGTATTTTGTTACAAGACATAAAATTGTGCATATTTTAAACATTACGGCATGTTCTCAGGCTTACGGACAGATCGAAAGGTACAATAGAATATTAGTGCCTCTTTTGAGTAAGTTAGTTGAAGAAAAGGGGAAATGTTGGGATACGTTATTAGTCGATGCGAAATATTTATTGAATAATACTTTAAATCGAGGAATAAATGAGATACTAGCTAGATTTTTGTATGGAATCATTCAGAAACGAAATATAGGACAGGGTTTATTCGAATATCTAGAAACCATAAATGAGGAAAGGGTTGATATGGAAAAGTTACGAGAGACCGCGAATAATAATATTAAAGATTTACAAGAGTATAACAAGCTGAGACATGATAAGAAGTGTGGGAAAATTCAGAATTATGTAAAGGGAGATTTGGTCATAATAAGAAATATACCTAAGGTAGGAGACAGGAAGAAATTACAGCGAAAGTTTAAGGGACCGTATTTGGTGAAGAAGGTTTTAGATAAAGACAGGTACGTTGTGCCCTCGAATCAGGTGCGAGATTCGAGGGAATATTTGATCCGCGAATCACATGCTGAATCCGAGTCCGAGTATGAAGAAGTCGAATTCTTAGACGACGAATTTACGATTGAGAGTTTCAAGCAAAATGCCAATAGTTATTATTGTTAACGATATTAAATGTTAAGATTAGTTCAGGGCTTGATAATTGTATTAGTTAAGTCTAAATTAGTATATAAGTAAAGGAAGAGAATAAGTAAATATATTATCAATATATTCAAATATTAATTATCTATCGAGGCGATAGATGTCAGGATGGCCGAGCTGTAGTAATTTATATTTAAGCATAATGAAGTTAGTTATGAATAAAATATGTATTGTTGTAGGGTAGAGAAAAGTGTCGGTTGGACATTCGTACGAGAAGTGTGGAAATGAACGGATGTGTATAACAGAGAGCTGTCAACAAAGTGTATAATAAAATAAAAAATATTTTCTCTCGAGTTATTTGCTTTTATTCGGGTCATCCTTGTGTTAATTAAAATAGGGATTTTTTTATATGAAATCTTAATGACAAAATCGATTTCTTTACCTTTATCGTTTTCGTGACTTTTATTGTCATTTATGCTCTATTTTACTGTCAGATACGTAATGAGCAGACCAAAAAATATAAGAATACAGCTCCACATAATGAAAATATTGTTACGTAAGCTTACGTTTCCTCTATATAGCACTCGCTGTCAATCTATGCCATTTATTTCAAAAACTAGCGGTTTTGACGTTTTGATCCTATGAGAACTATTGTTCAGGACGTCTCAATCTACAACTTAGAGAAGGTTTTAGACGGTACGACCGGTTGCGGGGTCCTTTTATGAAGTGAAAAATTTGAGTAATTTTCTTGTTTTTTTCGTTTAAAATATTCAGATCCAGATGTATTCAAAAAACATATCTTATAAACGGAATAAATCGATTTTTTTTAAATTTTGTTGTTTAATTTTAAAGTAAACAAGCTTTCAGAAAAAAAAAAAAAAATGGTGACCCCTTGTGGCAAGGGTCACCAAACATGGTATTTTTCAGAAAAACACACTTTTCCGACGAAAAAAAATTATTTAAAAAATAAAAATGATACCATTAGATAAATGAAGAGTATAAACTCATCCCTCGATTTACGAAATCTCGTGTTACGAATTTTCGGAAAATTTACGAAAAATTCGGTTAACGGAATTTCGATTTACGTGCAATTTTTTGCGACGAATTAATTCTTTAGGCGAGGGATGGGTGTAAATCGAAATTTTGTTAACCGACTTTTCCATAAATTTTCCGAAAATTCGTAAAAATAGATTTAATAAATCGAGGGATGGGTGCCCATCCAAAATTTCGATTTACACCCATCCATCGCTTAACGAATTAATTCGTCCTAAAAACTTGCAGATAAATCGAAATTGCGTTAACCGAATTTTTCGTAAATTTTCCGAAAATTCGTAAAAAGAGATTTCGTAAATCGAGGGATGGGTGTATTCACTTTCATTTGAGCCATCAACCATTAAAATGGGCTAAGTATTTTTTGAGAACGAGTACTTTGAATGTACTTTTTCGAATTTTAGTGAACAAAATTTGGCTTTAGTCATCATTTTTGTATGTAATTGCTGTTACTACGATTGAATTTTTTATCCGCAACTAAATGAAAAAACCAAACAAAACTATGTCAAATAATTTGCATAAAACATAAATAAAATTAATGAATTGTGATTGAATCGCTGGACTGAAAATTGTATTCTCTTACTAAATACAATACAACTCTGCTACGTACCCGTTTCAGCGCAAAGATAATGGTATCTCTATCACCAAAATACTAAATGAAAACAAGAGAAAAACCAAATGAAAATATTTTCTCTCACATTCCATCTAACAATAACTCTTCGTAAATTCTTACCTGCCTTTCTAATTCTTTCTTTTTTCTTATTTCTTGAGCACAAAATACTAGTGACTGCACAAAAATTCATTATAAAAAATAATAAAAAATTTTAAATTCTCCATAGACAAGATAAACAACAAAATTACTATTACACGACGTCTTAAGGATACGATTAGAAGTAAAAATAAAAATAAATAAAACTTAGAAAACCAGAAAAAAATTTCTATTCAATGGATGGTTGGTCAAATTTATATACTTCAGTAGTTTATAGGTCAAAACCGATAGTTAAGTATTTAGCACAATATACTACACCGACCAAAGTTAGATATCTCCAATTTATTTTTTGCTATTCACCCGACAACAAAAAAAAATTACTGTTGAGATAAACTTTTGACAGCTTTTACAAAAAAAAAAAAAAAATATGAACTTCATGAAAAAATATTACCATTACTTCAGAGATATACGTACCTAAACTACATGTATGAGTGTGGAAATATATGGAAAAAAATTTAAAATTTGTGGTTTTCTTCTTACATATATACACAGGTACTCGAACAAAAGCTGCACACAAAAAATATTGTAGAAGAAAAGTTTTTCATGTTGAAATATATCATTTACGTTCATTGGGGTTGAGATTACATCATAAATTACCCCTGGATTTTATTAAGCCTCAAGTATTTTGATTGGATTTTTTTTATTATAAACAACTTTTGTGTAGGTATATGGGGTTACCACATACGAGACAGATTTTATTTTAAAAAAAAATCTTCAGAAACTCGTATACGGTCATGTAAGTGAAAAGCTTCTTTCCCCAGCACATAGACACACAAGAAACCACAAGACATACATAAAGATAATAAAATGCATTTTAATTTATACGCTCATTTAAACTTTTATGCTTATATAAATAAAAAAACAAAATAAAGTTTTAATTTTATTTTTAAAAATTAATCAACTTGAGACTTGGGAATAAGATTTTGTTATTGTTGTTCTTCTAAACAGAACACAGTAACAAAAAAAAAAAAAAAAAATTAAATTACTTTTTACACCAACTTATCGTGCTGTGATACATACACACAGCAGACATCACATACAGCAAATACATAAAAAAAAAAAATCGTAAGTGCAAATATTTGTTACATAATTTAGATTATGTTTTATTTAAATAGCAACAACAACAGCGAACTAAATTTAGTAATGTATTCATATATACGATGTGAAACGTGTAATCAAACTTTGTGCTCTGAGCGAACGAAAAATAAAAAGTTTATAAGTTTCTTAATGTTTGATATTCATTTTGTTTTTACATAAAGCTCACAACATATACATACATAAGTAAGAATTACCTTAATACGATTTATACAAAAAAAAAAAATTCAATATTAAATAATTCAAAACTTTGTGCTTTTTTATTTTAAACTTCAAATATGTGTGTATTCAACTGTAATCCCACATAACTATCTCATATATGTAGTATATCTCTATATTGCAGCCGAATTTGTATGTTGTGTTAAAAAATAAAATAAAAAATTTGGGGTAATAAAACAATAACATTTTATTACATCACAAAAGTATAACAACAACAATGAAAAGCTTTGATAAAACATTTTAAAACGATAAAAAAATTAAATTATCGCTGTGCTTTTTTTGTTTACCCTGCGCGCCCCTTTATGCGATTTATGCTGGGATTGTGGCAGATTCTTGATGAAAACATATAACTGGAAACACACACAGACACACACACACACACACACACACACAACGAAATAAACAGGAAATTCAGTCATTAAATACTAACTAGAGTTTCTGCTCTAAAAATCTCACCTAGCGAATACCGAGAAAGATTAGTAATTTTTAGCTCTCGATATATCGATAAATAACGAGATTCTCGAGAAAAATAAATATGTTGAAGGCAACTGATATTTAATAAAAAGGGCACTAAGTTAATAGGTCCTAAGTTTTACTCAGGTAGAAATAACTCGAGACAAATAATTTATAGAAATAGAACCTACATTTCAGTAACGAATTTTAATTTCATTTTATTTGCAAAATTTTTTTTTTAATTATTTCTAAAATTGAAAGCTTTTCTCCTCTAACTACACTAAATTTGACTAAAGTTGTAATGCGTTGTGGCCAATGGCTGCGGTCACAAGCCGTAACAGCTTTAGTCGGCATAAGCGCAAAAATTAATTTAATATTTAACTTTTTATACCTTTCTAGAAAAATTATCAAATTTTATTTATGTTGTTTTGCCTTTTGACCACAGATACTAATATTAAAAATGGGCTAAACGTTGACCAAGGATAACAAAAATATAAAGTTCAACTTCGCAAGTTACGTATATTTAAAATTTGAATATACTTGACAAGACAAACGACCGATTAAATATTTTGACAACAACAGCAAAAGTTATAGATTAAAACCGAATTACTTAAGGTTGGATTAGTTTGGAAGGATTGGAAAGGATGGTTAAAATGGGATTGAGATCGATCCGGTTGCAGACACCTTGACGGCCAACAATTAGTAATTTAGCTCATGTTTAGCATAACACAATGCTTAATTAAAATCTTTTGCATTTTTTCAAATTATTTCTATACCCGTCTTTCAATCCCTGGCCTCCTATGATAAATTAATAATTTAACTAGGGGTAAGAATCAAACTTAGTTAGTTAAGTATTCTACTTTTTGTTTACTAAATTTCTGTAACTCTCGATTCCGTTAGGGTCTCTTGAATCACCGCTATTCCAGGTTCCTAAATAATTTCCATTAGTTTTAATTTTCCCTATTACCAGTTCGTAGTGCAACCTAAAAATAGTGTCAGTACGTAAATTAAATTATAGATGCACTGTCTCCCTTGAAATTTGACTGTGGCCGCATCCCTGAATCCTCAATGAGATATCGGTGTCCACCCCGCTTCAGCGATTCTAAATGCAAAGACGTACGTACATCTCCTTCGCTGGGATCTAGTGCAGTGTTGTTAGCCCTATAACAATTTAATCAACCACCGCCATCCATCATGTGTATTCTAATGACTATCAATATGTATATTACCCCCATTCTACTTCTACAGCCTATCACGAATAGATTACTTAATACGACACTCTCTTGATTGCAGTTTTAAAAGGCATTTTAATTTTTTTTATAAGGGCTTTCTTCAGCTTATTAACACCAAGTGCTTGGCGACGGATAACATCATCTGCCTACTGTGACGAAAGAAATTCCAGATATACTGTTGTTTGGAGGCATGCAGACTGCAGAGTCTTTCGCTCTGATGAGTACGGTGCATTCCTAAGGATTTATCTTAAGCCCAGCGAACTCTAATCCATTTATTAACTCATTGAGGGTTGGAGCCAAGCTTGTAGGGTAGCGGGTAATAACTTAAAAGTCATCAGCATAACCCAAAATCAGAGAAAGCTGCAAGGTCCCACTCTGATTTAATCGAAGTTCTGGAAACTGATTGGCCACTGTTACCAACACTTCATTCAAAATTAAGTTTAAAATCCGCTGAATTTTACCCCTTTTCTTTTCTTGACTCTTTCTGTACTGATGTATTATCTTAAACCATTTGACCGAGGTCTTTTCGCAGAGACATCTTTTTATTATGCTGTTGATCAGCTAGAGGGGAACATACTGCGCCAGACACTTGATGACTACATCTATATTGACGGTCTCGAAAGCTTCTCATCAGGCACTTTATTTACGGCAAACATATGATCATCAGCTGAGCATGATTCCATCCGGAATCCTGGGCGCAGATATTTAATGATGGACTGAATTTCTCCTATGGTTACGGAAGAACCTATAGGGAGAAATAATCGTTTTTCTTCAAGTTGTTTGGCAATTCTTCCTCATATATGCGGGGTTCGTGAACCCAAGAGGAGATTGAAAGGTAATTTCCACAGTATAATGTGTGACTTTGTTTCAATTTTTTTTTAAATTAAAAGACTCTACGGAGTCGTTCCGATGGGGGGAGAGGGGGGAAGTAGCATGATAACTAACGGAAAAACTGTTGGCACTCTAGTGATCGGTGACTAAAATAGGCGTCAGTCAACTGCTTCCTGGCGGTTGGTAGGCGCTCTCGAGCAGCCGTATCATGGAGACGGAAATCTTTATCATATTTCGCATTTTTAAATAGGGCTAATTCATGCCGACACGTGGAGGTCACAGGATGCAGTTTTTATGCAGTCAGTGAATAACGGCCACAGATTGCTGTTACTGGCACATGAAATGGTTTGTGCAAATGTCAGTTTAGGTATTGGCACAGAAACGATAGAGCCTTCGGTATTTATTTCCCGAATGGTACAATCAATCCAGATTAAGCGGTCATCGCTTACAGGCGAGTAAAATGGGGCGGTGTTAACAGACTTTATGTAAATCAAACGGTGGCTCTTACGGGCTTAATATATGGTCCAAATGGGCGCGAGCTCGACAATCTTCTGTCCAGGTCATCAGGTCTAGTCGTCGCCCTAGTGTGTCGTTGAAGAGCTGGTTTGAACGGAAAGGTAGCTCTAGAGTAACTCCGTTTTCGTTTTCAGAGTGCAAATCTGTGTAGCTCAGGCTGATCTGTGATCTCTGTATTTTCAATTTTGCAATGCAGCGTAATTATGACCGCAAAATATTTTCTGATTCGCCTGGTCTGAATGATGGTCTGTTTCCTTATTAAAATACCCACACCTCTCAGTCTTGTTTTGGGGTGAAAATTCCTTTGCTTTTGGTGTCTAAGCAACAGATATTAATTTTTAGGCTTCTCAAGTTGCACACGGTACAAGAACCTATTATTTTGAAGGTCGGTTAGATATCTTTAAGGAGAAGCTATAATTCACTTCTGTATTATATAAATATTAAAAATGGACTAAACGTTGACCAATAAACGATGGGGTTTAAAATAGGAATTTAAACCGAAGAATCCGAAATTAGAACCGAATTTAGAGATTGAAACCGAATTAATTAAGGTGATTTAATCATTCTCTGCTTTTAGTTTGTTCTAAAGGTGAAAGCTTATAAGGTTTTGTACAATTAACTACTATGTAGTATATAAGTATTATGAATAGGTTAAACGTTCTAAATAAAACAATGGGTTCCATGACATAGGCAGATCGAAGGGAATGTAAAAGCCGTTACATTAGCTAAAAAGGGTGCATTGGATGTCAAGGTTAACGAATGGAGAGCGAATATAACAAGAAAATTTAACGAAAGGAAAGAAGTACATAGAGTTAGGTGGTACTCCTTTGAGAAACCCCTTTTACAAGGAGCCCAAAGAAGATACTCGTATATTGAGAACGATCGATAGAATAAGGCTGAACTGTGGTAATTGGAAAGAATATGCTTGTGGAAACGTCGATTGACTAACGATAAAGATTGTTCTTTAGTGTGCTGCTATCGACAGTTGGGTGCTGGTTAGGGATGGTGCATTACCAACGTTGAAATGGTTGCTGGAATAAGTTGCTGAATGAAAACCCGATCAGGATTTAGAGAATATATTTAGTTAGACAGATACCATCAAGATATGATGCTTTTATGATATTACGCTCGCCTCCTGTTTTCCATTTCCGTTATATATCGGCTATTGATTCATGGCATTATACATATTTGTGTTCAATATATTTTGAGCTACGTTCTTCATTCGTATGTTAAATTATCAAAATGTTCCCAAAATAGAACACCGGAAAAAGTGGAGCGTCTAGCACATTTTTTTTTCCACCTGCCGATAATGGGCGATACAATTTGAGTCACTCCTACTGTAATAATCTGATAAAATCGTATAAAGATTTCTTTTTTTTTTTACATCACTAAACCTAATAATAAAATTCGAACATATTTTTAATAAAATGATTTCTGCAGACAACCAAATTTCGAATAATCAATAGACAAATTTCATTTTATTTTCTATACAATTTCTAAATTACGCTCGAACATTCATTTTATAAAACTTTATTATATACCATGTTCGAATCGAATACATACATATAAGTACATAAATCATAAAAACCGAAAATGATTTTATTTCAAAAAATATGTCGTAACGAAAAAAAGGTTGTATGTGAAACATAAAAATTACAACATTGTGACATGACAAAAAAAAAAAAAAAGAAATGTAACGATTTTTATGTACCCAAACAACTATGTATGAACATATATGCAATAACAACAAGTAAAATTATGTTTTTAGTATACGATTAATAAAATCATTAAAACTGTTATAAACAATTAAATCGTGTATTAAGTTTTTTTTTGTTGTTTTTAATAGTTGTGTAGAAGCAACTTTTTTACGCTTATAGTTATCAAAGTTATATTCATATCTATTTATGTATATATGTATTGTTATGTAGGTACAGCAAAATTTTATCGATGTACCATAAAACTCCATTAAAATATCTTCCAAGCCATAAAAAATACCCCCATTTTCACGTTTGATTATCAAACCCATAGTTGTATCGGTACTCCGGTACAAAAATGGCAAATTCAGATGCAATATAAAAGTTAATTAAATTTTTTTCATATTGTTTCATTTTAATTATTCCATATAGATTGGTTTTGTCGACTGCCAAAGATTGATGTTCATTTAAAATTAAATTGATGTTTGGACAGTGTAATAACTGCTCATTATTTGTTTGTTGAAATTTCGATAATTTGTCCATCTCGGTTGTATGAATTCATGATAAATAGAAAATTTCAAAAATTTCGAAAGATTTCTTACAGACTACCATAGAAATGAATGAGTTCAATAAATGATGAATTAGAGATGAAAGAGAATAACTACATGTTAGAAAAAAAATCAATAAGCAGAGAATTCCAGAAGAATTTTAATAAATATTCAATGAGGGACAATTTTAAAATCGTAACTTTGGAAAATCGTAATTTTGATAAAATTTTAAGAATTAATTAATATTTTTATGCTTTTTGGTATTCGACCACCTAAATGTTTTCAAGACTTTGACTCCAGACTTTTACGATAACAAACACGAGATACAACAGAGATACGGTAACGAGTTCATACAAAGATTAGGAGAGAGTAAAGTTAATAAAACTGTTAAAGGACCGCTGGTTCACTTCTGAAACAGGTTTGCCATTTGGAATTTCCGCTACGTATATACAAATATAGACGCGTGTTGGCAGACCTTGCTTTAGAAAAAGAAAAATTGTTTATAATTTAGAAATTGTCTATTTATACGGTTAATAGTGAATTTCCAAAATTTCGTGAGGTCTAGGTATTTGCCATGTTGTTTCAGTCTTCTGGAAGAAAGTCATGGGTGAATACACCTATCAGAGATTTTCGAAACCAATTTGCACGTTTGAATTTCATCCAGACTGAAGAACATACTGTTAAAGTTAGCCGAAAGTTGACAGCCGAAAGTGAAAAATCGATAATGCAGATTGTGTTAGTCCAGCCGAAAGTAAACAAAAATGGTAATACAGATTGTTTAATCCCATCCGAAAGTTTCCTGCCTAAAGTAAAAAGTCGATAATGCAGAGTATGTTATTAACATTCCTCAACTTTGTTTAAGATAGTCGTGGAAAATATCGGAAAATAAGAAGAATCCACAAAATTGGAATAAAATCAGCCTCTAGAGTGTAAATGTAAA
The DNA here is from genome assembly GCA_958295665.1 of Tipula vernalis. Classification (NCBI taxonomy): domain Eukaryota; kingdom Metazoa; phylum Arthropoda; class Insecta; order Diptera; family Tipulidae; genus Tipula; species Tipula vernalis. The sequence goes on from OY282559.1 coordinate 126,781,610, forward strand.
GTTGAATCGTTTTTGTGTGATTTGTAAATAACTATCGAAGGAAAAAATTCTGTTCAAGTTTCCCGTGGAAAATCTCGGAAAATTCGATTTTCCTAAAATCTTTTGAAAATTCGTATAACATCAGCTTCCGGAGTGTTATGTATGAAGATATATTTTTGCTGTTGTGACTTGTCAATAGCTATCGCAGAAAAAAACTCAGTTCAAACTTCCCGAGAAAATTTTTTTAAATTTTCCGACATTTCCTACAATATCTATTGACAAGTTACATCTATGTAATCCATCTATAGACATAAAAGTCAAGAGGCTTATTTTAGACATCAATTTCTTACTTTCGGCTGGAAACGTTTTTAAATTTTCCGAGATTTCCCATGGGAAAATTTAACTGAATATTTTTCCTGCGATAGCTATTGACAAGTCACATCTATGTAATTATCTCCAAACATAACAGTCTAGTGGCTTATTTTAGACATCAATTTCTTACTTTCGGCTGGAAACGTTTTTAAATTTTCCGAGATTTAACTGAATATTTTTCCTGCGATAGCTATTGACAAGTCACATCTATGTAATCCATCTCCAAACATAACACTCTAAAGGCTGATGTTTTTACAAATTTTCTAGTGATTTTTGGAAAATCGAATTTTCCGAGATTTTTTATTTATTTATTTCATCATTAATATTTTTAATACATAGTATGATTACTGTAATCCAAATAAAAGAAACAATTGAAACTATAACTAACAATAGCATAGATAAATATTAAAAATAATTAAAGTACATTATACAATCCAAATAAATTACTTCAAATTTGTTTTAAATAATTCTCTTGATAAATGAAAATCAAACTGGTCGTAGTATACATTAAAATAATTTAGCACGTTAAAAACAGGACTAAAACCTTCAAAATTTGTTCTCCTGAAAGCCAATCGAAGCAAGGTATTTCTTGGACGCAAAAACCTAACAGGGATACTAAAATAAAATAATGATAGAAGTTCTGGGCAATTAACTCGAGAGCAAATGATATCACGAGCGAAAACGGCATTAGTTTTATCACGCCTAACAGCTAAGGTCTATTTTCGTATGGCTCTCGTTTAAATCTATCTTCAGAATGGCATCTAGGAAGTCTTCTAAGTGCAAAAAATAAAAACTGCTTCTGTACACTCTCAATTCTATCCGAATGAAACTTATAAAACGGTTGCCAAATTATCGATGCATATTCCAGAATGGACCTTACATAAGTAACGTATAATGTTTTCAATGTGTAAGGATCATGAATTCTTTGCCATGCGTATTAATAAACCCCAACATTGGATTAGCTTTATTAATTATTAAATCTATATGCTTGTTAAAACTCAAGTTCCTAAGTCACGCATCATTAATACTCTACTCACAACTTCATTATACAGTATATACGGTACTTCAACACAAGATGTACGAGATTTACAGAAAGACATTACTTTACATTTGGAGATGTTTAAACTTGGTTTATTACGGACAGTCCAGTCACAAAATAAATTTAATTCATTTTGAACACGTATAGTGTCAGAAGCAGATTTTATCTCTGCGTATATCTTTATATCATCCGCATACACCAAACATTTACAAAAATTAAAACAGTCAATAATATCATTGATGAAAAGAATATATAAAAACGGGACAAGATGACTGCCCTGAGGGGTACCAGAGGACGCTACATATGCATCCGATACAGCATCCATAATTTTAACACATTGCGTGCAATTCGTTAAGTATGAAGCAATCTAACTAAGAGTGATAAATTCATTATTCATACAATTAAGTTTTTCTAATAATAAGACGTGATCCAACTTATCAAAAGATTTTGAAAAATCCATATAAATTACATCAACTTGAACTCTCTTGCTTAAAACATCGTATAAGTAATTAAAAAATACCATCAAATTAGTTACGGTAGATCTACCCTGCACAAATCCGTGCTGTAAAGGGCTAACATAATTCATTAAAATAAACTCAAGTCTTTGCTTTAATAACATTTCAAACAATTTAGGAATGACGGAAAGAATATTGATTGGTCTATAACATGTAATATCACACTTAGAACCAGACTTAAACACTGGCCGGACAAATGCGGTTTTCTATATATCAGGAAAAATACCAGTTTGGAGACTAATGTTAAACATATAATATAACGGTTCAGCTAAAAAATGAGCACATTTTTTTAAAATGATCGATGGAATCCCATCCAGACCGGTGCCTTTAAATATATCCAGATGTAATAAACCAACCAACATTTCCCGTTTCGTAAGTTGAAGGAAATTCAACTTATCGCTTGGTGGACCATTACCGAAACTAGAATAATTCTTCTTCTCAAAAACACCCTTGAAAAAATGTACAAAAGCGTTACATACCGCCTCAGCACCGGACATTGAGTCCCCATTACTGTTGGAAAACCTACAGATTTTCTTTTACCATCAATAAATGAAAAAAATCTTTTAGGATTACTTCTCAAAATCCTGCATTTAGAGCATCATAGTCACACAGCATCATAGTTCCACATGAAGAGACAACAAACCAAAATAAAATTATTTTCTTTTAACTTCAGTCTGCTCTCGAATTTCAATAAGGCGACATGGCGCCCGCATCGCGCGGTGATATAAACAAATTAAAATGGTGAAGAAATAAATAAAATAAAAATGTTAATTAAATAAAATTTATAATAAAAATTATTAAATAAATAAAAATACATTTAATTTATTTATTTTATGTAATTACAATCTAGTCTCCTGGACTAATGAGCAATTTTTTTCAGACTTAATTTACTAACTTAAATTAATCTATGGCTTCTTCCCATCGGCATTCCATAGTGTTTGGTAAATTGAAGTAAACCACATCTTTGTAGTGGATTTAAGATCAGCATAATGCTGCTTAAACTGACAATCACACTAGCTCAAAAGGATTGGTTCTTTTAAATCAGCATACTAAATTCATGATGCTTAGGAGCTGAGTTGCCTCAATGTTCACATGTTGGCGGAGCCTTTCTTCATGTCTCCGTGCTTTTTCCTGGGTTTCGTTTAAGATGAGATTCATTTTAATGTCCCTATGAAGGTCATTGCTCCTGGCATACCAAGGTGCATCAACGATGTTCCTTAATACCATATTCTGAAATCTTTGGATGATATTTACGTTGCTCTGTTTGGTACAACCACAAAGCTGAATAACATAAGTCCAAATCGGTTTAAATATTTGCTTGTTTGTAAAGTTGATGTGAACTGATTTAGCTTCATTTATAGCTGAAGCTATAGGAAGATCATAAATGTATAGTAGGTATAAAACCGGCCCTAATACACTGCCATGTGGAACTCCTGCATTGATTTCTTTCAATTCAGACAATGTATCATCTAATTTAATCCTGAAGAACCTATCTTTCATGTGAGATTCCAGTATCTTATCAAATTGCATTGGTAGAAGATTTCTTAACTTGTGATTAAGTCTTTCATGCCACACTCTATTAAACGCTTGTGCAACGTCTAGAAATACTGTTGAACAGACTTTTTTCTTCCCTAATGCATTCTCAATTATACTGGTTATTCTGTGTACTTGATCAATTGTTGATTGTTGGTTGCGAAAACCGAACTGATGATTTGGGATTAAGTTTTTACTCTCGATTATCGAATTTAACCTTTTTACCAGAAGCTATTCAAAGAGTTTGGACTTCTGCAAGTCTTTCTTTTCACTACTTCTGCAATTTTCCATAAGCTTGGTACACATTTGATCCTAAATGCTGCTAAATAAGATTGGTGAGTTTCACCAGAGCTTTCCTTGGCAGTTCTTTTAAGATTTCTGCAGTAATAAGATCGTACCCAGGAGCTTTTCTTGTATTCATATTAGCTTTTATCTCACCCATGACTTCTTTTGGTGTTGTGGGTAGGATTTCTTTACTTTCTTGTACAGCTTGTTCAGTTATTATCTCGGCTTCCAACGTTTGGTCTTCATGTGGCTGGAATATTTTTTCGAGGTGTTCAGCAAATTCTCGAGCTTTGTCTTCATTATTTCTAGCCCATTTCTCACCTGCTATTTTTATTGGGGGAATCTGCATTATTGGTCTTTTGATTCTTTGGTTGCTTTCCAAAGAGAATAATCAGTACTGTTATCATTAGTTAATTTTCTTAAATAGTTGCTGATTGATTCATCTTTCAATTCTTTGATCAATAGTTGTTTCTCTTGATTTTCGTTTTAATTTCAGGAGTATTTTTTTCCATGCTGATTGCTGTATATTGTTTACAAATTTGTGAACTTCTTTGTCTAATTGTTCTTCAGTCTTTAATGGAACCATTAAGCTAATGTTTTCTTCTAGCGATAGTCTAAAGCATTCTCAATTAGTGTGATTATTTACTAGGAATGGGTTTCTTTCTTTCTGAATGATTTTTTCACTTAACGTTAGAAGTATTGGTGAATGATCAGAGTTTAAGTTATGGCTTTCATCTACTTGTACATAATTTACGATAGGATCAGTTGGCCAGTAGGTTGATTTTCCAGTTGAGAGGGCTTCACAACTGCATTTTCTGATAGCTTTTAGGCGTTTTTTACCCTTAGCCATTAAAAAAATTAATCAAACAAAATTGTGTACAATAATTTATTTGTGTACGCAAAAAATCATTTAACTTCAGTTCGGTTTAAACATAAAACTTTACTTTGGCTAACATATTGTAAAGGAGTAATATGAACCCAGGATTTTATATATAAAGAAATATGATCAAGATGTTACTGAATAATAATGAAGAAAAATTTGAAAATGCAAAAATTGGGGAAATACCACGTTGTCAGTAAACCTCATTAAAAAGCTAAAATATCGCCGCACGTTTCTTCATGAGACAACCGACCTCTTTAAACCAAAGAAGCTTTGGTTGCGTTTTAACTAAATCGTAGTCTGTCAAGGCTATAAGATAAAAGAGGTAGTTACAACTAAAGCAGTCGTGATCACCTGATCGATATAATTCATTTTTCCCAAAACAACGGCTAATTTATTATATTTTGGAAAAATTTCATCAAGCGTATAGCTTTAAGCTCGCACCCTTATTACGAATAACTATAACCATATCAATTCATCTGCGACATACAACAACAATATCTAAAAAACGTTAAATTGAAATAAAACGTTGGATTATCTCAACTTTGCGTTTCCTTTTTCACAATTTTGGTACATCCTATAAAGACGAGGAAACTACTGCGAAGAAAGCTCCTTCTTTACATTTAATAATTCGACTTTTTGTTTGTTCTATGACTTCAAAAAATATTTTCTAGAATCTAACAAAAAAAAAAACTTTTGAGCTTTTTGTTTTATTTTTATATGTAAAGTTTTTGTTCTTGTTTATATGTACGTACGTATATGCGAGATACATATACTGTAGATTACGTATATAGCGCTCAACTGAATATAATCGAACAAATAGCAAAATGATAAGTAACGAAAAAGTCTTTTACTTAGAACGAACGAAAAGAAAATCAACTGATACGAGCTTTTTGGTGCGGTATTACATATATGAAAATGAGGGGTTGAAAAAATAGCAAACTTTTATTAGAATATCAGCTTTGTATATTTTATGTATACACATATTAGAGATGAGACTATAGATGTGAATTGAATTGACTTTATGTTATTTGTGCTGTATATATGTATGTACGGAGAGAATAATATTTTGAACTTTTTTGATCCACATTGGTGGGGGTGAGTATACATATATACAAAGGGATGATAACTTGCATTGTTTTTATATTTGTATGTAAGTAAATTTATTTTTTATGCTAATTTTTATCTGACGAAGCTTATTGCTGCTGCTCTACATATATACGGAATATTATTTTCTTTAATCATACAAACAAGTTTTGTGTCATTATATTACCATTGAGCTGACTACAGCTGATTTTCTGTTTAGTTGTGTATTTTTTATAAAGTAATCAGCACCGATCCACCCTTAAACAAGTTGAATGTTTCGTAATTTTTTTGTAAGCTTTAACTATTTTACAGTATTTTGTGTTATTTTATTTAGTGGCACAAAATCTGTTTATGGTGAATATACAAAAGTTTGATGCTCAGTGGATGACCTTCTTAATCAGATCAATATTTATTTTACTAAAACCGTCTGATTTGTAGCTGTAAATAATAGCATAGCAGCATCAAAAGTAGCAGTCTACATTCTATAATGACTAACTGTTGATGAAGAAAGCACCTTACCGACTAGTTTTTCTATTTTTGTTCTTGTTTTTTCTGCAATCGGCATTAAGTTTTTCTTATATCCATCAGTTTATCACCATAGTGGGTTATTTATAACCAAGGTGATATATATCTCATATCTAGCCAGCTAGTTAGATTAAAGAATTGAGGCGTATGATTTCAATGTCTGTAAATACTTTCGGCCTCCATTATGTTCTCTTCCGTTCACCGCCTAACGAAATATCATACAATCAGCTGAATAAATCTACATAACAGAGTGCAGTTTCTTGCATCGTGGAATTAAATAATTTTTATGACTGACAGCAGTATCATAATTCGTTAATACCAGCAATCCTATTCAGTATCTTCCTGTTGCTACACGGCATAGAGAACCTACTGTCACTGAATTTCTGTATTACGCTGGAGCAACTTTTGTCTGGAACCGAATAGCACGCTGGACCAACTTTTGCCTGGAACTGAATAGCACAGTCGACATTTTGCCCACCTGTGAAAATTCACAATTCAGAATAAGCTATTCTTCACCACGAGTCACTGAAACCCAAGATAAAAGAAAAACGGTGATCATTTTTTGGCTGCTCTGGTCCTCTTTCAGTATTTTTCTATATTCTAAAAGTAGCCGAATAGTCCTTCATCGATTAAAGATTTCTGCATCGTACAATGAGAAGCAGTTTCTTTAAATATGTAGTCAATCTACTAAAGCTAAGGAGGTCAGACAAACCCAATTCAATATTTGTGACGAAATACATGGTTGAACTTGGGATTTGTAATCCGTCATCTTCTCTGTGGAGATTACCGTACGTTAAATGCAGTGGTAATTTTCGAACGCTGAACGATTCCCCACAATAAGCACTTCTCCATTTTTTGAAAAAAACAAAAAAAAAATGTTTGTACGAGTATACCATTTAATACCTGTCGCATCTGAATACTTTTACAAGGCGATCATTGCTGTACAATTTCTGCAGTTCATCTAATATTCTTTTGGCATCGTGTACATAGGAACTAAATTGACTTCACGTTGAAATCAAATATCCAGTATTCAACAAAGAGACTTGGATTAAATTTCTCTTTGACCGTGGATCCGTCATTTCGCACTTCAGATCACAAACCTATCACTGTCGAGACTTTCTTCGACATCAACAAAATTGCCAAGTTATGTACTTTCTGGTGCTACACGCTAAACGCGTTCTACACGTTCTACACAATCTCTACTCAACACCAATTCAATCTTCAACTCAACCTCCAACTTAATCTCCAATTCAACCTCCATCCTAATCTAAACACAATCATAAAATCAACCTACTACCCAACTCCCTATTCAATCACCAATTCAACCCCAATTCAACCGATGCTCTACCCAAAACTCAACCTTAATCCCAACAATAAACACAACCCGCTATTTAATTTTAAACTAAACATCTTACTCAATCCCAAACTCAACCCAGCCCTTAAATCAATAGGCTCAAAAACCGCATACGTCAATGAACTCAACTTAATCTAACCTCAAATTCAACCGTTAACTAAACCACCAATAAACCCTTAACTGATTTCATCATTCAACCCCAAGACATAACCCTGCTCAACCACAACTTGTCCCTCAAATCAACATTGTCAGTAAAATTCATCTCATTCTAACGGTCAACTCAATCTTCAACTAACACCAAATAACTCCTCAACTGAACCGCTCAATCAACCCCAAGTCAACTCTGAACTCAATCCTCAATTCAAGCTGAAACTCATCATTAAACCAAATCCCTAAATCAACATGATCCGATAACCACACATTTACCCAATTGATCTCAACTCTAAACAACTCAAGGATACTTCCATAACCAAACCGCTGACTCAACCTCAACTCGACCCAACTCAACCACAACTCAAACGTAACTCAAACATAACCTTAACATGTTTCAACATCAATACGGCCTCTAACTCAGCCTTCAAATAAACCCCAAAATAACTCTTACACAACCCTCGATTCAACACCTAAATACATCATGAACTGCACTGCTCACCCAACAAACTCCCAACCACAACCCCACTCCAACTCAATTCCTTAATTCAACCCACCAATCGACCCTAATTCAACCGTCAACTCAAACCCAAACTCAACGCATAATTCAAACCACAAATTAGCATTTTTTTATTTTTTATTTGTTTTATGTAATTGCAATCTATGTATAGTCACCTAGAATAATGAGCAGTTTTATTCTGTCTTAATTTACTAACTTATATTAATCTATGGCTTCTTCCCATTGGAGTTCTATATAGTATCCGGCCAGTTAAAGTAAAGCACATTTTTGTAGTGGATTTTAGATCAGCATATTACCCTAACAATTACACCAGATGAAAAGGTTTAGTTTTTTTAAGTTGGCGTACCAAATTCGTGTTGTTTTAGAGCTGAGTTGGTCAACGTGGATTAAAAACAAAGTGGTAACGCCACATGTTAATCACCATGTAATTTTGTTGCAATTCCTGTGATAGGTATCCGATCCTTTAAACCGACATGATTTGCCACATTTGGAAATTTGGGAAATGGGACACTTCGGTACTTTACTTATTTCGTAATTTAAAGTTTGAAGAATTCATAAAACGGACGTAATGTAATCGAACAAAAACTGAGGATACCGTGAAGCAACTTTTAGTCTCATTACCTTGTGAAATCACATTGCTCTAGATAATGTAATGCAGGCATTGTATGTGTAAATAAATTGAGATATTCATTACAAAATAATCGCGCGAAGCAAAAAATATTTGAGTTATCTTCCAAACAATTTTAAGTATTATAAATCTTATAAATTTGGATTCAAAATTATTTTGGGGATCTTAAAAAAATCCAAAGGTGTTAGATACATGGCATTTGTCTAACTTAACATCCTACACACTTAGCTTAACTGGAAAGCTTAAAAACAAAATTCTCAACCAATCGCTTATTCTGTAACAAGATGTAACAAAAACTATTGAGTATACTTGAAAAGTTTATGTAATCTTCTGAATGTAATGAGAATTCTAGAATAATTTCGATATTGACATAAAATTTCGAGTTTACCACTCTGTAAGCTTAAGCATTTGAGAGCTATGCCTACTCGTAAATCAATTCTAAACTAAACTCGAATAATATCGAAAATCTCGATCAGTCTATACAAAATCTCCAATAATAAATTTAAACAAACCTCGGAAAATCTCAGAAAATATCGAAAATGCTTCCAAATTTCGAGTTTAAACGAGAAACTCGAATAGACTCCTATTATTTTGAATAGTTTGAATAATCGATATATTCTCGAAAATCTCGATTAAACTTTGCTTCTTGGAATATCTAGAAAACCTCGAATAATCTCGAAAATGTTGAGTAATGTTGATAATTTTGAATATGTTAGGTATTAAGCAAATTAGCGCTGTTCAACCGCAGATATCTAGATTAATCTAAAAATCTCAAAATCTCGAATTTCAGAAATCTTTTATGTTTCAATCCAAATTATCTCGAAATCTACTAAAATCTCGAAAAATCTATAAAATCTTGAATAATATGTAAACGCTAAATCAACCTCATGAAAGCTTGAAAACCAGCAAATATCAGACAAAAGCTAAGTTAGTGATCTGACGCAACATCGCGTCAACATTCGAGTCGAATAGTCCCTATTAAGATATTTCTATTGTTCAAAATTAAATTTTATTTAAAGAAAAAGCTGTAAGATCGCACAAATCTGGAAATAGGGACGCCTGAAAATAGTAAAGTGAGAGATAATCAACTAGCAGAGGTAACAACCATAGCTGATGAAATAAAAATTTGAATGAATTATAACTAATTACAACTTGCTGTACAATTGAAGCGTATAGTAGGCTGAGAATTTGCTTGCAGAACGTAAGTTTTGTAACAGGCTTTGTGACATTATTCCCAACAGCTATGCGGTGTTGTTTAATTTATTCGTTTTTGTATTAGAGAGTTCTAACCAATCTTTTTTTGACATCCGTAATAATTTAATAGTAATAATTTCGTCTTCATTAGCCTTATCACTATGAGGAAGCTTTGTTGGAAGAAATGACCATCAATTTCTTCTCGGTTGAAGAGAGTGAATGTTCAACATTAAATTATACCGATTTTAGCATTGGAGATGTGACTTAAACTTTCAGTAAAGTGTTTGTCCAATTGAAATCTATCAGTGGATCTACAAACAAGAAACACATCCAGTATGCTTTATAAGATCTGGAATGCATCGGTCCTCCATTTAGGCATTGAAACCGAATTTAGAAAACACAAATAGAGATGGACCGCATATGTATTGAGGAAAATACCAAACGACATAACCCGGACGACATTAGAATGAAATGCGCAAGGTAAGTGAAAAGTGGGAAGGCCAGCGACTACCTGGAAGAAAAGGTGTTAGCTGAAGAGTAGTAGGGGCCCATGCCCCTATAAATAGAGATAACGGAAAAAGCAAATGAAACTTAGGCACTTAGTAGTGAACCCAACCTTTTCTAAAACAATTCGATAGTCGTAGTTCTTGTTTTAATTTGTTCCTTCGATGTGTTTAAAAATTGAGGGGTTCGAAAAAAGAAAATTTTAACTTATGTGAAGTGAAAAATTACAATAACATTTTGCTTTTTTATTTTTTGTTTTTCAAAATTGCTAGAATATAATAAATTTGACCAAAACTGGGCAAGAAACGTCCCGCTTTGGACATTCGATTTTAAAACTGCTCTGTCCCGTCGAAAACGAGACGATTGGCTACTGTAACCCCGACAGGTTCCAAAAGCTTTTCAACTCTGCACATTGTTCTTAAAAACAGATTGATGAAAAAATATTAAAATCGAACAAACTGCTCTCGAGATACCGTGGGGACAGATATCCAGATAGACAAAAGGGAATTTTTTTTACTTTTGCGAACATCAGGACCTTTGAAACATGTAGGAAAATAGTTTTGAAGTAACATTTTTTCCAATTCTGGCAGAAGTCTAGTAATTTTGGTTCTTGCGGACCAAAGTTAATGTCTTGTTTATATCACAAATAGAGCCAAGGAAATCACAAATATTTGAAACAAATAAGTCATCTGCGTGCATTAACAGTATAAATAACTATGCAAATCTTTTAATTAGTAGTATACACATATTACGAACTACACAATGTCGTAGATTTCTGGTAAATGCAATGTTAAGTGAAACGGGCGCGAGGATATTTGTCCATGCATGGTTAAAGGCAAAGACCTCTTCAAATAATAACGATGGTATTGTACTGGTTAATGCAAAACCACTCATCTTTGCCGTTATTCAAAAACTAGATGAATTAACCATTAATATGGTGAATCTATTCGAGTCTTTTTCTAATATGAATGAATTGATGAAAATCTCAATATTAGCTCAAAGTTTATCCGCGCAATCTCTCCAAATGCAGTTTCCTACAAATGCATTATCCATCCAACCATGTTCTATTCAAATATATACTGCGGTTCATTACCTGGATTTATTGGAGTCGGCGATCCTGTTATATAATTGCAGTCTGTCGATCTTCCTAACAATAGCCTTATGCTCGTTTACGTTAGCAGACTTAATCCACAAGTAGAAGAGACTACATTAGTCGTTTACCTTAAATCGAAGCTGAATGATATTGTTGCCGTTGATTGTCATATACTGCTCTCTAAAAGTTACATGTTGATTCTGTGTAAGGAATAGCTCATAGCGATAATGAATGTTACAGATCGTATTTTATTGCTAGGCGATTTAAATTTACGAAATATTGCCTGGAGCTAATTGAACGACATTTTTTATGGATCAACTTTGCATGACTTTTCTAATAAAGTGTTAGATATACGTTTCGAAATTTTGGGACTCATTAATTTAACACTGTTTTTAAAAATCATGGACGTATTTTGGATCTAGTTTTCTCATCTTTACAAGACATTGAAATCGAGGTGTGTCTTGATTTAGCTGGTCATTCTAGTATCTATCACTTTTCGCAAAAGTTTTATTTTATTAATTTTGATTCTTGCGAATTTACTAGTAATAAATTTAAATAAGATTTTGTGAAAGTCAATGTACCTTCTTTTATCAATTTTCATATAAACGTGGATTGGACGACTCTGTTCTAAAATTTGAATATCTCGGATGCACTGTCTGAATTTTATGAAATATGGATACTTTAAGGCTTTTAGAAGAACATAGGTTATTCAGAAAGTCAATAATCCAAAATTGATGTTCTAAAATAAATAAATATTCATGTAACTTAGCTTTAAAATTCATGTAACTTAGCTTTAAATTCAATGGTTCATGTATAGGCAGCCTGTCAGTATTATAATCTAAAAACTGATTAAAACTATTATTGTACTTTACAGTTTAAATGATACATGTCATGTTAATTTTACTCACGCTATTTATTAAGATATAAATTGATAACATTTCTATCTATTAAATTCACTTTCAATTTACGTTAGTATTGTAAATTTAAGATTAATTTTATTAGCTTACATTGAATTTCTGACAGCTGAGAATATTCAACGTATTACATGTAGCTGCCTTTAACTTGCACTTAATGCCATCTATTATGAGTTATATATACTATATCTTTTTGGCAATACCCTTCAAATAAATTAGCGAAGTCTTACCAAAGTATTACCAAAGCGAAGTGTAAGCGTGACCTTTTACTTTCTTTTATTTATTTATTTATTTATTTATTTATTAACCAACAGCATGTATATGCAAAAATGGCTTACATAATTAAAAAACATTATAAAAAATTAAAAAAATGTATACAATAAAAGCATAAAAGATATAACGACATCAATAGATCAAACAATTAACAACAAAACAAAAAGACATTTAAAACAAAATCACTATACTTTAATTTACTCTAGTAAAATAAAGTATAGTAATCATGAAAATTTTGGACCTTGAGATTTATAGAGATTTATTTGTTTTGAGGTCCCCTGAGTCCGAAAAAGTGGGTTTCGAAATGGTGTCTGTCTGTCTGTCTGTCTGTCAGTCTGTCAGTCTGTCAGTCTGTCTGTGTCCTCTCTACAGCCCATATGGTTTAATCAATCGAACTGAAACTTCAGATTTAAGCTTTTTTGATAAATTGGGAGGTTCCAGTGAATTTATTCTCTATCTCCAAATCGGCTAACCGGAAGTGGCCACTCCCTTGGTCCAGAAAATTTGTTTTGCAAATATCTTAAAAAGTATAAGGTTTACAAAGAACGACTTCATGCAAAATGTTTCCAAAAATTAAGAACAAATAAAAATAAAAAAATAAAAATTAAAAAAAAAAATTTAAAAATTTAAAAATAAAAAAAAAATAAAATAAGAAAAAAATAAAATTTCTCAAAATTCTGTGTTCGTAAAACAAAGGCGTGTGTTGACCACACCCCAATTTTAACCAGGTAATTAAGAGACCTATTCCATGTGCTAGCGAAATCTTTATCATCATTGTTGAGTGCGATTTCCAAAGAATAATTTCGTAGAACTTTTATTAAACGAACGATCCGTATGGATTAGGGTTTTCTAACTAGGTAATTGAGCAACCTATTCTATGTGCTCGCCAAACCTTTGTCATCCTTGTTGGCAATAACCGATATTGGCCCTTGGGAGTTGCGTGCGATTTCCAAAAAATAATTTTGACGAACTTTTACGAAACGAACGATTCGTATGGATTAGGGGTTTCTAACTAGGTAATTGAGCAACCTATTCTATGTGCTAGCCAAACCTTTGTCATCATTGTTGAGTGCGATTTCCAAAAAAATAATTTCGTAAAACTTTTACTAAACAAACGATTCGTATGGATTAGGGTTTTCTAACTAGGTAATTAAGGGATCTATTCCATTTGCTAGCGAAACCTTTGTCAACATTGTTGGCAATGGCCGATATTGGCCCTTCGGGGTTGAGTGCGATTTCCAAAAAATAATTTTGCAGAACTTTTACTAAACGAACGATCCGTATGGATTAGGGTTTTTTAACTAGGTAATTAAGGGACCTATTCTATGTACTAGCGAAATCTTTATCATCATTGTTGAGTGCGATTTCAAAAAAATTATTTCGTAGAACTTTTACTAAACGAATGATTCGTATGGATTAGGGTTATTTAACTAGGTAATTGAGCAACCTATTCTATGTGCTAGCCAAACCTTTGTCATCATTGTTGAGTACGATTTCCAAAAAATAATTTCGTAGAACTTTTACTAAACAAACGATTCGTATGGATTAGGGTTTTCTAACTAGGTAATTAAGGGACCTATTCCATGTGCTAGCGAAATCTTTGTCATCATTGTTGGCAATGGCCGATATTGGCCCTTCGGGGTTGAGTGCGATTTCCAAAAAATAATTTTGCAGAACTTTTACTAAACGAACGATTCGTATAGATTAGGGTTTTTTAACTAGGTAATTAAGGGACCTATTCTATGTGCTAGCGAAATCTTTATCATCATTGTTGAGTGCGATTTCAAAAAAATTATTTCGTAGAACTTTTACTAAACGAATGATCCGTATGGATTACGGTTATTTAACTAGGTAATTAAGGGAGCAATTCCATGTGCTAAACTTTTACTAAACGAACGATTCGTATGGATTAGGGTTTTCTAAATAGGTATTTGAGGGACCTATTCCATGTGCTAGCGAAACCTTTGTCATCATTGTTGGCAATGGCCGATAATGGCCCTTGGGAGTTGAGTGCGATTTAAAAAAAAAAAATATTTGCAGAACTTTTACTAAACGAACGATTCTTATGGATTATGTTTTTTTACTTTCTTTCACTCCTATAATATAAAGTATAGTAATCACGAAAATTTTGGACCTTGAGATTTTTAGAAATTTATTTGTTTTGAGGTCCCATGAGTCCGAAAAAGTGGGTTTCGAAATGGTGTCTGTCTGTCTGTCAGTCTGTCAGTCTGTCAGTCTGTCAGTCTGTCAGTCTGTCAGTCTGTCAGTCTGTCAGTCTGTCAGTCTGTCAGTCTGTCAGTCTGTCAGTCTGTCAGTCTGTCAGTCTGTCAGTCTGTCAGTCTGTCGTCAGTCTGTCAGTCTGTCAGTCTGTCAGTCTGTCAGTATGTCAGTCTGTCAGTCTGTCAGTCTGTCAGTCTGTCAGTCTGTCAGTCTGTCAGTCTGTCAGTCTGTCAGTCTGTCAGTCTGTCAATCTGTCAGTCTGTCAGTCTGTCTGTGTCCTCTCTACAGCCCATATGGTTTAATCAATCGAACGAAACTTCAGATTTAAGCGTTTTTGATAAATTGGGAGGTCCCAGTGAATTTTACTCCAAATCAGCTAACCGGAAGTGGCCACTTCCTTGGTCCAGAAAATTTGTTTTGCAAATATCTTAAAAAGTATAAGGTTTACAAAAAACTACTTAATACAAAATGTTTCCAAAAATTAAGAAAAAAATAAAATTTCTCAAAATTCTCTGTTCGTAAAAGAAAGTCGTGTGTTGGCCACACCTCAATTTTTTTCTATAATGCAACACCACACGCACAGTCTAGTTTGTTTTTATTTTTGTTTATATACGCACTAGTGCTAATACCTCGAATATTTTTATTGTAGAGTAGCCATTTTGCGATATTACTTTGATGTGTTCTGTTAGTATTTTTCTGCTTTGTTGTTATAAATTTATTAATTGATATTTCGTTTAGTGATTTAAATATTTTCATTGAAATATTTGTGAGGAGATTTTTGTGTTTTGGTTTATTACAATATATTTTGAGTTTTTATAAACATTTATTGTGTTGATTGACTTTTAAGTTTTTGGGAGAGTTTAGAGATAGAAACATTTTAAATTTAAGTGAATTTAGTTATATTTTTGTTGTTGTGATTAATATAACTTTAAGTAAGTATCTCCTATTCGACGGGAAATTTTATTATAAGTAAGATGGATAATAAAGCCTATTATGACATCAAACTTGAAACTGAAAATATTTATGCTCATAGTGCACAAACAAGTATGAAGCAGCACGTCAAATATGTTTATTCAGAAGAAATGTGTAGCGATTTTGGACAGGATGAATCCGATTGTGATTCTGAATATTTATCAAATATCACTGCTATGTCTGACGAGTTACACGATTTTCAAACATTAAACATCTGTAACGATATTGCAAAATGGTTCGTCGACTTCAAAATTACAGAGGCCGCGGGTAACGGTTTGCTGCAAACTTTGCGGAAATACCATTCCAAACCTTCCAAAGAACATTAGGACGCTTAAGAAAACACCAAACGATATTAATTCAGTAATTGTTCCTATGGGCGAAGGATTTTTTTCGCATATTGTGTTGAGGAAATATGTCGAAATATTTGTAAAGAAAAATAATTATGAACAAAGTATTGTGCAGATAGACATTGGAATAGACGGTGTACCACTGACAAAGAGTGCCACGAACCAATTATGGCCGATTTTAGGAAACATAGCCCCGTTTAAAGAAATATTTCAAATAGGAATATTTCATGGCTACAAAAAGCCAGTTTGTGCAAATATGTTCTTTAAACCTCTCGTTGACGAGGTTAAGGACCTGAACGGTAAAATCTCATTCCGGATACAGCAGTTGTACAAAATGTACAATAAAAGGAATATATTTACAACACAAAGTCTGCTTCCCATCAATAAATCAATGTCTTCGTACGGATGAAAGTTTTCGAAACAAAACACACCCAAATCATCATGTTCGTTTTAGCGGAATACTTGAAAGCTTGAATATCGACTGTGTTACCGGCTTTCCTATACATGCATTGCGTTTTACTAGGTGTAATGAGACAGATGCTTAGTATTCTAACTAAACAAAGAAAGAAGAATGCTATAATAGCAATAAACAAGCATCTCAAAACACTGAAAAAATGCATGCCATCGGAATTTTCAAGGAAACAACGCACATTAGATGATCTCGAGTACTGGAAAGCAACTGAATTATTGAAGATAAATACTACAAAATTTCTTGTTGCTAGTATGTACCATTCGAATATAAGTTACCCTGAGGATTGCTATTCAAAACTTCAATGTGCCGAAGAACTTGTTGTGGAATTTGTTGAACAATTTTCTGAGTTACATGGAACAGAAAATGTTTCTTACAATGTGCACAGTTTACTCCATTTAATTGCGGATGTGAAAATCTTTGGCCCTGTCGATGCCTATAGTGCTTTTAAGTTTGAGAATGAGATGCAGCTCATAAAGAAAATGGTTAAGAAGGGATCCTTTCCCATTCAACAAGTCTTAAACCGTATTAAAGAGAAAGAATTTTATTTACAAACGAAGAATGAACCATCAAATATTTTCACTTTTTTTTCACTTTTACCATTTTGAATTTTTTAAAACCAGTTTCCAGCCAAAAACCAATACTCAGAAGCCATTTTATGAAAAGCCACCCATGTGCCATCCATGCAACGTCGTGAACAGTTCTGCAGCCGGAGCGTGAAACGCGTTAACTCCAAAAAAATTTAATTATAAAACAAAATCATCAAAGATGACAGAGAAAACACCTACAATTGTTAATCACCAATTAACCAGTGCTCAAGTTCACAACGTGCATACTGCTGCTGAAATGTGCAATAGAGTGCAACCTAATTAAGCCACCACAATTAGGAGCGCCGAATTAGTAAAGAATAAGCCAATAAACTACCAGCCAGCTACCCACATTTTATATGTTCAAAATGTGATAGCAATGAGAAGCTTATTCTTGCTAATACCGTACTTCTCAAGGCTTTAATTAAAGAAGTCAAATATTTAAGGTGAGAGCAGCAGAATAATAATGCAACGCCAAATAAATCTAGCGGAATTTTACAAATTAAGTTAGATATTCCGGCTCCGACTGTCGAAGATTTAAAAAAAATTGAGAGCAATCAACAAACAAAGAATATGAACCGGCCTTGGTAAGCAATATAACTACCGTTAAACGCTTGCATTATGTTTGCGCTTCGCCATGTTTAGAGAGTACATTGGCAAGTACATGTAACTCGATTTTAATAGCCATATACCATAATGTATTTGTGCTTTATTACATTGTAAATTGTCAACGAAGAGAAAAAATAAAAATTACTAAAATCAGTCGGCATCATAACATCAAACGATTCAGAAACTTTAATCTTGGAAAGATCTATTCTGACCAAATTAAGAATAAATAAAATTTATAAATTTAAATTAAGAAACTAAAAGCACTAAACGTTTTTTTTTTCTTTATTTATATTGTGAACAACATATGTATATCGGTGAAGTAAATTGAGTCGTGTTCGGATAATTATTGTTGAATAAAGTGGTGTCGTATTCTACAATTGTTTGAATTGTATTCAGGGTCCTTCGAGCCGGATTTCAAGTTTAAACGTAAACCAAATCATATTTGGTGTTCATTGTGTTCAAGCCGTCATTGTCGTTAGTGCGCATAAAGCACTGCCACAAGTTGAATATGCAGAACATTCTGTTTCTATTTTAAGTCACCAGACATACAACTGATAATAAAGCACGCTACAAATATTGTACGTCAGTATCTAGAACATTCTTGTGCTATTATAAAACGTCACGAACATCAGTGCACTAATTGAAGACATCAGTAAGCCGAATCACATTGTTGCTGTTTTAACTACACCTTTGTCGATATTGCACATGCTATAAGTATTGGACATCCAGAACAATTTATTTGCTGTCGTAACCACGCCACAATTATCAGTACACCAAAGGCACGCAACTATTGTTTGGAATTGCATCCAAAATCAAGTTGGCAGACGTCCAACATTGACAGTCGATAAGTATACATTTTGTTTGTTTTTCCAATTTTTTGTTTGTTGGGTGTACATAAGTAACGAATTTTTCAATTTACCGTTGTTCAAAATTATAAAATATGGCGGCAGTTCAAACACGTGGTCGCGTATCAGTCTCTTTAACTTTGATAAAAAAATTTGTGTCAACCATTACCGCAGATACCACATTGATTGATATTGAGATTAGGTTAACTAAACTCGAAGATTTATGGAAGGAGTTTCAAGAGTATGAAACTCAAGTAGCGGTAATATTTGCGAATAATCCAACCGTAAATGTAGAACACAAGCAGGATGAATTCCAGACAAAAATTTTCGAAACAAAATCAAAGATGTTAGAATTAATCCGTAAAAGGTAGACGCAACCCGCCAATAATATACCAATTATTCGTTTGATCAATTATTAGACCAACAAGCGCGTATTCTTTGAAAATCTCTCTGATCACACACAAGAAATTAATGAACGGTCTATTTTTCAATCATCGGAAACCGTCAAACTACCCCCGCCAGGCCCTCTTTCTATGACTTAACACGGACATCAGTTTATAATGACGATACCATTTCTCAGGTACAAAAGTTCCAGATTTTGAAAGGGTTGCTTAGGGGTCCTCCACTTAATATCATTCGAAATTTCCTAGTAACCGAGGCCAATCACAAAGAAGCATGGAATAAATTAGTTAAACGGTATAGTAAAAAGCGACCAACATTAAACTCCCACATTGACCGTTTCTTCGATCAACCAGGTGCAACCAATGGGGAACTTCATGCGCTGCGGAAAATCAGCGATACATCTGATGAAATTATCAGAGGTACAAAGACATTGGGCAGTAAGGCTGAAGCAAGAGATCCTTGGCTCATTCGAATCTTATTAAACGAAGTAAATGAAGAGACACGTGTAGCATGGGCAAACGAAAGCTTAACTCAAGAATTTCCAAAATTAGCAGACTTTTTGGAATTTCTAAATAACCGGTGTTGTTATGAGGAACAAAAACTACGGGTGCAATACTGAAATTAATGTGTACATCATCAACTGTCGAAAAGTGTTCATATTGTAGCATAAAGTTCAAACGAATGCCAGTCGAGAATCGTCGACGTCTGGTCAGCAAATCTGGAGAGTGCTTCAATTGTTTAAGAACAGGTCACGCAACGAGCAAGTGTCATGTAGACTATTCGTGTCGAATAAGTAACTCAAAGCATAGTATGTTACTTCACACAGAATTAGATTCTAGTATTTCAGGGCCATCGACAATTAGTTCTGTTCTTCAAACCGAACCCATCACAGCGAAGTCACTACAGGTCAAATCACATACACTCAACACTAGCACCAGACGGCTAGCTCTGTTGCCATCAGCTTTAGTACACGTCAAGGATTCAGCAGGGAATCATCATATAGCTCGCGTTTTATTAGATTCTCGTACAAAAATTGCATCTTCCACGATCATCCGCAAATGTCCCTGCATTAGACATATCTGAAACAAAGGCCGAAATATCTAGGGTGTAATGAAACTTGCTTTCAAATCAAGGTTTGACTCTCCCATTCTATCCAAATTAACTTCTACAATACCACAGACACAAATTGAAGCACAACAGGTGAACGAGATGAACGAACACAATCTTTAGTTGACAGATTCAGCTTATCATATGCCAAACAAAATCGATATCCTGGTCGGTGAAGACATATTTTTTGAATTGCTCAACCCAGACAGACTTACCATCAAAGGTCAGATTATTTCTAAGTCTTCCAAACTAGGATCGAAGAAGAGGACATATCCAAATTATTAGAAAAATTCTAGTCCGTGGAAGAAATTCCGTCACCATCAGCTAGAGAGTCATTTTGCGAAAACTCACACACGGAACTCCAATGGTCGGTACGTCGTTAAACTACCATTTCAACTGGAATCGGCAAGCTTGGAACACTCAAAATCAGCAGCAATCAGCCGTTTAATCGCTATGCGGAGCGTAAATTCTCGAAGAATCCTGACTTCAAGAATAATACAGCAGTTTCATGAACGAATATTTAAGTTTGGGTCACATGGACGACATAAAATCCACTGAGCCAGCTTCTCATGAGAGCAGAAGCTTCTATTTGCCACATATTGCCATAATAAAAGGTGATAGTACAACCACAAAGCTACGCGTTGTTTTTGACGGGTCATGCAAATTCGCATCCGGCGTATCCTTAAACGACAAACGATTAGTGGGCCCCACCATACAAAAGATGTACCATAGAGAAGATGTACCGTCAAGTTGAAGTACACCGGCATGATAAAGATCATCAAAAAATCCTGTGGAGAAATCCTGCTATGGTACCTCATGTGCTCCATTTTTAGCAGTACGAACGTTACACCAAATCGCTGAGGACCACAAATCAATCTACCCAACAGGTTATAAAATAGCAAAACACAATTTTTACTTAGGCGACTGTCTTTATGGTGCTGATTCAATCGAAGAAGCAATAACAACCATCCGGGAATTGTCAGAGATGCTATGGCAAGCCGAGAAAAAACCAAAAAACCAATAAATGCATTGATGACGGTTCTACAACTATTAAAACGTTGGGATTGCAGTGAAATCCAACCAGGGACACTTTTTCATACCAAATAAAACTCGGAGGGAAGCAAGTATCATCCAAGCGTGAAATGCTATCACAGATTGTTCGAATCTTTGATCCCTTAGGATGGGTATCGCCTGCGATAGTTGTCTTCAAGATAATCCTACAGAAATTATGGCTACAGAAATTAGGTTGGGATGATCCTCTCCCTGTACATATCGAACAACAATGGATAGCGAGCAAATTATCTCTACAAGAATTAGAGTGAATTCAAGTTACACGGTTTTTGATGAAAACTGGTTCATATGCATATGTAGCAGTGGTGTATCTCCGCAATCCAATTAGAAGAGCGGCATGTATCACTGACATCTCACATCGAAGCCAAGTCAAACCATAGATCTTTAATGTCCTTAACGAAAGTACACTGAATTGTGTAACAGATATAGGACGAAATTTGTTCCAATCCAAAAAGCTTTTTCTTTCATTCATAAAAATGAAGCGAGAACAACAGGGCTGTCCATGTGTATAATGGCCTGTCGTTTGTCATGATTAGATTTACATTATCTGAAGTACTTAATGGTTTTGATGTAATCGTGATAAGTCGCAACCAGTGACATTTATGTTTAGTACTTCGTTTCTAAACTATTTAATGGGCGGTATGTCTCTCCTGCTTCAACGAGTAATTAGGCGAAATTTTGATAATAAATAGAGCAATAAAGCCTATTACCGCATCGCGGTACTTATTTATGTATTGAATAATTGTAAGAGTCACTGAATAGTTAACCGATCTTAAATTTATATTAAAATATTCTCTTCCTGCATGTAACACAATTTATTGAAATAACGATCATTTGCTTCTAGGAGTACCGATCATGAGTCCTATCCAGTGCCAAAATTATAAGTTAGCTGTGCTTTTCAGCTTTGGTACATCCTCGATGAAGATTTGCTTATACTAGAAGGTACTGACCGCCCTTATATACTGCATTAGTTATTCGCTATGTAGTACTTTCCTTCTATCAACAAATTCATAAATGAATTACAAATAAAATCAGAAATATAAATAAAAGGCCCAACTGAAAAACCACCAACACAAATAACCAAAAATTCTCTTTGATATTTTATGTAGGTACCTACAAAACCAAATAATTTAAATTTCTTGTTGCTGATACAAAATAAATTAAATATTATCACCGCAAATTTTTGTTTTAATTATATACATAACTACTCTAATTTTGTCCAAAAAAAAAAAAAAAAACTCTGGACCAAGTTAAACAAAAATAAAATGTTCAACCTTTTTCTAATAAAACTAAGCCACACATAGGATTTCTAAATGTAAATAAACCAAATTAAATAATGTTTATAAAATATGTAATGTGTATGCCATTTCAGTAGTAAAGCATAACCACAAATTGTCTATTTTCGAAAAAAAAAAAAAAAAAACAGAAAATAGTAACTATAAACTTACTGCACTTTATTTATACGGTAGTACAGTAGTTATTTTGTACACTAATTTATAAAATATTTTGCCACACCCAAACAAAAACAAAAGTATTCGAAAACAATACTAAGCTTTTTTACAACTTTGGTTATTATGGAAATATTTTAATTAAAAATTATTTTAGGATTTAGTACGATGCGAAATCATTCAAATTTTGCAAAACTATGTTTACCGTAGTAGCGAAAGATAAACTTTCTACAAATAAGCTTTTAATGAAAGCTACTCATTTATTTTTTTTTCTGGCATTCAAAAAAACATTTAAAGAATAAAAACTTTTATATACTTTCTTACTTCGCGTTTCTCAGAAATAAAACTTTTGAAACAAAATTTAAGCTTTTACGTTTTTTTTGTTTTGCTTATCATTTAATTTACCAAAATAAAATTGTATTTTATTCATTTTTGTTATTAATTAAAATTAATTTAATATGTACCGCTATGTATATTGTATACAAAATAAAATAAAAATTCAATTCGAATATATTTTATTATAATGTATAGCTTTGAGCTTTTTTGTATTCTCAGAATCGTTTATAAATTTTAATTAAATTATACAAGGTATTGTGTGTATTGTATTTGTACATAATACAGACGAATATTATTGACGGCGATAAAGAAAGGTTGTAAAGCTTTTAATTTTACTTTGATATGATATTAATGTCTAAAAATGTTCATTTAAGTTCAACACCCGAATTTTAATTATTTACAATTAAGCATTTATTAGGTTCGTGATTTTTAATAGATTTTGAGTGGGTGAATGACTTCACAGCCTCAAGATTTATCAGACTAATAAATTTTTGATCGTCTCAAAGCTTTTAGGACTAAATGATTAAATCGAAAATTGGCGAAAGGTTAATGTGAAAAGTACTTCGCTGACGGAATGTACGAGGAACATAATTCATTTAATCTGTCGTTTTCAATTACTGAAGGCATACCGAAAATTTATTCAAAATTAATTCAAAAGTTAAGTCCTGTACTATATGAGTCCAGCTTCCAAGAAATCATTTTCGGGTCCATCCATTAAGACATAATTATTGTCAATTTTAAGAAATTGGGGATAATTGAATTTACCTTTGTTAAACATTTGCTATAGGCCCACTGTTGTTTGTACATGTTGAGATTTTTATAAAGCGCAGGTTCGTAACTCTATTCGATTTTATTTGTCAAACATGTAAACAAATATATTTAAATGTAGAAGTTGGTTTTACATATAACCCAGCATAAGGTGGAATAATTTAACGCTTAAATATTTTATTTGTTTTAATTACTTACTGATAAATTTGTTTGGGATTGATGACTTACCTAAAATTAAAAAAGAAAAATGTTTCTTTAATTCGATACCTTGGCACATGATAATATATTTCGTAAAGTTTTAAATTATATATTTTCATCTCGTTCCAATGCTTTATATTACAAATAATAAAACTCGCTTAGGATGTTTATAATTTAAAACTAAATGTTTAAAATCGGTTTACGATGAAAGCTTTCGTAAACTGAGTATTCAAAAAGTATTCAACAAGTTTTGAAAAATTTTTCTTTAGCCTGTTTACTTATAACATAATTAAAAGCTACACTTAATCTATTAAATAACAAAATATTGAAGATATAGCTGTCTTTCTGCGTACAGCATATTTTTAAGATACATTTACAATTTTTTTTTTGTACTGGCAACCAATTTGACAGATTTGTAGCTCTTTTTGTTAATTGGACATTTAAATATTTACATTAAGATAACCTAAATGTAAAAATATCACAACAAGATCTTTCCGATGAAGTTTCCGAAACTCTAATTTAACCAAAACTTAAGGTTAAACCCTCCTGAAAAACAATATCTGTTACTTTGAATGTTCTCAAAAAATCAAAGAATCTCCATTTTTTGCACGACCAAAAACACACCAGACTTCTATATTTTTTCTTACCTGTCAAGGACCACTGACTGTTCCGCATGATCTTGCACCACACCAAATTGCTCATAATTATCGATAGAAATTTTTGAAAGGATTTCAATAAATTTCACGCTCAAACAAGATTGTTAGCACCCCAAATAATGACGTAAAAAAATTAGAAATGTGTTTGCCTAGAAGCGGCTTCACATTCGACATTTTTTCCGGTTTCACTGACACGCCTGACGAAACAACGGTTTACACTTCACCACGAACAGAAATCTGTCTATTTTAGGATAGAGTGTGCAGTAAGGGATAGACAGCGTATAATAACGAAAGCTTTCAAATATAATATATTTTCTTGAGCATTTTAACCATTAATATAGCAGGTTCTTTGTTTAGATGCATTCGATTTGCTTAATTTTTGAACTCGGCATTTTAATGTTCTTTCTCGAAGCTCTGCAATGACACTCATATTCAAAAAATCCCGCTTAGCTTCGCTTTTAATTTGCACTGACAAAAAGCTAACCATATAGTTAAAGCAATAAAATTTATTTATATATGAAGGGCTGAGACCTCACGATGTGATCAGAATTTCGATGGTGAAGACTAATCCAACACTCTTGACAAACCAACCCCTCATCTCAAACACAAATTCAACCCAAAATCAACTTTCAAATCAATCATCACATAATTTCCCAACACCAAGGCAGGATAACTTAGTCCTAGCTCAACTTCAACTTACCTTAGCTCGAACCAAATTTCAACGTTCTACTAAACTCCATATTCAACGATCAAGCCAATGTCGCGAAAGCGACCGGCGTGAATGAATTCAGCTTAATTCAACTTAATGGAACCTCCTATACTAAGCTCTCAACTCAACCTCAAATTAATCCCAACCGAACCCCTCACACAAATCCAAAACAACTTCAACTCAAATCTATTCAACCCTAACATGACTTGAACTCAACCCTAAATCCAGCTCTAAAATCAACTATAACCCAACCTCCCCTCAACCCTAAATTCAACCCCAAATCAAGCCTTATATCAACCCCAAACGTAATTAACTTCCAATTTAAACGACCACCTTCCCAAAATAAATTCAAAACAGAACCCCTCACTAAACCCCAACTCAAACC
This sequence comes from Tipula vernalis, assembly GCA_958295665.1. Classification (NCBI taxonomy): domain Eukaryota; kingdom Metazoa; phylum Arthropoda; class Insecta; order Diptera; family Tipulidae; genus Tipula; species Tipula vernalis. The sequence goes on from OY282559.1 coordinate 126,807,583, forward strand.
CAACTCAACTCCCAACTCACCCTTCAAATCAACCCTTAAACCAAGACAGTCCAGTGAACAACTAAAAAATAGGGAATCTATTATTTGATGTACTAAATTAAAATCAAAATAATGCCACCTAGCTTTATATTATGAAACCCATGAAGTGTTTACTGGGTAGATTGTGTTGTGTAGAGGGAGAGTTTAAAGTGCAGGGCATTTTCGTGCAGTGCATTCTTTTTTGTAAGCTTAAACAGAAATAAACAAACAATTGAACGAATAACACCTTAAGTGGAGTTAATTTTATTTGTTTTAATAAAACAACAACGAGAACAGTTTCAGAAGTGGGATATATATTAATTCGCGTTAAATAATAAAAAAAAAAAAAGTTTGGTGACTTTTATTTTGTTCTAGTGTAGTGTTCATTGACTTTTGGTGAAGTCAAATAACACAGTTTTAAAAAAAAAAAAATAAAAAAGTTTCTTCCGCCATTACAAGGCAGAAATCAACGGACCAATATAATTCTTTGTGCTCACTTTACCTATATAAATAATAAATAGTAAAAACTCTTACATTAAAAAAACAAAAAAATTTAATAATTTTAAACCGGAAATAATTGTGTTGTATCGTATGAAGTTAACCTCAATTTTACTATTATTTTATCATGCTCTTTGGTTAAATCGGGGATGCACCGAAAACATGCAAACAACACGTGCACCTGCACATAACTTCTTTGCTTTTGTAAAATAAACTTTGTGATAAAATATCAGTTATTTTGGTGTTGTTTGTTGCCGAAATAAATTAAAAAAAAATGCCACCGAAAATAAATCCAACATCATCGACTAATAATGATGATATTAGTGAAAAAGATGTGCCCGAATGGAAAAAATATTCTGATTTCAAACAAATTTTTCCAAGAATTCGATCCATTCTAGAAAATCGAAAAATGTGGCAAAGTGTACGGAGTAGATGAAAATGGCATACGCCATCATGCTTTATTGAAGTTAACTGGAGTGGCAAAGGAATGGTTAGACAGTTTAGGAGAAGTTGAAAATACATGGAAGGAGCGGAAAGACATTTTGATCGAGAATTATCCGGTTAGTAACGTGATAACTATTCGTCGACAGAAAGCAGAGAGTTATAAAAGGACACGTGGTATGTATATCTTAATATATTATTACAAAAAGCTTGCGCTGTGTAACAGGGCAAACATGGTTCACATAGTGAAATTATAGAGCGACTCGTGGAAGGGATACCAGAACACCGATTCAGAAGTTTTTTGGGGCCTCTGCTAAAATATCAAAATCCTGCACAATTGCTACTAGATCTAAAGGAGGCTATTTATACATTTTACGGTAGTGCAAATGGTGGTAATGGGGTATCGAGTAGTGACAGACCTCATGCAAATAACCGAAACACGACTTTTGCGAATAAAACATTTAACAATCCGAATGAACCAAGTAGACGAAACGAGGGAAACTATAGAGGCACGCATAATTTTAAGCAACAGCAACCCAGCTCTATGCGTCAAAATAATCAAAATAACAGTCCTCAAGATTTACGACCAGGTGTATCTGGTCCAACAAAAATTAAATGCTTTAATTGTTTCAAAGAAGGACATTTTTTGAGAGCTTGTCCCGATAAAAATAAAGCAAACGTAATGCACGTTCATGGTGATACACATCAAAAATATTTTAAATCTGCGGTAGTTTTGGAAAACAAGATCGAATGTTATATAGACTTAGGAGGCAGTTGCACCATTTTGCGAAAAGCTGCAGCTGAAAAGTGAAATATTAACTATTACGAAGATATGAATTTAAACAAACTTACGGGCTATGGAGACGGATGCGTTCAACCCATAGGTATCACTACATTAAATATAGGCATTGATGGAGTCAATGCTAGAACACGAGTTTACATAGTTGATCCGGAATATCAGACTGTTTCACTATTAATTGGGCATTCATTCACGGAGCAGCCACATATTAGCATCAATGTCAATTCAAATGAGCTGTATATTCAGAGCGCTGAAAATCAACAATTAGGTGATGTGGAAGTAGGAAAGCAATATAAAACCGATCTTAAGGTATCAAAGTCGTGTCTGGTACCGGATGGATATGTAGGGCATGTGCAATCATACCAAATTGCATTGTTGCCACTAATGATGATAACACAGCGGTGATACCAGTTGTTAATTTTACTGGAAGTGAAATTCATTGGGATGAAGGAGCTCTTGACAAGAGTAGAGGTATGTGAGGGAAATACGTATATGAAAATGATGATTCACGGACAATTCGTAGAAAAGCAATTCGTAGAAAAGCAATTCGTAGAAAAATAATTCGTAGAAAAGCAATTCGTAGAAAAGCAATTCGTAGACAAATAATTCGTAGAAAAGCAATTCGTAGAAAAGCAATTCGTAGAAAAATAATTCGTAGAAAACTTATTCGTAGAAAACTTATTTGTAGAAAAAAATAATGGTCGGAGGGTTTTATAAGGCGCGCGCCTTAAAAAACCCTCCGACCATTATTTTTTTCTACGAATTGATTTTCGAACTTTAAAAAAAAATTTAAAAGAAAAATAAAAAATATAAAAAAAAAAACACAAAAAATATATAGAATTTTAAAAAAAACATACGAATTTCTTTATTTATCAATGAATTGATATTACTAATTATTTCGAATTATTTTCTTTCTACTTACAAAAATTATATTTTAAATAAAAAAAAAAATAAAAATGGAGCCATATTCCCAACACGTTCCCGCCGTTGGCTCTGAGTTACGCTGAGATTGGAAACCTATCATTTTATAAGAACGAGAATTTTTTTTAGTATTATTTTATACGAATTTCCCGGATAATTGGTTTTCTATGAATTGCTTTTCTACGAATTGTATTTCTACGAATTGCTTTTCTACGAATTAGCTAAATTAGCTTTTCTATGAATTGTTTTTTCTACGAATTGTTCAAAATTGCTTTTCTACGAATTATTTTTCTACGAATTATTTTTCTACGAATTGCTTTTCTACGAATTGTTCAAAATTGCTTTTCTACGAATTATTTTTCTACGAATTATTTTTCTACGAATTGCTTTTCTACGAATTGTCCGTACACCGAAAATGATATTTGTAATTTTAGTGAAAATATCGAAAGTGTTGTGCAAGATGAAATAGTAACCGACGAGAATTACAAAACTGAATTACATGTTTTGTTAAACGAGTATAAAGGTCTCGTTGCCCGAAAAATGGATCAGGTTGGTCTTACAGATCAAGTGAAAATGAATATCGAATTAAAAAATTCAGACAAAGTCATATTTTATAGACCATACAGAATGAGCTATAGTGAAAGAAAGTTGGTTGCTGAAATGGTCAACGAATTAAAAAACGCTAGGATAGTTGAGGATAGTCAGTCAGAGTATGCAAGTCCGGTTATTCTGGTCAAAAAGAAAATTGGTGACTTGCGGCTCTGTATTGACTACAGGGAATTAAATAAGGAAACCGTGAAGGATCACTATCCGTAACCACGAATTGACGACCAGCTAGATAGGTTAGGTAATAAGCGCTATTTCACTAGTTTAGATTTATTTTCAGGATATTACCAGGTAGAAATGTCAGAAGAAAGCAAGCACAAAACGGCGTTTTTAACCCCTGACGGATAGTATCAATTCCTTCGTATGCCTTTCGGGCTATGTAATGCTCCGTCAGTATTACAGCGTCTTATCAACAAAATATTAGGAAATCTACGATTTTCGGTTGCGATGGCATATCTCGACGATTTGCTCATAGCTACCGAAACGAAAGAAGAAGGTCTAAATAACCTTAGAACTGTTTTAGATATTATTAGGGAGAGTGGATTGACAATAAATTTAAAGAAATGTCGGTTTTTAATGAAAAATTTGAATAGTGAAGGTTCTAAAAAGGAATTACAACAGCGAATGCTGGAAACCATGATTGAACAGAATGTTGAACAGAAATTGGTGTTAGCTGAGTCGGAGCGGCAAAATACCAAGCGAAAAGAGGATGAACAATTATCTCGTCAACAATCATCGTATAATATAATACGAGAAAAAAATCGTGTGCGTGAGGATGATGAGGGTAGTTTAGACGAATCAGAGATAACGATACGGCTGTATGGTAGAATTAAGCTACGTAAAATGGTAGCATCATTTAAGGGAATTGAAGGTAAATCGTTCGATCTATTTGCCGAATCAATTCGAACAATAAAGAACAAGTACGAGGTTGATGAAGATGAGATGCGATTGCAACGTGCAGATTGCTTAGAGGACCGTGCTCGTAATTGGTTTTTATGTGACCCAAACAATTTAAAATTGAGTGTCGACAAAATACTATCGGAGTTGAATGATTTATTCAACACTAGAAAAAGTAAATCCAAACAACGCAAGTTATTCGAGGAAAGAGTTTGGAAACATTTAGAAGATTTTTACGCCTGTTACACCGACAAGATAATTTTGGCGGTACCATTGAAATTCGAGGACGACGAATTGGTAGATTGTATTATCGATGGTATCCAAAATATTGCATTACAAAATCAAGCACGATCACATTACTACCAAAAGCCGAAACAGTTATTGTTGGCATTCAAAAAAATTGTAAAACCGTCGAATATAACGATGAGAGGTAAATTTGAACAGTTCGATGATAAATCGAAGAGCGAAAAACAAGCTGGTAGTGGTTTCAAATAAGAACAACGTGAAGGTGGTAGTGTTAAGCAGTCAACTAGTTGGGGAATACAATGTTATAATTGCGGTGAGCGAGGACATCTTTCGAAAAAGTGTGAAAAACCGAAACGCGCGAACAATTCATGTTTTCGATGCGGAGAAATAGGACACAAATTAAGGGAATCTCAAAACGAAAGGAAAAAACAAGTGAATAACATGAATGAGGGTGAAGAAATGGGGGTGACGCAAAACTGTTCCGTATTTGCGGATGAACATTCAATTCAAATGACGGCATTGATCGATTCTGGAAGCCCGGTAACTTTAGTTAAGGTATGTAAAATAGTGAAATCTGAATTAATTAAACCAATCGGAGATAAAAAAATTTAACGGGTAACAATAATAGTAAAGTCAAGTGTACTGGTATTAAAAATGTCAATGTTCTAATATTTGGTAATTTATATAATATTGATTGTATTGTGGTTGAGAATAATACTATGATGGTAGAATTGTTGTTGAGAAGAGATTTTCTTCGAATCGCAAAAGCTGAATTAAAAATTGAGGATCACAAAATTAATTTTGAAACAGAATTTTGTCAAGAGCTAATGCATATAGATTTAATTGAAAATCCATTAGAAAATCAAATAAAAATAAATGATTCCCTATAAATGATAACTATTTCCAAACCAAGAAACCAAATGTTCCTAAAGTCGAATTTGAAATGAACATCGAATTAGCGCACGATAAGCTAATTACAGCAGCACCAAGGCGATTGTCATATGCGAAACGAGATATTGTTGCTAAAATGTTGGATGAATTATTGGAAAAGGGTTTCATACGAGTCTGCGAATCTAAATATTGTTCGCCGATAGGGCTTATAAAAAATAAAAATAAAGAAGAATATCGCTTATGTGTAGACTATCAAGCTCTCAATAAAATAACGGTGAAGAGTAATTATCCTTTACCAATTATCGAGGATATGTTGGAATTTTTACATAACAAAATATTTTTTACATCACTGGACCTGAAATCCGGATTCCATCACGTAACAATTGCTACAGATTCGATACCATACACATCATTTGTCACCCCTTTGGGCCAGTATCAATATTTACGATAACCATTTGGATTAAAAAATGGGCCAGCAGAGTTCCAGAAATATGTCAATAAAATTTTTACTAAATTGATTGGAGAACGTAAAGTGATCATATATATCGATGACATTTTCATCGCAACGAAGGAGATTGGTGAACACTTGGAAATCTTGTACCAAGTATTAAAATTGCTTTCCGCAAATTTGTTGGAATTATGATTAAATAATTTTTACTTTTAGTATTACCTAACTTAAGAGTTTTTAAGAACTCCTTAGGAATTTCCAAACCTCTAAGATCTACGATCCATTTCTCTTAATTAATATTTCGTTTCCTATAGATAGCTCTGGAGAAGGTGGTCTCTCCCGCACTAGTGAAAGGTTGCATTGATGGAGAAACCTCTGGACAGATCAATTTTGAAAAATTGCTCATAAGGATTTGAGTTGTTGTCGAAATACTTTTAATTTTGAATAATATTTTTTATGTTTCCAAACAATATTTTAAAAAGTAATATTCGAAATTAAAAATATTTCTATAATTTATTAGTTGTTGGTCGAAAAGAGAAATTCTCTTCTAGGTCTCGGAAATTTTAATCGATAATTAATCGATAACGTTTTTTCCTAAGTCGATTAACCGTCGAAAAACGCGCCTTTTTTCTTATTCTTTTTATTTATGGTATTTTCTAGCACCACTTCTTTTCGTAGAAAATTTGCTAGATCTTTGTTTCCAAACTTAAATGTTGAAAAATGGTAAGAATATTTATAAAGGGGTTGGCTTTTTCACCAATTGAAATTTATAATATTTTTATTTTAACCTCACTAGAACCAAAAAGCTCTCACAAATTGAACATACTAAAAATTAAATTTTTTTTGAGAGTAGCACATTGATGCGCCCAATCTGTTCATTTCTTTCTTGAGTGGCACTGCAATGAATTTTTGAATATCCAACTATGACGGTTTGATAAATATTTTTCTAATTCAAAATCCTCTGCAATATCAATAAAAAAATTTTATTTGGGGTTTAATTGAACCAATTGTGAATAAGTATGTAAATATGAAATTCCGATTGAAAATCTAAAAGGAAGGCAGGTCTAGAAAAATGCTGAAGTGTTTAATTAAATATACTGATAACATTAACCAATACAAGCTATTTCACAATTGGAAAACAAAACATTTCAAAATGTTATACCAACATAATAAATTTCATTTCAAATTAGCTGTAAAACTATTTCATCCACTTTTACATCTATAAAGAAGCGACAATAAATTTAGATAGTTTCGCATACACTTATATCAATCAAAATCACGCATATACGAAGCAAGTGGTTCCTGTTTGTTTAACCAAGTGTGTGTATATCAAATTTCCTACAGTACACAATTTCATAAAAAAAAACTCGTCTGTCATACACATTTTATATTGTCTTTCAACCAACTAAAACGACGAGTATATAAAATGTATCTTATGTGTTCTGTAATGTATTATACCATATTCTCGTATGTACACATAAATATAAAACATAACTACCTCGTATATGTATAAAATCATAAAAAATGTACCATTAAAATTTCGTTACAAAAAATTATCTCACGTAATTCGTTAAAATATAAAATAAAAAGCTTAAGCATATTTTTCACTATAAAACTACTCTCTCTCTCTCTCTCTCTCTGTCTCTCTCTCTGTCTCTGTCTCGATATATGTATGTACATACCGTGTAAAACTGTAAAATCAAATCATTTTACAACAATGCTGCAACAACAACAGAGCAAATAAAAAGTTAATTTTGAAAAATAAACTTTGGTAAAGCTCATTTAGTTTGGAAATCAAAGGATAATCATGATTTATAGTACAAAAAAAAAAATGAAAATACATTATACGTATGTATGTATATGTTTTTACACATCAACACACAATTTTCACTTTCTTCAACATGAATTGATATGATTTTCTATTTATTTTCCAACATCATCAATATTATTTCATCATCATCATAATTTTTTTTTTTTTTTGTTCTTTGCATGATAACAATATTGATGATCATTATTAGTTATCATGAATATCCTTTTTTTGTTGTGTGCCTATGTGTGTTTGTGTGTATGTATTTTAATATATAGAACGGTATTTATTCGTATGTTTGTTAGCATTTTGAGAACCGTAGAATTTTCATGGACAATTGAACAATATCCTTATAATAGGTTTTATACCAGCTCATAATATCACATAAATGGAAAACTTGTGATCCCTAATTTCGAGACATCGCTTGAAGTATGAAAAAATACTCCTTCAGTATACATATCCATCCTTGATACAGTATATAGCTACGAATGGAAATACAATAAATATTGGATAAAAATATACAAAGCATTGTAAATTTCCGTAACAAAATTTTCTTATTAAGTCGTACACCACCATCATCATCTCTACTAAGCGATAAAGAAATATAGCCTCTTTTTAAAAAAAGGGATCTAATAATGTTTGTTTGGATTCCATTTTATATCAGCATAATAAAATATTATCCAAACAACAACACACCACTAATAATAAAATAAGGAAACATTTCTTTAAGGATATTTTGGGTAATACTTAAATACGTAACAAAAAAAAAAAAACAAAAAAAAACAAAACTAAATAAGAAATTGAAAAATAATATTTTGGATCCATAATTTTTTTTTTTTCGGGTTCGGGAACAATTCTCGGATAACCGATAGATATAACCTTAAAATAAATTTGATTGAATTATATTTGCTTATGACTCAATTCTGGTTTAAATTATATTTTCTATATATAGACTCGAGTATTAGCTTAGACAGTAGATATTTCATATTTGCTATATACCTTTAAAAAAGTCAAACAAAAAGAAAGATTTTAAAATAGACTCGTGTGTGTAAATTTTCTTTCACATAAAGTTTTCATATCGAAAAATTAAAGCTTACAAGAGAAACTTTGCTTAGTCTTAAAATAAATACAAAATGTATATATTGCTGAGCTTTTAATCCATAGTGTTTTGTTTTCAACTTTATACAGCTTCACGCAACTATTTATCCCGCCGCTGCAATTTTTGAACTCTTGCTTCATATTTTAACTAACTATTGATAAATCTTTTCCGTAAGATGTCCGTCGGTGTGTGTGTGTGTGTGTGTGTTTTGTTAGTGCGTACCGACCAAAACCTTCGTTAACATGGCCTTCGGTAGTGCATGCACATTAAAAATTCAAAACAAAAAAAAAAAAAGTCAGAAGCATAGCATTAATTCACTCCTTGTAAAAATTTTATAAATAAATAAATTATTATCCTACATGATTATATACCACTTCGACTTTTGCTTAAACAGATCTTACCAAGGAGTCGAGAAATGAAAATGTTTAATTTAAGACTTTTTGCAAATCAAACCGGTTAGGTTCTAACACGCTTCCTATTTTTCTTATTAACACCCTTGGCGTGGATGTAATTTAATGCTCATTCAAAATATATTTTTTGATACATTTACAGCGCAATTTGCATATACTTCACAATGTGTACTTCAGCATTTTTTTAATTATGTCACTTAATTTCTACCACACTCAATAAAATAAAAGTTGAATATATTGCAAAGCTTAAAAAAGCTCGACTCTTTTATATATTTTTTGCTCTATTTCGCTTTCAGTGCCTATTTTTTGTATTGAAAAGTTTAAAAAGGTCTCAGCAAAACAAGGGCTATCTAAAAACACAACCTATCTAACAAATTGACAACAACAACTGTTAGACAGGACGGGTTGAACAGTAATTTTGCTTTAATAGGATTATTAAAAATTACACAAGAAATGTTTTTTTTTCGTTCATTTCATCACTATTTAATGAAGCAACAAAGAGTCAACACAGAAGTTATGATCAGCTATAATTGAAAAATATAAATGGACAAAAAGATGGTGAATACAACTAAATGAAACTAAATCAGTTGACATCAACTTTACAAACAGACGATTCGAACATATTATGATTACCATAAATCGACAAATAGTACCGTATGCGAACACAGCTAAGTATATCCCCAAGTAGCATTTTAATAAGAATTTTAGACGTGGTGACGTTGTGGTATCAAAATGAATTCCTATTTGGGGACAAGTGTTACTGAGCGGCGTCAATAATGTGTCTTCCCAGTTACGGATGTTTTTGACACAGTGTCAAGTATTGTGGCAGACAGACACATTTTCTGAACACAGTGGCAAAACTCGTGTCTTCTGTGACACATTTTCTTTACGCAGTTAATGTCAAAATATCTTTCTGATAATACTTTTTGACACAAATCGGGAATACTTTCTTTTTAACAAATATTATGACACAAATACATAACATTATGTTATTACATGAAAGTTGCTACAAAATATAATGAAGAATATTACAGTTATAGCTCGAAAAACTTAACTACCCGCTAAAATTATTAACTAATTGATATAAAAATAATTTTATTAAAAATTTTGTAATTTATAGACCCGGAAAACTGAATGTTGGAAGCAATTTAAAAAAAAATCCTTATTTTTGAAATGATAAAATATAGATTCCTTAGCTTGTTTAGCGTAAGACAAACAATTAAAATCATAAACTAAAATTGTATTTTTTAATACGCCATGTTTTACGATGCGACAAATATGTCGGACATAAATATTACTATTGTGGATGACGTAAAATTCCTATATAGGAATTATGTTTAATATGTGTGAAAGGAAATCCTATTTAGGAATTGTGATTTATATGCGTTTCAAAAAATTCCTTATTAGGAATTGCGGTGATTTTTTGTGAAAAAATTGAGGTGTGGCCAACACACGACTTTCTTTTACGAACAGAGAATTTTGAGAAATTTTATTTTTTAATTTTTAAATTTTAAAATTTTTTTTTTAATTTTTTATTTTTATTTGTTTTTAATTTTTGGAAACATTTTGCGTTGAGTAGTTTTTTGTAAACCTTATACTTTCTGAGATATTTGCAAAATAAATTTTCTGGACCAAGGGAGTGGCCACTTCCGGTTAGCCGATTTTGAGTAAATTTCACTGGGAGCTCCCAATTTATCAAAAAAGCTTAAATCTGAAGTTTCAGTTCGATTGGTTAAACCATCTGGGCTGTAGAGAGGACACAGACAGACTGACAGACTGACAGACTGACAGACTGACAGACAGACACCATTTCGAAACCCACTTTTTCGGGCTCAGGGGTCCTCAAAACAAATAAATCTCTAAAAATCTCAAGGACAAAAATTTTCATGATTACTATACCTTATTTTACTATAGTAAAAGAAAGTAAAATGTGTTTATTTAGGAATTGTGTGTTATTTATGTCAAAAAAAAATTAATAATTGGGAATTGTGTTCATTTCATGTGAAAATTGTGTTAATTTGGGAACTGTGTATAAACTGCGTTCGGAGTACATATCAGTATGGTGTTGTCAAACGCTTAAAACGTATCTTATTGAATAGGTAATAATTAAATAAAATAGTTATGGCCTACAAACTAATTAAAACCCATGAGAAATCGGGTATTTGCTATTCTGCGGTTCCAGAAAAATAGGAAAGCAATAAAATATTAAGGTGGCCACAAAATTTAAATATTAAACAACTTCCAAAAATTGGACCCACTCGGCTTGTACGGTCGTAGCAATAGCCACTACATTTGTGGAAGGGCGGCAACTAGGAATCCAATTTTCTTATTTTAGTGATACAGAAGCAGAAGACTTGTAAGTGATATCATATAATTTATTTTTACAGTAATCAAAATAACTTAACCTTAATTACAGGCATATACAGCAAAAGCAGCAGAACAAACGTGTTAGGAAACAAGCAAATTTTAGTGGTCCTCAAAAAGACTTCGATAAAATGTTTCATGACAAAGTGACAACATGTGATATTACTCCTGAGAACGATGAACCTACCGAAATCGAAGAGCTCACTCAAGTTTCAAATAACGGGAATTTTCGAGAAGTCAATGTTGTAGAAATGGAAGAAATGGAAATCCGTGAAGTTTTAGAAAATGAATTTGAGGTAATCAATATTAGCCAAGTTTTAATGAGATTCCAAGAAACCATTTTAAAGATGGTCAACCAAATGGAATGCTTCGAGAACCGTTTCAACAAACTCGACAAGTCCGTTGCAGAAATAAATGTAAAATTAGATAGGCTGCAGCAAAACTCGCCAAGGTGATATGGTATATCATCAAGTAGAAATGTTTCATTTTCCTCTAAAGGAAATCACAGAATTAAAAAACTTAAACACAAGGTTACATGTTGAGGAAGCATTGAAAAATCAATTGGTAATAAATTACAACATATTATAGAACATTGCATATTTAGATTTTAACAAACTTATTTTTAAACTGTAGATATCGCGACATTCAGGCATTGGTGGTAGTAGTAAAACTGCTGATGGCGGCAAGCTTATTTACAAAATAATAGATTATTTGTTCGAACCCGAAATGATGCTTAAATATTCTTGGACCGGCTCCTCTGAATCGCAAGAAAAAAAGTTTAGTTTTCAAAAGTATATCCAAATTATTGATATAATTTGTGAAGTTATATACATATATGGCTGATTGCAGGCATTCAAAAGCCAGAAATGTGAAGTTTTTAAGGGATAAAATATTGAGACACACATTGCTACGGCTCCAACGTAAAAGGTATTATATTAATATAATTTACATAATTCATATTTAATTAAATATAAAATATTATTTAGAAAAAGCGAAATAAAATCCCAAAAATCAAATCAAATGTTACCAGACTATTCTTGAACCATTACGAAAACTTTCGTATTGCGAGTTAGTGTCAAAGTATTACGAAAACCCTAAAATCGTATTCTTGAAATCGGATTACAAAAATTTTCGCAACGGAACGTTCGTATATTTTCGTAATGGTTTTTTCGTTTCCCATTGCATTTCGTAATGAAATCATTTTGATTTTTGTGTTAATTATATTGATAAGGTTAATTATATTGATAAGGTTAATTATATTGTTAATTTTATATTTTATATTTTATATTGTTAATTTTATATTGTTAATTTTATATTGTTAATTTTATATTTTATATTTTATATTTTATATTTTATATTTTATATTTTATATTTTATATTTTATATTTTATATTTTATATTTTATATTTTATATTTTATATTTTATATTTTATATTTTATATTTTATATTTTATATTTTATATTTTATATTTTATATTTTATATTTTATATTTTATATTTTATATTTTATATTTTATATTTTATATTTTATATTTTATATTTTATATTTTATATTTTATATTTTATATTTTATATTTTATATTTTATATTTTATATTTTATATTTTATATTTTATATTTTATATTTTATATTTTATATTTTATATTTTATATTTTATATTTTATATTTTATATTTTATATTTTATATTTTATATTTTATATTTTATATTTTATATTTTATATTTTATATTTTATATTTTATATTTTATATTTTATATTTTATATTTTATATTTTATATTTTATATTTTATATTTTATATTTTATATTTTATATTTTATATTTTATATTTTATATTTTATATTTTATATTTTATATTTTATATTTTATATTTTATATTTTATATTTTATATTTTATATTTTATATTTTATATTTTATATTTTATATTTTATATTTTATATTTTATATTTTATATTTTATATTTTATATTTTATATTTTATATTTTATATTTTATATTTTATATTTTATATTTTATATTTTATATTTTATATTTTATATTTTATATTTTATATTTTATATTTTATATTTTATATTTTATATTTTATATTTTATATTTTATATTTTATATTTTATATTTTATATTTTATATTTTATATTTTATATTTTATATTTTATATTTTATATTTTATATTTTATATTTTATATTTTATATTTTATATTTTATATTTTATATTTTATATTTTATATTTTATATTTTATATTTTATATTTTATATTTTATATTTTATATTTTATATTTTATATTTTATATTTTATATTTTATATTTTATATTTTATATTTTATATTTTATATTTTATATTTTATATTTTATATTTTATATTTTATATTTTATATTTTATATTTTATATTTTATATTTTATATTTTATATTTTATATTTTATATTTTATATTTTATATTTTATATTTTATATTTTATATTTTATATTTTATATTTTATATTTTATATTTTATATTTTATATTTTATATTTTATATTTTATATTTTATATTTTATATTTTATATTTTATATTTTATATTTTATATTTTATATTTTATATTTTATATTTTATATTTTATATTTTATATTTTATATTTTATATTTTATATTTTATATTTTATATTTTATATTTATATTTTATATTTTATATTTTATATTTTATATTTTATATTTTATATTTTATATTTTATATTTTATATTTTATATTTTATATTTTATATTTTATATTTTATATTTTATATTTTATATTTTATATTTTATATTTTATATTTTATATTTTATATTTTATATTTTATATTTTATATTTTATATTTTATATTTTATATTTTATATTTTATATTTTATATTTTATATTTTATATTTTATATTTTATATTTTATATTTTATATTTTATATTTTATATTTTATATTTTATATTTTATATTTTATATTTTATATTTTATATTTTATATTTTATATTTTATATTTTATATTTTATATTTTATATTTTATATTTTATATTTTATATTTTATATTTTATATTTTATATTTTATATTTTATATTTTATATTTTATATTTTATATTTTATATTTTATATTTTATATTTTATATTTTATATTTTATATTTTATATTTTATATTTTATATTTTATATTTTATATTTTATATTTTATATTTTATATTTTATATTTTATATTTTATATTTTATATTTTATATTTTATATTTTATATTTTATATTTTATATTTTATATTTTATATTTTATATTTTATATTTTATATTTTATATTTTATATTTTATATTTTATATTTTATATTTTATATTTTATATTTTATATTTTATATTTTATATTTTATATTTTATATTTTATATTTTATATTTTATATTTTATATTTTATATTTTATATTTTATATTTTATATTTTATATTTTATATTTTATATTTTATATTTTATATTTTATATTTTATATTTTATATTTTATATTTTATATTTTATATTTTATATTTTATATTTTATATTTTATATTTTATATTTTATATTTTATATTTTATATTTTATATTTTATATTTTATATTTTATATTTTATATTTTATATTTTATATTTTATATTTTATATTTTATATTTTATATTTTATATTTTATATTTTATATTTTATATTTTATATTTTATATTTTATATTTTATATTTTATATTTTATATTTTATATTTTATATTTTATATTTTATATTTTATATTTTATATTTTATATTTTATATTTTATATTTTATATTTTATATTTTATATTTTATATTTTATATTTTATATTTTATATTTTATATTTTATATTTTATATTTTATATTTTATATTTTATATTTTATATTTTATATTTTATATTTTATATTTTATATTTTATATTTTATATTTTATATTTTATATTTTATATTTTATATTTTATATTTATATTTTATATTTTATATTTTATATTTTATATTTTATATTTTATATTTTATATTTTATATTTTATATTTTATATTTTATATTTTATATTTTATATTTTATATTTTATATTTTATATTTTATATTTTATATTTTATATTTTATATTTTATATTTTATATTTTATATTTTATATTTTATATTTTATATTTTATATTTTATATTTTATATTTTATATTTTATATTTTATATTTTATATTTTATATTTTATATTTTATGTTTTATATTTTATATTTTATATTTTATATTTTATATTTTATATTTTATATTTTATATTTTATATTTTATATTTTATATTTTATATTTTATATTTTATATTTTATATTTTATATTTTATATTTTATATTTTATATTTTATATTTTATATTTTATATTTTATATTTTATATTTTATATTTTATATTTTATATTTTATATTTTATATTTTATATTTTATATTTTATATTTTATATTTTATATTTTATATTTTATATTTTATATTTTATATTTTATATTTTATATTATATGTTTTATATTTTATAATATTTTATAAAATTTTATTTAATGCATTCTTAGGGTTCACAAAAACGAATTGAAAGGTTGATTATATTATTATAAAAGTTCACTTTACCGAGCTTTTATTTGACTGATATTCAAAAAGCACGAAATTTAAATTAAGTAAGTTATTAAATTTAGCCATCATAATTCCTGACCGTGATTCTTAATTAGTCAAGAAAAGCTTACATTTTATTTAAAAACCCTTGGTATCTTCTTCCATTCAATTACATTTGAGCTAAATAAAAGTTTCCAGTTTTGTTATTACAATTAAGGATTCTTTAATAATTTAAAATTATCCAACTTCGTAAACATGTGTAAAAATATTTAAAAGGGTCAATAAGAAAAGCTTAATATCGTCTGAGTTAAAACTTTTAAAACCAAATTAAGAATTTTCAAGAAGCACAAAAAAAACTTTCTAGTTCTCTAATGCAAACATATATTTTACTATCCTAGAAAAACAAAACTTAAACCCGATATTTTAATCGTCTCGATATGTTTGTAGATAAAAAAAATTAAAAAATTAAAATTTAGTTCCATAAAATTATGCACTTTACAAAACTAATAACATAAATTTCCTTAAAATCCCCAAGTCCTTAAATAACGAATTTAAAATGTAAATGTATGTTATATTATGGCGTGGGATGGAAAAGAGTGTAAAATGTTTAAAAAAAAGCTTTAGTAAAAATGAGCTTTTATATACCTATAACAAAAACAAAAAACAAATATATTTTGGGCAGCAAAACTTTTTTGTTGTTGTAATGTTTTAATCCTTTTTTTTCCATTTTAAATATAAATTTTAATAATTCTCCTCTGCTGCTCTCTATTATTTTAATTATAATGGAATGTTTTTTTTTGTTAATTTCTGTTAGAACTGTTAAATAAATTTATTTTTAAATTATTATAACATTTATTAAAATAATGAAATAAATTTTTATTGAATCAGTTTTAATTATTTAATGGATTTTTTATGTATTATCGAAGAATTTTTTTTTCTTAGCATTAGCCAAGCTTTTTTTTTTATTGATTTTATTCGATTTTCTTTTATTTCTTAATTTATTTAATTTTTTTCTTTTTTCAGTTTTGTTTTTTCAACGAAAATTACGCTGAGTGATTTTTATTTATTTATTTTTACAAATTAGTTAGAAAGGAATTTTTTGTTTGTTTGGTTCGTTCGTCGAAGGTTTAGGAATGCGCGCTAATAAATAAGAATAAATACGACGAAAAATCTGGGAATTTTCCATTTTATTGTTTTGATATTATAATAAATTGAGTTATAAATAAATTACGAACAAAAGTACAACAAAAAAAAATAGAAATTCCGGAGAATTTTTATTTTATTTTTATTTTTTTTTAATAAATGAATTGCCATTTAAGCTAGTGGCACATTTTTATAGGTCATGTAGGTATAAAAAGCCATTTCGCTAGCAACATTTGAATTTAGCCAGAATTAAATATGGAATACAATTTTTTGGTTAGGTAGTCGAAAATAAATACAGCCAAACACTTTGCACATAGAAAAAAGGACCCGTATTTTAACAGGATGTCCACATTAATTCAAATTTTGAGACATCACATATTTCATGTTAATTTTTTAATCGAATTCATCCAAAATCAATGTAAAAAGTAACATTGTTCTTGTAATGGTTTATTATAAATATTTTAGGTGAGTTATAATTATTTTTAATAAATGTCAAGTTAATTTATGGTCCGGTTTATCATGTAATAAAAAATTATTTAGCAGAAAAAGTACATTCTGGTGAAAATCGGAGTAGAAAATAGATGATTTGCAATTTGTAAGTTTTTTACAAACTAACAAATTTAAATAGTTATTGAAATAGAATGCGAGTTAATTAGTTTAATAAAAAGCTCGATAATTCATTGAATAAAAGTAAAGTGGTCAGGGACGATAGTGCAATTATTAATAATAGTGATGAACTAGTTGAACAACTTGAGAATAAAAACGAAATAATGGATAATATCGATTGGCAATAAAGGATGAATGTGTTAAATTTGGAGTTACATTATGTGTGGTTATACCACCTTAGAATTTGACCATTCGGGAATTACGGAAAAATGTTTCTGCAGTGGAAAGAAAGAAAATTAAGCACAATAAAGCACAGTAAAATTACATGGAGGACAAAATCTTTTTCTGTGCTCTCGTTTTGATACAACAAAGTCATAAGCCAACTATGACAATCATTTAATAATATGGACGAAAACTTCAAAAAATGCAAGAAGAACGTACAAATGAAAATATAAAAAGTCAACCTCCAATTATAGTGGTAGGAGCAAAGTTGTACAACTTGAGCCACTTTCACCTTTACTTAGACGAGCTTAAATATAAATTGAGCTCTTTCAAGAAGTGTCTGGATATGGCAATTAAAATTTGTTATGCCTTCCAACTAGAGTATTCGCATATGTAGAAGCAAGAAAGTTTGGCCATTTTTGGAAAGTTACTTTTATAATTTAGAATCGGAACGTTTCTCCGAAAATATAAATTTAATAAATTTATTGAAAACGGGTCATTAAAACTTCAAAATATCTAACACTAATTCAATTTACTTTATGTGTGAATCAGTTTTTAAAACACTAAATACTTCGATTGACCATTCCGGTTTAATCAAAGGTAAAATCAAAGGTCTCTTAAGCAACTGTTAAATACCATTAAGCAATAAGGAACATAAGGGATAAAGATATGTATTAAACGAAAACGTTATCACATAAAATTCAAATTATTTTAAATTCTAGGTGATAATTCAGCACTAAACACAGTACTAGAGGATACAGTTAATCATTTTCGGCGGAACATTCCAGCAGAATATGTAAAAGAAGTAAATCTGAAACAGAATCCAATACTTGTGAAATAACTAGCTCGCTTAGAGACTGAAGTAATTACGAGCAGTACTTGATTACAAATAATTCAAAGAAAATCGGTATCAAGGAACATTGAATATTTAATGAGCTGAGTGATTTTCACGTTACTTCTAATTTTGCTAGTGACCTTATGCATGTATGGTATGTGTTAAGGAATTTGTTGCTATGGTCTGTGTAAAACTCTAAGTTATTTACAAATCAAAATTTGCAAATGGTTAATTAATTATGGGGATACGGAAATGGGTGACATTATAGTAAGCCTATGAAAACGCTTAATTTAAAATAAGTCCTTCTCAAATGAAAAAAATTTTGTCTTTTAATTTTGTCTATGATTGAATGACGTTTACACATATTTAATTCAATTAGTTAAAGTTCTTAATTGACTATTGCCTTATGCTCGTACTTCCATAGAACAACCAAAGAATGCAATAGAACATCGTCATTAGCTTTATAAGAAACTATTTAAAGACATATTGAAACCCAAGTTCCACTTAAGTTTACATCAGCCAACTAAAATAGAACAACTTGGTCCTCTTAAGGTCCTCTAGAACAGGCTGGATCAATTAGGTTCAGAGGAACCGTTTATAAAATAGGACACGTTCTTACTATAACTTCTGAAAATAAATAATCACAATTATTTGTGCTATTTAGTTTGTAAACAGTGTAAAGTTTGAAGATCCTCTTAGCATTTTAAGGCATTAAGTAGTGAAAATATTTCACTTATATTATAAATACCAGAGATTGATTGGTATGCAGAGTAACGTCACCTATTAATTATATATCTATCTCTAATCATTTTACTCTAAAAATTGTTACGCGACGGCCAATATGAAACTATATAAAATAACAAATATTCACTGCATTCTGCGAATTCCAAATTTCGCTCATTACAATTTTAATGCTGGACCAGAAAATTAAAACTTTTAATTTCTGTTCAAAGGAAGCGCAAAAAAAAAAAAAATTGAATACAAGTTCGAGTGAAATTTACGAGTCGTT